>JAMXBB010000011.1:30755096-31011057 GCA_024138015.1 Lumnitzera littorea
AGGGGTGGGTTTGTGGTGTTAAGCAAATCCATTAGTCACTCGTGGATGCAATGCACCAATTAAGCGTAACATGGTCTACAACTTCTTTGGATGTGACTCATTGGTTTAAAATTATAGTCATTTGTTGACACAACCTTCCTTAAGGGTTGTTATGAGCTAAGGGAAAGGGTGGTGACACTCAAGTGCTTGAAAAAGACACTCAAAAAAGGATAATTTCATCAATTGTATAGGCAAAAACTGAATATAAGTTAAATGCACATGCTCTTTATACTATGTCTACTTAGATTACAAATACATGTCACTTTACAAAAAAAGGTAACATACAAATGCATTGAGCAAGTATACAAAGAGAAGGACAATGTTGTAATCCTTCTAGAAATCATCTTCTTGATGCATCGAGTGCTAGATGAGAGAGAAGACATACGTGTCAATTTGGGAATGGAAGACATACCTACAAAAAACATTTTTGACACATGACTTTGAGGTCAAAGTGTAGTTAGCCTTCTATTAGATTAGGCACTTCTAGGGAGGTCGAATGCCTAAGCTTGGTTCATATAGATTCTTTGAGAAAGTCAGGATCAGTTACTATAATACTCTAAGAAAGTTAGACAACTCATAGTTCTTCATTATATGTATTGTGTTGTAAGTCAGAGGGTTCAAAGGTAGGTTGGCTATTAAGTACATAAGTTGTTAAGTTTACTAGGCCTTTTGCTCTAAATCAGGTTATTGGTCCTAGACATTGATTCCTATGATTCCCTCCAGGTTGCTTAGGATCAAATCCTCAATTTGTTCATCAAGTCGATCTCTATCCTCAAGAATGTAGAGGCTTAGATCAGCTATGTTAAAAATGTTACAGACCCCGTATCTTATGGTAGGTTAAGTCTGTAGGCATTTTAGTTGATCTTTGGAGTACTCAAAAGGGTCCTTCAGTTTGTGGTGACAATTTGTTCTTTCTTTTGGTTGGGAACTACTCTTGACATAGATGTACTCATATTAACTCACTAGGTTGAAATTACTTCTAGGCTCTTCATTTAAGACTTCCTTATACTAACTTTTCAAAAGCTTGGGTCAGTTGATTTGCTACTCCTTGGTATATCTATTGAAAAGATTATGCTTGATCACTGGCCATCTTGTTGAATTGATCAACTATGACCAAAATTGAATCTTTCCCTCTTGTTGTTCTTGGCAATCGAAGCACAAAGTCCATACTTATGTCATTCCAAGGTCGAATTGGTATAGGTAGTAGCATAGCTGGCCTTTATTCAGCCTTGCTCTTAGCCTCCTTACAGATTGTATACCTTTTAATGATCCAATGAACATCTCTCTTCATATTCAACTAGTAAAACCTTGATTTCAACAATTCATACGTTCTATTTTCACCAAAATGCCTAAACAATCCTCTACCATAGGCTTCTCTCATAAGTAGATCTTGCACCAAGTATGTCGAAACACATAGGTTTTTAGCTTGGAAGAGATATTCTTTTGTTACAAAATAATCCTCAAAAGTTCTTCCCTCTTTACATCGTTCAAAAATAGGTCCAATGTGTAGATTGTGAGCATTTGCTCCTTTAAGCTCACAAATCCCAATAATCTCCTTTGAAGCTCAAATATTAATACATGTCTTTAGGATAATGCATCAGTAACCACATTGTATTTCCTTCACTTGTACTTGATCACAAATGTAAACCTTTCTAGAAACTTAACCTACCTAATTTAACATTTCGATAGCCTTGGTTGGGTTCTTAAATACTTCAATGTTTGGTGATCAAAGTATACTACAAATTCCTTAGGCAGTAGATAATGTTGCCAAGTCTATAATGCGCGGACCAAGGTATATTGCTTTTTATCATATACGAAGAAATTCAACATAGGCCCTTTGAGTTTCTTTCTAAAATAAGTGATAGGTCAATAGCTTGCATGAGAATCACTCCAATTCCTACGCTTGAAGCATCACGTTTAAGTTCAAAGACTTTTATAAAGTCTAGCAATGCAAGCAAAGGTGTTGTAGTTAACTAACTCTTAAGCTAGTTGAAGCTCTTCTCTTCCTTTTCTCCCTATTTGAATTCAATATTCTTCTTGGTCAGCTTGGTTAATGGTGAGGCAACAAAGCTAAAGTTTAAAATAAATCTTCAACAAAAAGATGCTAACCCACGAAAGCTTCTAACATTAGCATAAGAGGTCGATGTAGGCCATTCTACAATGGCTTGGACCTTTTCATCATCTACTTGCAATTTTTCCTTCCTCACTACATAACCTATAAACATAACTTCCTCTCAGCAAAAACGACATTTCTTTAAATTTCCATACAATTTTTCAGATCGAAGTATCTTAAAAATAGATTGGAGATGTCTTTCATGATTAGATAGATTAGAACTACATATAAGAATGTCATCAAAATATATAACTACAAACTTTCCAATTAGATTCCTCAATACATGATTCATTAATTGCATGAATGTACTTGGAGCATTGGATAATCTAAATGGTATGATAAGCTACTCATATAGACTATGTCTAGTCTTAAAGGTTGTCTTCTACTCATTGCCTTCTCTTATATGGATTTGAAGATATTTGGACTTTAAGTCTATCTTTCGGAACACACTTGCTCCATGGAGTTTGATGCAAATCGCATTGAGAATCAACAAGGGCAGCCGTAAGGGGTAGGTCTAATCCTACTGAAGGACAAAAAATAGAATGGGTTTATTGATGGTTTTAGTGAATTTGTAAGCCACCTAGTTAGATTTGATGTACCAACTAGATCTTACATAGCTTAATCATCACTTTGATATTATATACAAAGAGATAACTAGGGTTGCTCGCTATAATCCTTACTAAAGGGATTGATAATAGCTAGTAAGAGAGAGAAAGTTTTCCAAGAGAATAGACTCAAAGGGTTTTTCATTAATGTGAAAAGTCTGTCTAAAACTTTATACATATGTTCTATTTATACATAGTGGTAAACTTATAAATAAAAGGATTAAAAGGATGCTCTAGTGGTATTCCTATAAATAGAAAATAAAAGTGAGGGTAATTTAGGAATAATACAATAAATAGGAAGTCTAAATAACATAAATAAAATAAATAGTCAAATAAAGTATTTAGATAAGGAGTAGATGAGCTAGGTTGATGAGTTGTTGGAGATCTTGAAGACTTGATCTGGGTGGACTTGAAATTCTGGTTGATCAAAAGAGTAGTCTAGTAGAGCAAAGCAAACCTGTAGAGAAGACCATACTATACTAGTAGAGTAGAGTAGAGTAAACCAGTAGAGTAGAGCAGACTTGATACAAGATGGCCCAAGGCTTGATAAGGGTGGCTACAAGGGGTGGGTTCGAGCTTGTGGAAAGCTCGAAAAGATGGGTGGAAACACATGTGAACAGCAAAGAAAGTTAAACAAGTAAACTTCAATCCACTCTAAGGATATGACTTACTGAGGAACTACCGATGACTTATGGTTTAACTCAACATGACGTACGAGCTAGTCCGATAAGGATATTGATAACTCTGATTTTAAATATATTTCACATGATGATTTTATAGTATTTTCTTTACATTTTTTGTTTTCTTTAAAGAAATTGATACTTAATTGAGTAAAATTTTGATTTCAAGGTTTGAACACATTCTTAGATTAAAAACGAAGAAAAGGAATCAAGTTTCACTCAATTTGGAGTTCAAATGAATGAGTTATGAAGTTTTGAAGTTACATAGTCTGGGACACAACTGTGTCCCTAAGCTGTGACCATCCAGGAAGATTTGCCAAGGTCAGAAAGTTACACGACTTGAGGATACGACTGTGTCTCAAGCTGTGTCTGGTGACAAAAGAAGATACTTTACAATACATTGTAAAAGGACATACTAGGGTTTCGTACAAGAGATTGGACACTCGAGAAGTGAAGAGACTTGAAGAGAAGGAGGAGAAAAAAGCGAAAGCAACACCTAACTTCAAGATTGAAGAGATTTATCATCAACAAAAGGGGTTTTTCATGTTTTATTTATTGGTTTTGTTGGAATTCATCTTTAGTTTCATTATGATAGCTTAAGATTCGTGTATTTAGGATTATGGAACTTAAGGTTTCATGTGACTATTAGATTGGTTGATAATTTTCAATAAAGTCTCTATCTTTTCTTGATTCAATTATGTTATTTAATTGTTAATTGATATTTCTAGAACATCAATCTATGATATTATGCATGATGATTGAGAAATCACATATGTAATGAGATCTTGACATAATTGGAGAGAATTACATGTGTACTTAGAGATAAGAAACATGTTTCTTTCAGAAAGTTGTTCATTTGTGTGGGAATTCATTATACATTAATGCGGTTCTAAATTATATTACTAAGTGAAGAGATTCCGGTAAATAATTTAAGATTAGGGTTAATATGCTTGAGAAAGGTGTTAACTTTAATTGTGAATCCCTTCGGTCAAGAATAATAGAGATTAAATTGGATACATTTTAAGCGGACCATGTTAAATACTAGGGGAAATAATTCCTAAATACGTTATTTTCTTTTCTGAAGTCATTTTTAGTTTTATCGCTTTCTAAATTGCTTAATCAAGTCTCATAATTAGGTTAGTTTGTTAATTTTAATATTTTTACTTCATTCAACTTATCACAATTTTCTGGTTAGATAATAGAGCTAAGGTTAATATTAGTATTCGAAGTCTCTGAAGGATCGACTCGGACTCACATCCACTATATTAAAATTGATAGGTGCACTTGCCTGATATCAAGTTTTTGGCACCGTTGCTGGGGATTTTCGATATTAAGAACACTAGTTGCTTTATTACTTTGACCATTTTTTTCCTCTTTTGTTTTCATTGTTTATTTTTATTACCTAGAGTTGCAATTGATTTTATATTTCTTGCCCTTGTAGTGCATGACCCGAAGCAACCCGGAAGATTTGGTAGAATTTGTTCTTGAAATTGAGAGAACTGTCCTTAAAAATTTGAGATTGCGACCTAGACAAATTGTGGCTACCATAGAAGACGATTCAATCGTTGAAATCAAGGAAGAGGGTGAAGAGGCCAACACTCAATTCATTGAGCAAGAAGATCCACCACACATGGCTAACAATGGTAATGAAGCAAATCGGACCATGTCCGACTATTCAAGGCCTACACTTATTGGAGCTGACTCTAGTATCGCAAGGCCAATCGTTGCGACTAATAACTTCCAAATTGCACCTAACATCATACAAATGGTGCAACAATATGTTCAGTTTGACGGTCTTCAAGATGAAGATCCTAATGCCTACATCTCTGGCTTTCTAGAGATTTGTGATACATTTAAAATCAACGGAGCCACGGATGATGCCATCTGACTGCGGCTATTTCCTTTTTCCTTGAGGGGTAGAGCAAAACAGTGGTTGAACTCTCTACTACGAAATTCAATCACAACTTGGAATGAATTGGTAGAGAAATTTCTGGAGAAGTATTTCCCACCTGCGAAGACCGCTAAACTTTGAAACGACATTTCTTGTTTTGCCCAATTGGAAGCGGAGACTCTATATGACACTTGGGAGTTTGATGTGGAGATCAAATATAAAAAAGGCACTGAGAATTTAGCAGTAGACCACCTATCTCGATTGAAGAATCCAAACTTGGAAATGCTCGACGAGAATGAGATCAAAGATGAATTCCCTGATGAGCGACTCTATGCCATCGCCCAAGTAAGTGATATGGAAATTCCTTGGTTTGTGGATATCGCTAATTTTTTAGCTGCTAGGATTATACCGAAGGGACTTCCACACCAGTAAAAGAAAAATTTTTTTTTTGATACGAAACATTATTTTTGGGATGATCCTTACCTGTTTAAAGTATGTGTAGATCATGTTATTTGAAGGTGTGTACCACACCTTCAAGGATGGAGAATTTTGAGCCACTATCATTCGGGGCCTACGGGTGGGCATCATAATGCCAATAGGATAGCTCATAAGGTCCTAAAGGCTAGATTTTATTGGCCTACCTTATTCCAAGATGCTTAGAAATACGTTGAGATTTGTGATTGTTGTCAACGAGTGGGGAATATATCTCGTAGGGATGAAATGCCACAAAACGCCATCATCGAGGTCGAGGTATTCGATGTGTGGGGGATCGATTTCATAGGTCCTTTCCCGAACTCTAATGGAAATAAATATATCCTAGCAGCTGTTGACTACGTCTTTAAGTGGGTGGAAGCTAAAGCCCTACCTACTAATGATGCTAGGGTAGTAAAAAAATTCTTGAAAGGCCTATTTTCTCGATTTGGCACCCCTAGGACAATTATAAGTGATAGGGGAACACACTTTTGTAATGCTCAACTCGACCAAGTGTTGAAACGTTATGGTGTTACACATAGAATAGCCACCCCATACCACCCCCAAAGTAGTGGCCAAGTAGAAGTTGCCAATCGCGATCTTAAATGAATTGTTGAAAAAACCGTAGAGTATCATAGGAGAGATTGGTCAAAAAAGTTGGATGATGCTCTATGGGCATACAGAACTGCTTACAAAACACCACTAGGGACCACACCCTACCGACTTGTATATGGGAAGGCTTGTCATTTACCGGTAGAGATTGAACATAAGGCTTATTGGGCAATTAAGAGTGCTAATGTTGATTTTGAGCGTGCAGGTTCTCATAGGAAACTTCAATTGAATGAACTAGAGGAATGGCGAGCGACAGTATATGAAAACTCCAAATTATACAAAGAAAGGGCCAAAAAGTACCACGATTAGCGAATCAAATAAGGTCGACAATTTAAAGAAGGTGATGATATTCTTTTGTATAATTCTCGCCTTCGCTTATTCCCAGGTAAGTTGAAATCTAGGTGGTCTAGACCATTTACAATTATATAAGTTTTCTCGTATGGGACTGTTGAAGTTACACACTTGGAGAAAGGCACATTTAAGGTAAATGGGCAACGATTGAAGTTATACTTGAGTAGAAACTTGGAGCATGTTGGACGAGAGGAGTTTTATCTTCACCCGACATAACTATCATGAGAAGACGTATCCCATCAAGCTATCGACGTTAACTATAACGCTTCTTGGGAGGCAACCCATGTCTAACTTTGCTCACACTTTAGTTCTTTAAGTTTATTCCATTTTATTTTTCTTTTATCTAACTTTGCTTTGCTTCTTTTATTTGTTTCAATTTTAGTCATAGGCTTTTCCCTTTTAGTTTCATTTTTTCTCTCTTTAGTTTTCTTTGTCTTATTTTTCTAGTTTAAGTACTTTTATTTTTTAAGTTTCTTGTATTTTTAAATTCATGAATTTAGGTAAAAAAAGAAAAAAACAGAACAGAAAGTTATACGGGCATGGGACACTGTTGTGTCCCAGTCCGTATCCATCAAGGCCCCTTCAATGAACTAACACCTACAGAAAGTTACATGGGCATGGGACACGGTTGTGTCCCAGCCCGTGTGCGCCCAGTATTTACACCCGCAAACAGAAAGTTACACGGGCGTGGGGCATGGTTGTGTCCCAGCCCGTGTGCGCCCAGTATTCATGCCCAAACACAGAAACTTACACGGGTATGGGACACGATTGTATCCTAACCTGTGTTTATCTAGGTAAGGCACCGCAAACAGAGTTATACGGGCGTGGGATACGGTCGTATCCCAGCTCGTGTTTGCTTAGCACCTACACGATTTAGCATACGCCCTGCATAATTTATTAAAACACACACACATACACTCTCTCAAACACTTACAAACATCAACACATATTCATTTCACATTTCTTCTTCTCTCCATCTTCTCCTCACGTTCCTGATCTAAGTAAGTTCTCTTCATTGTTTATGTTTTATCTTCCTCATTGTTTAGACATGTTTAGCTACCCAACATTTAGGACTTTTGGGAATTGGTACATGCATTTTGTCTGAGAGTTTACTTTGTTTTTATTCTTTCATATTAGACATATACAATTGCCTTGTGTTGCTCGATTTTAATGCATTTATGATGCCTCTTCTAGTTAGATATTCCTGTATGATCTCTCAAATTCGAATTTTGTTTGCCAATTTGATAATTATTATTCAATTACGCCAATTAGAGTTAGCATTGTGAGAGTGATTTTGGGTCATTTAGCATCTTTGATGTGTTGGGACGCTTTCTCTTCAAGCTGATTGCAATGTAATGCATCTAATGTATACTTAGTTGGATGAATTTGCTAACCATTTCTTTTACACCAATTAGTTTTGTGGATGCACTCTACATGTTTGTTTAAATGTCCCAATGAGAATTCTTTCAATATTCTTCACTGTTAATCCTTTCTCCCTCTGTCTTCGTTTGAACTAAGTGTGGCAAGGATGCGCGTTTTTGATTTGGTTTGGTGTTTCTTCTTAGGTAGTCAATGGCAAATCGCGCAAAGCTTACCGTTTGAAGAAAATCCAAATATGCAGCATCATCTTCAACGTAAGAAGGTGCAATTGTTGAACCATTAGCCACTCTCCCTCTAATAGAGCACTGAATGCTTCAATTCAAAGAAGAATACCAGTCGCGACGCTATAATTTTCTTAAGAACAAGCCTTTCAGCAACACCCTTCGTTTGGATTGGGATGTTCTCGCTCAATTAGATCTCACAACGGAAATGAAGGAGCTCTTTGACGGAACCATTTGGGAGGTATTTTTATCTCTTGAAGCTCTAGTTTATAAAGAGCTGACATTGGAGTTTTTATGCACATACAAACTTGATAAAGAGAGTGCTAGTGGCATGGGCTCCAAACGTAAACTCCATTTCACTTTGAGTGGCCACCCTTTCCATATGACAATAGCTCAATTGGGTAGATATCTCGGTCTTTATGAGGATCGCTCAATTAGATCTCACAACGGAAATGGAGGAGCTCTTGGACGGAACCATTTGGGAGTGATTTTTATCTCTTGAAGCTCTAGTTTATAAAGAGCTAACATTGGAGTTTTTATGCACATACAAACTTGATAAAGAGAGTGCTAGTGGCATGGGCCCCAAACGCAAACTCCATTTCACTTTGAGTGGCCACCCTTTCCATATGACAATAGCTCAATTGGGCAGATATCTCGGTCTTTATGAGGATAGATACACACGGATAGAAGAGTTCTAACGTCTATCATGTCATTTTCCACGTGGTGTAACACCAGGGATGTTTTGGAATGAAATTACTATTGGTGATGTGTATGACCTAGCAAAGAGTAAGGCTTCTCAATTGGTCAAACCTGAATATCGTGTTCTTCATTGGCTCTTTGCACATAGATTGACTGGCCGAGGCCTTAGCACCAATGTGGTTTCCAACAAGGATTGCCTCTATTTACATAGTGTTATTCATAAACATCCAATCAATTTAGCCATTGAGCTAGCTGAACTTTTCAGCCACAAAGCCATTACTATACGGAAGAAAGGGCATATTTGTTGTGGCCCTTACATCACCTTACTTGTGCAGGCCATGCGGACTAAGGTTGTTATTTGGCCCTCGCTTACCTTAGTCAATCAAGTCACTCTTATGCGACTTAATTCATTCCGACTCATGAACCTTTTACCAACGAGACGTTAAGATCGACACTCCCGCAGCACATCTTGAGGCCAGATGTCTTCAGCAAGCTTTGAAGACAAATTTGATATGTTGATGATTGAGGTTCGTTATATCCGAGAAAGTGTGGATAAACTTCCTATCCGTCAAGACAAAATGGAAAAATTTCTCAAGATGAAAGAGTCGGATGCATATGATGAGGATAGTGAGAGTGAGGAAGAGGATGATGAGGGTGGTGAGGAAGAGGCAGCTGAGGGTAGTGAAGAGGATAGTGAGGGCAGTGAAGAAGATGATGATGCAACCATGGCGGAGGCACCATCTGATGAGGATGATGGAGAGATGGATTTCGATCCCTCTTCTTAGTTCATTTTTTTTGTGTTGTTTTTAGTTGGCCAAGGCATGTGCAATTAGACATGTAATGATGATGCTTCCTCGTTATGAACTTCTTCACCTTATTTTTGACTGGCAGGGAAGTATTAGTTTCTTTTTCAATACATATATTCTCTTTTTTTCCCTATGATGATTTTTCTTGTTTCATTTCTTGTTGCTATGCTTCCTTAGTCGTACATTGAGGACATTGTACGTTATTAAGTGTGGGGAAGGGATATATATGAATTTGTTACATTTGACCCAATTAATTTTTAAGTTAACTTACAATAGATGATTAACAAGTGTTGAGCCAAATTAACTGTGTCATCTTGATCATTGTTGATCTTATTATACTTTATTAGAATTGATTAGTCAAATTTGTGGAGGGCAAAGTTACGAGTTATTTAGCTTGAGACTTTAAGACTTGAGATTAGAGCAATATCACTAGTTGAAAGTTAGTCATGGTTATTTTTAAATTTACTTTTATGTATACCTTTCTCTTAGAAATTTTTTTTAGAGCCCTATAATTTTTAACAAACAAGCAAATGAAATTCTTCTTTTGAGAAAACCTTGAAAAATCACAATGATTGGAGGTCAAAAGTAATAACAAGTGTATGAATAGAAAAAATTGGTAAGGATTCATCTTGGTCAGTTAGAAGAGTGAGATTGAGTCCTAATGCCAATTCTAATGAAATAAATTGGTATAAATCGGCCTTGGTTCGTCAGAAGAGCAAGGTTATTTCCCGCTATCAATATAAGGAATAAGTTGGTATGGATCGGCCTTGGTCCATTAGAAGAGCGAGATTCTTTCCCTCTATCAACACAATTGTGCTTAAATAAAGTAAATTTAAAAGACCTCCCAACAAAAGCATGAACTAGGGGGATGATCAGAGGATGAGTGGATGTAAAATGTGTTTGTTTTAGATTATGGTACTTGGTGAGATGGAAGAGAGAATTGTATACACTTTAGTCAAATGGACAAAATTTTTATGACTCTTTCCCAGTTGGCGAGATGTTAAATCCAATTTTTAGTTTAAGAATCCTTGGTTAAATGACTCGGGTAAACTTCGACTTTCATAAACTAACTAATGAACTCTAGTATTAAGTATTGTCGGAGCATTTAAATATGGTCAGGTGAAATTATGACATTGTTAAGGGTGAAATTGATTGACTTTATTATTGCAAGTTAATTGAAAGTGATTTTCTTACCTTTCTTCGGGTTAAGTGTATTTGTTCCAAAATTTTTGTTTTGATTTATTTACTCGAGGACAAGTAAATGCTTAGGTGTGGGGAAGTTTGATAACTCTGATTTTAAATATATTTCGCATGATGATTTTATAGTATTTCCTTTACATTTTTGGTTTGCATTAAAGAAATTGATACTTAATTGAGTAAAATTTTGATTTCAAGGTTTGAACACATTCTTAAATTAAAAACGAAGAAAAGGAATCAAGTTTCACTCAATCGGAGTTCAAATGAATGGGTTATGAAGTTTTGAAGTTACATAGTCTGGGACACAACTATGTCCCTAGGCTGTGACCATCCAGGAAGATTTGCCAAGGTCAGAAAGTTACACGACTCGAGGACACGACTGTGTCTCAGGCTGTGTCTGGTGACAAAAGAAGATACTTTACAATACATTGTAAAAGGACATACTAGGGTTTTGTACAAGAGATTGGACACTCGAGAAGTGAAGAGACTTGAAGAGAAGGAGGAGAAAAAAACGAAAGCAACACCTAACTTCAAGATTGAAGAGATTTATCATCAATAAAAGGGGTTTTTCATGTTTTATTTATTGGTTTTGTTGGAATTCATCTTTAGTTTCATTATGATAGCTTAAGATTCGTGTATTTAGGATTATGGAACTTAGGGTTTCCTGTGACTATTAGATTGGTTGATAATTTTCAATAAAGTCTCTATCTTTTCTTGATTCAATTATGTTATTTAATTGTTAATTGATATTTCTAGAATATCAATCTATGATATTATGCATGATGATTGAGAAATCACATATGTAATGAGATCTTGACATAATTGGAGAGAATTACATGTGTACTTAGAGATAAGATACGTATTTCTTCCAGAAAGTTGTTCTTTTGTGTGGGAATTCATTATACATTAATGCGATTCTAAATTATATTACTAAGTGAAGAGATTTCGGTAAATAATTTAGGATTATGATTAATATGCTTGAGAAAGGTGTTAACTTTAACTGTGAATCCCTCTGGTCAAGAATAATAGAGATTAAATTGGATACATTTTGAGCGGTCACATGTTAAATACTAGAGGAAATAATTCCTAAATACGTTATTTGCTTTCTTGAAGTCGTTTTTAGTTTTATCGCTTTCTAAATTGCTTAATCAAGTCTCATAATTAGGTTAGTTTGTTAATTTTAATATTTTTAATTCATTCAACTTATCACAATTTTCCAGTTATATAATAGAGCTAAGGTTAATATTAGTATTCGAAGTCTCTGAGGGATCGACTCGGACTCACATCCACTATATTAAAATTGATAGGTGCACTTATCTGATATCAGATACTCACCACCTAGCCTTATTTAAGGGTTAGGATAAGAGTAAAGTAAATTATAGATAGCAATACTCACGAAAAGGAAAGAGTATATTCAATATCAGATGTAAGATGTTGCAGCTATCTTTGCAATAGGTATCTATACATGAAGTATTAGGGTAATAATTATAAATGGAAATGACTAAAAAGAGTAATGTTTTCAAAAAGCAATGTACAAAGAATTTAGGAAAAGGGCATAAACGAAAATCAAGCAAAACGTTGTCTTATACAGAGGATTCTTTCATATGATTGCTCGGATATGTGGCTTTCTATGGATAGGTGGCTTTTTGGTAGAAAAGACAAACCGTATGATCAGGATGGTGATTGCCGAGTTGAAGTGATAAATTAGCTATGTCGAGCTGAGCAGATAATTCTTCTAAGATGAATTAATCTTGGTTTTATTTAGTATAGCTTAGATTCATGTCAACTACGTAGCTGGTCAAATGGGTTGAGTTGTTATTCGAGTGTAGCTTGGGTTGGCAACTAGAGACAATCAATGAGTACAAGAGAGTTTGGCTCGGCCAAAGTATCAGGTCAATAGACTGTAGTAGCTTTGACTCCTCAATGGTGGGACATGAAGTTAGAAATCACTTTCCCATGCTTTCTAGCCTTTGAGCTTGGGCTCAAGTTAGGGGTTTGGTGATTTGAAATCTACTATCCTTGTTGGTTGATTAGGATTTGGGATCAAATTTGGCTAGTCCTATTCTGAGTTCTCCTTAGGTTAGTAGGGGCTAAGGTCGGCAAGATTAAACAGATTAGACACTCTGAAGTCTTTTAGCAGCTCTAATTGGTAAGCATTGTCATTAATCTTCTAGAGGATCTTGAAGGGTCCATCAGCTCTAACAGATAGCTTATTCTTCCTCTTGCTTAGAAATCTTTCTTTACTTAAATGTAGCCACACTTGATCACTGGGCTGAAACTACTTGGTCCTCCTTCCTTTACCTTTCGCTTTTAGTTTTCTGGCAGCTTGGTTAATTTGCTGGGCGATTCATTGGTAGATTTACTGGATGGACTGAGCTTTAGACTTTGCTTGTGGATCTTCTTATTTAGTAGGCGGCATCATTATGTGATCAAGAGGTAGTTCAGGGTTAAAGCCATAGATGACCTCAAATGAGACATGCCTAGGGGCAGCATGTACTATCCTATTGTAGGAAAATTTGACCCTAAGCAAGCAGACGACTTAGTTGGTTAAGTTCTTCCTCACTACAGTCGGAGTAGTGATCCAAGGGTACGATTGAACACCTCTGTTTGGCTGTCAATTTAGGGATGGCAAGAGATGCTAAATAGTAGTTTGGTTCTCGTCCGATGCTAGAGGTTTCTATAGAAATGGCTTAGAAATTTCGAGTTGCTGTCTGACACCATATTCTTTGGTACTCTGTGCAAGCAAACTACTCCCTACAAAAACAAAGAAGCAATAACTGAAGCATCATTAGTTTTGGTATAGGGTATAAAATGTGCTATTTTGTTGAACCTATCTATGACAATTATTACAAAATTTTCAGTTTGAGCAGTTTGGGGTAGTTTGAAGATAAGATCCATACTTAAGTTAACCCATGGTTTGGTTGGAATAGGCAGAGACATCACCTTCCCTTGTTATGTTCGGCTCTTTGCTTTCTTAAAGATTGCACATCCCTAAATCACACGATGCATGTCACGCTTCATTCTAGGTTAGAAGAATTGGTCATTCAAGAGCTCATACATTTTATGTTCTCTAAAGTTCCCAAAGAGTCCTCTATTGTGGGCTCTTCTCACTAGCAGCTCTCTAATTGAACAAGTGGGCACATACAATTTTTCGCCTCAAAACTGATAACCATCCTCCATATGGTACTTATGTACTACTCTTCCTTTTCCATAGTACATATATAGGGGGCCAAAATGAGAATCATTTTGATATTGTTCGTTAATGCTTACAAATCTTAATAGTCTGGTTTACAACTCAGTGAGAAGAACATGACATCTTGATAGAGCATTAGCAACTACATTATTCTTGACTTGCTTATATTTGATGACTAAATTAAATCCCTCTAAAAATTCAATCCATTATCCTTGTTATTTAGAAAGCTTCTATTGGCTACGTAGATGTCTTAAGGATTCATGGTTTATATATATGACAAATTCTTTAGGCAAAAGGTAATGTTGCCATACATAAAGAGCTTGGATTAATGGTAAGAGTTCTTTGTCGTATATGGAATAATTTAATTGCGCTCCTATAAGCTTCTCACTATAATTGTCGACAAGTCAGCCTTCTTGCATTAGTATGGCTTTGATGTTGACACCTGACATATTGCATTCAAGCTTAAACACTTTATCAAAGTCTGGTAGGGCCAAGACTAGGGGTAGAGGTCAACCTCGTTTTCACCTTGGCAAAGCTTCTCTCTTCTTTCTCTCCTTACTTGAACTCTACTTTTTTCCTTGTAAGCTCAATTAGAGGTGCTACTATTGTATTGAATCCTTGAATGAAGGTCGGTAGAATGATGCCAATCCATGGAAACTCCTTACCATGGCATAGGAGGTTTAGATCGGCCACTTAATAATGGCTTATACCTTCCCTTCATCGACTCTCAATCCCTTTCCACCAACCATGTAACCTAGGAAGATCAATTCCTTTTGATAGAAATTGCTTTTATTTAGGTTTCTAAACAATCTCTCTACTTAGAGGACATAAAAAATAACTAAGAGATTGTCGGTATGCATTGCTAGATCAATACTATAGATAAGGATGTCGTCAAAGTAAACGACGACAAATTTTCTGATCAGATCTCTCAAAACATGATTCATTAGTCTCATGAAAGTGCTTGGGCTGTTTGATAGTCTAAAAGGCATTATCATCCGCTTAAACAAGCCATGTTGGGTCTTAAGAGTAGTCTTTCATTTATCTCCTTACATCATTCAAATTTGGTGATATCCAGACTTCAGATCAATCTTATTGAATACTCTTACACCACTTAGTTCATCTAACATATCATCTAGCCTTAGGATGTGGTATTGGTATTTGATCATAATCTTGTTAATGGCTTTGTTATCTATACACATATGCTAAGTTCCATTCTTCTTCGATACAAGTAATGTGGGTATAGCCTAGGAGCTAAGGCTCTCTCTTACATAACCTTTTTCTAATAGCTCAATGACTTGTCTTTAAAGTTTAGCAGCTTGGTCGAGGTTCATCTAATAAGTTGACTTATTAGGTAAGATGGTGTCAGGTATCAAGTCAATGCAATTCTTAATGCCTCTAAAGGGGGTAATCCCTCGGGCAACTGTTTTGGAAACAGGTTGGCATACTCATCTAGTAGCTCTTTGACCTCTAAGGGTAGTTCACCTTATTCCTTTAATTCTAGAAGTTGCCTGATTAATAGAAAAGTTGGTACGTCGGCCTTAATAGCTTCTTGGAGCTTAGTTGTACTCAACACCAAAGCCTTCTTCAATCTTTGAGCCAATTTGGCTTGTAATTTGCTCATTTGACTTGAGGTCATGGGGTTTAGGGTGATTTTCCTACGATCTTTCTCAACCACATGAGCATTCTTAAATCCATCATGCATAATCCTTTAGTTGAAAAGCCATGGTCTGTGTGACAACACATAAGATGTACACATGAGCAATACATCACAAAGAATTTCATCAGAATAATTCTTGATTGAGATTGACAGTAGCACTTATTGTGTGACATGTAGTGCCCCTTTGTTGTTTAGCTAATGTAACTTATATGGCTTCGAATGCAAGATAGTCAATAACTTGAGTTTCTTAATCAGGTCAGCAAATGTTACGTTGGTGTAGCTCCCACTATCCACTATGAGTGTACAAACTTGCTTACTCACCTTGCAAGTAATGTGGAACGAATTCTCTCTTTGCTCATGGTACGCCGAACAACCAAAGTTAGCTTGTCCAAGTCTTTGACAAACACATCTTCCTTAGTCAGTTCATCTTGCTGAGTAGCTTCGTTCTTGGGAACGGCCTTTTCCTTGGGTTCTTCATCAGTACTATCCACTTTAAGCTTTGAGACATCTCCTTTGATAATCATAGTTCTTTGGTTTAGACATTGAGTAGCTATGTGCCTAAACCTTTGACATTTAAAATACTTGATCTAGCTCATCTTCATTTTAGATCCTTGTCCCTTCTCATTTGTTGTAATTAGCATCACCTTTACTTCCTCATAAGTTAATTCTTCTTCCTTCCATCTACACATCTCAAATCTTTTCAACATAAGAGTATCGAGAGTCAACATAACACACCCCCAATACATATATCCTTTACTACAGCCTTAGTAAACTCCAACCAATAATCTATAACTACTAATAGGCATGATACTATTACAACTTATATTAAGACCACATAAGCTCATCAAAGGATCAAGACAAAAGAGCCTGATATGTGGAAGACAAATATGACAATACTTGGAGTCATCATTTATAGCATCTATAGTGGGTAGTGAAACCATATCTGCAATATGGGGGTCTAATTGCAACTCAACTTGGTCCCTTCCCTCTCTACTACTCGCCTCTCCATCAACCTCCACCTCCTCAACTCCTCCTTTAATACCCTTTAATTCAACATTCGTCTATTGCATCATTTCATCTTTGAACGTTTCAAGCCGTTTTTTAGTCGTCTTCAATTGATCTAGCACATTAGAAACTCTAGAAATGTGAACTTGATAAGAAAATTTTAACCTTAAGACTATTAAGAAAATTCTACCCTTAAGGTTATTTGGATAGCCTCACTTAACATCCCAAATCTGTAAGAGTCAAGTCAACTAGCAATTTTTGGACTCAACCCCCATACAAATTGAGATATGGTAAAGGAATGAGGTTCATACAATTCACACAGTCTCAAGAGTGTCTTGTACTCATGTGCATATTCTTCAACATTTATAGGCCCTTGCCTTAACGTTAACTATTATTCATATAACTCGTCTTGATAATGTGGCGAGATAAATTTTCTCTTTATTAAGTGCTTCATTGATCTCCATGTAATTTTTTCTCCATTCAAAATTCGTTCTCTCTTCACATTCTTCCACTAAACTTTAGCAAAGCATTTGAGTTGCACACTGATTATATCTTTCTTTTCACACCTAGAATTTGGATAATCTCATAAAATTATTTCTATTTGAAATTCCTAATCCAAATATTCATTTGGAAAACCATATACATCAAATTCTAAACTTTGTGATATCATGTCTTTATAATAATATTCACAATCCTATCTAGCTTCATATACCTTATTGAGTATATCTTAATTCAACAACTTAGTACTTCAAGCTCTGTATTTAATTCCTCACAGGAGCAAATATCATTGCTTAAATTCAAAGCAATAGAGTAAGAAATACCATAGTTTGATACTTATCTTATAATACATAGCTCCGTTCACTTGAAAGCTTGGATGAGTAATTTTCTGTGAAATAAAAGCACGGACTAGCACCACTTAACATCTCGGTAATTTGTATTGTTCAGACACGCAATAACTCAGCACAAAATCCTGAGATACAGCAACAAGTTCTAAACAGAACAGCACGGACTTCAACTCTCGACCGAAACAAGACAACAACTCAGCAGTTTTAATTCTTAAGTACAGCAGCTCAACTTGAGGGCGAACACCTGGACACCTTGTCAGTTCCACAGTCCGGATCACGAGGCCGTAGCCACAAATAGTCCAGGTCGCACACATGCAGCTTGGTTCTTGAATGAAAAGCATTTGGGCTCCTTACTTGGTTTAACACATGGAAATGTAGAGACAGGGCACTTCACTAGCTAGTTCGAAAGTTTTAGGACAGCACGAGATACACACACAATCTGCTCAGTAATTCTTGTAGGATGGGCAATACGTCATGCTTTCTCTCAATAGCGCTCCTGCACCTGGAGCAACGCAGCTCCGCCTTTTCGCACGAAGGACAATAGAATAATTAGCCAAACACTACACTTCTACATATAGTTCTTCACCTCAGTTTCGAATACACTAGGATCTGTACTAGTCTACAGCTCAGCATACAAAGTAGCATGGCACAACTTCAGCTCAGCAGTTCGGATCCACAATTTCAGCTCGGAAGCTCAGCCAGACAGAACACTTCGGCAACACGCTCGGATACACTAACACGTACAACAGTTTATCCGTAGCTCGATACGACAATACACATCTTCGACTAGTTCAGCAAGGTAATTCAATCACAGCTGTTAGTTTCAATATTTCTTTGTACACGCGCTTAACACAGATTGGACTCAAGTTAGCGTGGCACGGCATGCTTCAAACACAGTTGGACAGCAATTTAAGCTGGACACAAGCAAGGTGGCAACTCAAACAGAGCTGCATTTCACAGAACACACCACTACCACAGTCTTTCTTCTCCTCTGAACACAGCTTCAACACAATTACTAGCACAGGCAGCAATTAACTTCGCATTCAACTCACGTTTGCGCTTGGTCACTTCACTGATTGTTCACACTCACTTGCACAACTGTGGCTGCGGAAAGTGCCACTACTCACGACAATTCGACGATGGCCACTACCGAGTCAACTTCACTTATACGTATTGGGGTTGTCTCACATACAACAGCAGGTACTCCACTGCAATCACTTGTTCGAAGATGAAAAAAAGACAACCCAAGCTGCGACTCTCTACTACTCTTGCGCGAAACACCACTGTTGCAATAATTTTAGGTTAATACACCCGTGTTCACATAAGGACATAATACAACCACTTGTTACAACCAGTCACCAACTGAAATTGTACAGCCAAAAATCGAAAACTAAAGTGCCTACCACCAAACCGGACAGTACTACAATTTTCCACAGCTATTAATTTTGCAATTGCAAACCCTAATTGAACACCTTCGCCAAGCCCCAATAGCAGTCCCTAAGGTTGCTGCACGATCATCCACCACTAAACTCCAAGTTACAAAACCTTTTCCAAACGGGTATAGAGAAATTCCCTTGTGAGGCCAACGTGTTGGGGTTTTTCTTCTCGAAGTGTAGGGTTCCCTTTATCATGTGTAGGACAGTTTTGCATTATAGATGAAAAGAGATGAGATTCAAACTTGGGTAATTGCGAATACCAAATGGTTTCTTGACAATACAACAACAAATCAGGGAAACGAAGTTTTCATGTTGTCGTATCTTTGCTCTGATACTAAAATGATACAAACCACGTTGAGAACCAACAAGGGCGACCGTAAGGGGTAGGTTTGATCTTGTCGAAGGACTGAAAATAAAATGGCTTTATTGAGGGTTTTAGTGAATCCGTAAACTACCTAACTGGATATGATGCCCCAACTGGATCTTACATGGCCTAGTCATCACTTTGATATGACACATAAAGAGATAACTAAGGTTGCTTGCCATAAACCTTACTAAAAGGGATTGATAAGAGTTAATAAGAGAGAGAGAGCTTTCTAAGGAAAATATTCAAAGGGTTTTTCATTAATATGCAAAATCTATCTAAAACCCTATACATATGTTCTATTTATACATAGTGGTAAACTTATAAATAAAAGGACTAAAAGGATGCGTTAGTGGCATTCATGTAAATACAAAATAAACATGAGGATAATTTAGGAATAATACAAGAAATAGGAAGTACAAACAAAATAAATAGTCAATTGAACTATTCAAGTGAGGAGTAGAAGAGTTGAGTTGATGAGCTGTTGGAGACCTTGAAGACGATCTAAATAGACTTGAAATTCTAATCAACTAAAAGAACATAACAGACTAGTAGAGTAGAGTAGACCTACAAAATGGAACAAACTAATAGAGTAGATTACACTAGACCAGTAGAACAAAGCAGAATAATAGAGCATAGCAAACAAGTATAGTAGACTAGACTAACAAAGTGGAGCAAACCAACAAAGCATAACAAACTTGGTAGAGTAGAGCAAACTTGACTGAGTAGAGCAAACTTGGCTGAATAGAGCAGACCTGGTTGAATGGAGTAGAGTAAGTCTTTCAACATTGGTAGAACTCATAAACAGGTCTTCAATATAGCTTGAAACTTGGCATTTGAATGGGTTGGTAACTTGAATCCTATCAAAGTTCATCTAACATGTCATATAATCTAGGGATGGGATACCAATATTTAATGGTAATCTTATTCATAGCTTTGCTATCAACATACATTTTCTAACTTTTATCTATCTTTGGAACTAATAATGATGGTATGGCATACGGACTCACACTTTCTCTAACATATCCTCTTTCAACAAGTTAGTTCACTTGTTGTCGCAGTTTGGCTACTAGCTCAAGGTTTATTCTATAGGCCGATTGGTTAGGCAAAGTGGCTCTAAGTTGTAAATCAATGCCATGCTTTATTCCTTGTTTTGGTGGCTATCCTTTGGGTAGTTCATCAAGGAATAGACTGGCAAATTCTTTCAACAAATCCTCTATTTCCTTAGGTAGATTTTCTTGTTTCCTCATCTCTAGCAATCTCTGAATAAGTAGGAAACTTGGCTCATCCTCCTCTATAGGTCTTTTAACTTTGAATCTACCCATCATTAAGCTCTTCTTACTCTTTTGGATGAGTTTAGAATGCATGCTGGCTTGGATTCATATGATATAAAGTAACTGATCGACCATCTTTCTCAAAGCTGTATGTATTCAGATATTAATCATGCATAGCTCTTCGATTGTATAACCATGGTTGGCCTAGAAAGATATGAGACATAAACATAGTTAATACATCACACATGATTTCATCCTTATAGCTCATAATTAAGATTGGTAATAACACTTGCTTAGTGACATCTAATGAGCCCTTCTCATTTAACTAGTGTAACTTATAAGGTCTCGGGTGCATAGTGGTCTACAACTTCAACTATTTTACCATCTTAATAGATGCTACATTTGTATAACTGCCAGTGTCTACAATTAAGGAACAAAGTTGTTGATTTACCTTGTAGGTAGTATGAAACAAGTTATAGTGTTGCTTTTCTTATTGATCAAGTTCCTCCTAAGTGCTTGGTAAATCACTAAGGTTATCATATCCCTTCCTTCTAGGTAGATCTCATCAGCCGTAACTTTTACCATCACTTCATCTTCTCCTTTTGCAATTTCATAAGCTTTCTTATCATTACTATAAATCTCGCCTCCTCGGATAACCATAGTTCGACGGTTTAGATATTGAGATGTTACATACCCAAAGCATTTGAAACACTTTACCTTGCTAGTTTTTGTCCAGAGGTTTGCCTCTTTTCAAATTCCTTCTCTCTCCCTCCTTGTTCCAACCTTACTCCTTTTCTTCGGGAGGTCTGTCCTTCTTTCGTTCTAGACAATGAATGAATAGACTTCTTATTGTTTCCATAGACAGGTTGATTATTAGGCACAGGTTGAGATTTGAAATTCCCATAAGGTTTATTCCTTCTTTGTCTCTCAACTCATTGAGCAACTTTAATAGCTTCTTCGAAACTTCACATAGACAATACTTCAATGATCTCTCTTAGGTTGGTTCTTAGTCTAGCAAAAAAATCTAGAGATAGTTCTTACTTTAGGTTCTTTTACCTCACAATAGATCATTAGCAGTTAGAACTCTTGCACATATTTATCAACAATTTAACTTCCTTGTTGTAGCTCTTACAACTTAGCAAAAGTGTCCATGTGATAGGATTTGGGGATGAACCTTTCATGCATCATTCTCTTCATCTCTTCCCAAGACCTAACTTCACGTTGTCCTTCTTAACTCTCTACATGAAATCGCTTCTCCTACTTATGGGTATAGCCAACAAATTTGAGAGCAGCTAGCCTGACTTTTCTCCTTTAGCATATTGATTACACTTAAACAACTTCTCAACTTACTCTTCCCAATCTATGTATTCATTGGCATTTCCACCTCCTAAGAAGCTTAGTATCTATATTTTCATGTTGTTTATACCTTTGGGAGCTCAAGCAACTCTCTCCTCTTCCTCATTTTCTACTTCATTAAAGTCAACCTCTGCAAAATTCATCTTGGGGCAGAATCATTGATCATCTCATCTTTTGAAGTTTCAAGCATGTTAGGTGCTAAATTAGGTTAGATTCTCTCCTATTAACTCTAAGAGGTCAGATGTTCCTCTCCTCTTCATAAAACTCCTAAACTTCACTATTATCCTCATCATTTAGTTCCAATCTTTGATTAACTTGGTGCTCTACTCCTCCAACTTGCATTTGACGTACTAGGTGGTCTACTTCTCTATGAGGAAACTCTTGTGCAAGGGGAACTTTTGGATTTGCTCGATTCTAAACTAGTATGTCCTCATTAGCTCAGTCATTAACTGAACATCCTCCATCTACATGTGCAAACATCTTAACATGCATCCTTATCATCATATTTTCCATCATCATTGCCATTCGTTCCAACCACTCATTGGTGGTTTGTTCTACATGGCATCAATGACCATTAACATCATTGTCATTGTCTCTTATCATTGCGTTTACACTTAGATCAATCATAGTTATCACTCTAACAACCCAAAATTCTACCACAATAACTCAAAAAACCCAGTATTCACAACAATCATAGCAACTTCAATCGCCACCACTCTGTTTTACACAATACAAAATAGGGCAAATAGAGTATGATTCTCACTCTCATTCTACAATGATAAATCCCAAACAAATACCCAAATCTCGAACATAGAGAACTTCACAAAAACAACTCAATACCTACTTTACTAATAGCAACATTGATACAAATGCACAACAACATCAACATAAATACTTACAAGCACTCTGCACAACTCGACAATAAACTACAAACTCTAACAATACCTAATCAAAATTGTATCACAACTCAGCTCATGACCTTACTCAAAACCTTGAGCTCTAATAACAAGATGATGTGCCTTGGAAAAGGTCTACCCATCGTGTGGATAGATCTTTCGTTAATAGCTACCAAAGAAAGGAAAAGTATGGGTTTAAGGTGGAAAATAGCAAAAGAACAAAAAAAAAAAAAAATGGGGGTTAAGTAAATCAGTAAGTTGTTCATGGATGTGACGTACCATTAAGTGTAACAGGCCTACAACTTCGCCGAATATGACTTATCGGTTTGAAATTATAGGGTTGCTAACAGGTATAACCTTGCTAAAGGGTTGCTAGGAGCTAAGGGAAATGTTAATAGCTAAGTGCTTGAAGAAGACACTTAGAAAAGGATAATTTCATTGATTGAAGAGGCAAAAACTAAATATAAGTTAAATACACAAGATATTTATACTATGTCTACTAGGGTTACAAATACATGTCAATTTACAAAAAGGGGTAATGTATAAATGCATTGATCAAGTACATGAAGAGAAGGACAATGTTGTAATCCTTATAGAAATCATCTTCTTTATGTGTTAGGTGCTAGACAAGAGAGAAGAAACACATGTCAATCTAGGAATGGAAGGCGCTCTTGCAAATAATGGTTTTTGACACACGATGTCGAGGTTGGCATACAGGTAGCCTTTCGTCAAATTAGGTGCTTCTGGGGAGGTTGGGCACTCAGGCTTGGTTAATGTAACTTCTTCAAGAAGGTCGAGATCCGCTACTATAATGCTCTAAGCAGGTCAGACAACTTAGAGTTCTTTACTATACGCTTTGCATTATAGGTTAGAGGTTTTAAAGGTAAGTAGGCTACTGAGTACATAGGTTGTTAAGTTTGCTAAGTCTTTTGCTTTATATCAGGTTATGGGTTCTAGACCTTGATTCCTATCAGGATGACTATATTCTCTCTGTTTAAAAGGATCACAAATCATATGTTAATCTAGTTGGTGAGTAAAAGAAGAATAGTAGTGGCTTGGTTTTAGAAAATAAGGGTAATCTAGTCATTTGTGATTTGTTGCTTATATATCCCTTTTATACTTTTTAAATTCAACTAGGTTATGACCATCATATTATAAAAGTTCTATTATGAGTGTATTACAATCATAGAAGAACTACCAATAAAAGGCACTAGATCAACAAAAGAATATGTGTTGTTCTATGAATACAAAACATATAAACCATTACATGCCTCAATAAAAGTAATTTGTCTACTTTGAATTTAAGATCCAACAATAGACCATGTAATCACTCCTAATCCATTTATTTAGGTAAGGAGAATTAAGATTATGCCTCGGAATGCTTCCATCTATAAAACCTAATTTGATTTTTGCACCAAGAGCTAATTTAACAAATCTACTCCATGAGACAAAGTTCTATAGAACATGATATTTTTTATCACCATACTAGGATGATTGGAACCATAAAGAAACAATGGATCCTCATCTACATGATCTAATTATAAACCTTGTTGTAGAATTGCTTGTTCGTTCATCTTCTACTTTAAAGTAAAAGAGACACAATCGTGAAAAGGAAAGGACTTACAGTAGCCTTTGCTCTAATACCATGTAAAGTGAGGAAGAAAGAAAGTTCTTGACCTCTTCCATGAAGTTACTTTTGGAGGTGAAGGATGCTCCACTACGATTGCTAGAAAATAATAGAAAATGCTCAAGAAGAGTGAGTAAAATTGATGTGATTTGTAAGTACATAATATATTGTACAATGCCTCTATTTATATGTATAAGACTATGAATTAACAATGCTAACATGTAAGTTTAACGAATAATAGATTACCAACTATAAAATACAAATAGAAATAACAAAACAACATACTTCCACAATATCATATATAGATTAGAGCATATTTGAGAAGATGGTGATGATGATTATAATAATAATAATAGTGAATGTTTCATGATATCTTATTATTAAAAATTGTCCTAGGTCAGATATGTATTTAGAAGGGATATATATATATATATATATATACACACCAATATATTATATAATTAAAATCATTCTTATAAGACTAAAGTTATACAATTAGGTGCCTAAAGCCTTATGGATACACTAAACTTGACTCGTTAATAGAAAATACCACATGTTTAATATTAATAATTTCGCCTCTATATAAACAAGTGTAAATAATTCCTAGACCTAAGGTCATCATATATCCTATATATGGAGTATTGACTTTGATGTCGTTTGACACATTCTTGATTAAGATTGTAAATAACATGGATAGTAGGTATGACTAAACTATAGAGGATAATGATGACCTAAGATAGAACTAATCACTCTTTTGAATTATAGAGTCGCATGGCGGCTTGGTTTGGATTATAGTGATTAATAAGACACTAGCCATGATAAGTCTTATTGAGTCTAACTTTTCTCAGCAATTAAGTAAATGATCAAATATTGACAACTTAAACATGCAATATTTAACTAAAATATCATTTATTGATGAGATTTATTTATGCAATGATCAATTTATAGTGATTGATGAATGGGTGATAAATAGTTATTATTAAATGATTACCTTGATTTAGGTCTTTATTGACATTGCCTTTGTGTATAGAAATTTAAAGGGTTGTACACAATATCATGACTAATAGGAATAAGATTTATTGTTTAAAAATTTTAATGGATACTAAAATTATGTCATACTTATTTAAAAATTTTGAATTAATTAGATAATTAATTTATTTTGAAGCAATATAATGATTTAAAGAATATTCAATTGTCAAGTGAATATCCACGTAATATGAATCTTATCTTCTAGTTAGATATGGTTGCCAGTCAATAGGTTTGATTAATGGCTCTTACCTTATTCTTGTAAGGAAGAAATCTTATTATAAAAGATTATCTCCTTTCATATACATATATGTGAGAGAGGAGAGAAGGATGAGAGTTGATAAGTATATTTCCCCTCACTAACAAAATAGAAGGGTTTTCTTTGAAGTTCTAATCTAACTTACCAAACAATATAAAGGATTAAAATATGTTCCTATTGTTATGCACGAATATTGTTAAAGGGACAAAAGTTGGTGTCCTTGTTGCAAACCAATATATATTACTTAGCAAGAGATGCTATTAGGTTTAGATCTTACTAAACTCCATTCTTAAAAGGAGAAGGTTTTTTTGCATTACAAGAATTTTTTTTTTAGTTCATTTTTCTCATAACATTATACATGTATACATGAATCTTATACCAAATTTTGTAAAGAAAATTTTACAATTTGTGTTGCAATTATACACTATAAAATATAATTGTGGAGTCAAAGCTCTTGTTTATTTGTATGGTAACTTAGAATTTGTTTTTGGTTAGTTGTTTATAATCTTAAGTAAGGGATTAATATTTTAATGTGTTCCATGTTATCGATTTAATGTGGAACATTACCAAAAAAATTTACTAATTGGAAGCAATTTAAGTTGTTGATAAATGTTTGACCTTCTTCAATTAGGTTAGTTTATTGCTAAGGGGTGCCCATACCTAATCGCCATACCTATGTACCGGACCCACACACCATGGGAGATGGTCGAGACTCTTTTTCTTCAATCACCTTTCAAATCTGATGCAATTATTTGGAAAATATTTCTAGCAACATGCAAATTATGAAGGAATGTAAAAATGGCATTACATATGCTTTTTCTTCCATAGATGAAAGCCAACATTAACCTAAAATGACAGATGGGATACAATTTGATCTATATTGATTGCTGAGTAATTAGTTAGTGCATTATGACAAAATTACAAGACGAAGAATGATCTCGCTCTATAAAAATTTTCTTGTAATTTCAATTGGATGACTATATTCTCTCCAGTCAAAAGGATCGTAAATCATATGTTAATACAGTTGATGAGTAAAAGAAGAATAGTAGTGGCTTGGTTTTTGAAAACAAGGGTAATCTAGTCATTTGTGATCTGTTACTAGTATATTCTTTTTATGTACTTTTTAAATCCAAGTAAGCTATGACCGTCAGTGAATGAGATGAACCTGTAATAGAGTCAATTTCTAAGCCTATAATATGGCTATTATATTGTCCACTTAGATAAAAAAATATAAAAATAGATATATAATACAAATAAAATAACCACATTAGCCTTATTTTCTACCTCTATTTTCTTTTTTTAATGTTTTAGTGAAACTAAAACCTTTCTTGACGAGCCTCCCTTTTGTCTCTCTTTTCAGGCCATGTACGATCTTCGAAAATCATTCACAAAAATTGAAAAAATAAAAATAAAAATAAAGAAACTAATTTGTAAAAGGTGCTACTACAATATATTCAAAATATCTGCAATCGAGCAAGTCTCCTGAAATCACAACTTCTTATGCAATGATTATGAAAAACAACCAAAAAGCAATACGTATTCATGCATGCCCTTGATTTAATTTGAGATGGTGACCATTAATGGCAAAGTCTTGAGCCATGAGGTTCATCCTAAGGAGTTGTCGAACACTTGTACTCAACTCAATGGGCCAAAGTTCAGTAAGTTTCAAATTCACTATTTTCTTTCTTTCTTTTATCGATATGTAGCTCAAGTTGTTGCTAAAACAGCTTTTGATTGGGTTCTTTTGTTAAATATGGAATACGGAGATGGTGAAGATTGAGGTCACTCTTCAATTTTCACATTTTCACGCAGTAGTGGGTAGATCTGGTGGTGGTGGTAGTGTGTTTTGTTATGGTGAATAGTGGTGGAGAGGAAGGGCGAGGAGCATCTTTTTCTTTTCCCTTCTAAATTGCAATTCCTCTGTAATTGCTATTACTGGTTGAAAAAAATGAAGTAAACATTGCCATAACAATTCATGAAGATTAAGGAAAGTGGAGTTTTGTACATCTATAGTGCAATTTTTGAAAAATAGTATGAAAATAGGGTGTCTCAAGTAAATTTTATGAAATGGTGTAATAAAGGTGTACACTGTACAGGTATATTTTGTATTGAAGGCACAATTTAGGGTTGCCCCTTCTATGTTTTTATTGAAGGCACATTTCTTAGTTGCGCTTTTAGTATAAGTAAGAAGGTATAATCCTTGAGCGCGCCTTCAGTGTAACTAACACTGTACGACCCTTGGATGTATCTTCAGTTCATGCTTCACACTCCCCCTAGCTCCCCAAAGCTAAGTACTTTTAATATGGCAGGCTAGTTACTTGTTTTGCTCTTAAGTTTTGGATATTTTCCTTAGGCGTACCTTTAGTGTAATTAACAAAAGTGTAATTCAAGCATGTACCTTCTTAGTTTCCCCTTAACATTTCACTTATTTTTGGCAATTAATCAAATGTTATTCGGCTTGTTTTGTACTTGTTATTCTTGAAATGATATAATATCTTATTAAATCAGTCTTATGAGTTAGGAATGCTAGTGCTTTTTTTTATTTTTTCATTTAGTGTATTACCTACGAAAAGTATTACCATAACGGGTCTGCTAAAATGATTCACTAAACTACCAATTGAACCTGTAAAAAGTAGGTATAGTATATAGAAAGTATATATATAATAAACTATCAGTGGTAAGTGAATAACAATCTAATATGAAACATCATTTACAAAAACCATTCACATAGTGAGTCATAGATGTCGAGAATACATAATAACAAAACTAAATAATAGAAATGTGGTTATTTACAACTACTTCTTCTTAGATCTAGTTAATTAGTTTTTGAAGAGAGCTAATAATGATGGCTTGCGAGTAGACGGTCCCTCCGATTATTGAGGCTCAGATGGTTGAGGAGTATTGGTTAAATCTATAGGAGGAATTGGAATAGGTGGTAACGGTGGTAGCTAGGTGATAGCCTCCCTTATGTGTAATGTCTGAAGCTAACCCATACGACGTTTATGAAGAGCTGGTGATGTTTGTTGTGGATACATCCATTCGTAAGCATCTAGAGTATCGAATGAGGTGTAGCCAGAACTAAAGGCATTGGCAAGTGGTGCACTGCTACCAATCAAGCCTAAGTCAATGGAATGGTGAGATCTCGATGCCAAAGCATCGTCTTTATGTCTTTGATCATGTGCTTGTATTGGTCAACGTCTTTTCGTGTAAACTCTAGTACCTACATGCGGTGAGGGGCAAGTATAGGGCCTAAATCAGCTGGTTGGTCCGGAGACAATATCAACTCGCCATGCTCCTCAAGATAGTGAAGGCCACCATCGATGATATGGTGAGCAGTGTCGAAATTGTTTGCTAACCTCGCCTGATGTAAAGTATCAGTTTATAGTTAATGAAGTAGTTAATGTTATGTTCATGCACTTTGCTTTGCGAAAAATCATAAGATAAATGAAAGGAAGACTTACCAAATGTCTCATCACCGCCCCTTGATGGGTGATGTATGTGTATGTTCCCTATTCTAGTCATAGTAAACTAGATCAACACCCCTCGGTCCTTGACTATGAACAACCCACATCTAGCGGTTTACTTAAGTTGTTATGTATCCTTAATGCACGACCAACCGGTCTACGTCCATCCTACCTCTAAGGTTGATATGGTGTGGCTCCTCACTCGTGTTAACATCGACTAGTATTGTTTGGAAACCTTTAAATTGTCGGATGACACAATTGAGAAAATAAAACTTGACAATTTGGATGTGAATTAATGGTACCCTAGCTCTCTAGATAGCTTAACTGGCACTGTAGAATAGGGGTAAGAGATCAATAAAGTCATCTAAGTACAACTTCCATACGACCTATAATGCATTTATAAGGAAAGTGCATTAATGATCCATATATTTTTAATTTAGATTAATTATAGAATTAAAATTGAAGAAGTATATACCTATTGCCTCGTTTGCAAATCAAATGCGGTCCAATATGCATCCATAACGTATGTAGCATGGTGTATAGCGTCTTTTGATATAGCTCACCTAGCAACTAGTGGTAGCCCCTCTTGTATGGTAAAGCCAGACCCAATCCATGGTACAATGTGGGGGAAATGATCCCATGCCCATATCTACAGTGATATGGTTGTGCCTCTAATCTCCAATGCTACATGACCATTGCCATCACCAATGTTCATATATGGAATTAAATCTCTAACTTGAGATGTCGGCAATTCAGTCTGATTATATTGGAGAGCCATCCTAATCACCTAGCTAGTAATAAATTGAAGTACAGATTGAATGTTGCTCGATATATATTTTGACATGGCTGCATAATCTACAGTGTTTTCTACTTGTACAATTTCTTTATCTACTTCAAATTTAACCCCCATGTACTCCCCTACAACATCTGTTTTAGGTCCCATGGGAACCAGCTCTTTATTATGGTCATAGCTCGGGTTATTTTGTAAGATTGACCCTATCTCTGCATTAATTGCCTCTTCATTCAGACCACCCTCACCAAAAGTGGGGTCTTTTACTGAATAAGTTTTTGGTCTATCGTACATAGGGCAGTCTTTGTCGGTTTGTTGCACATGAGGTTGAGGATTATTGGAAGACCAAACCGGTAAAGTTTTTTCGACAATACTCTTGCTTAGCTAATTAGAAGCCCTAATATATATCTCTTGTATCTGGTTTTCTCTAAATGCGTCAACCATTTCTATGAAGTTTTCCACATCATCATCATCCGTAATGGCCGTTAAAGTATATGAAACACCTCCCTCAAAATAAGAAGGGTATCGGTGAACAAGCTCAACCCTACAAGGATCAACTTCGCTCAACCCTAAACTTTGATACTCGTACAGATCCATTGGAAGAAATGATTGAAGTTGGAATCTTTCCTCAACTTCAACTTTTTCATCGAGTTTTTGTCATATTGTGGACCATTACTTCTGTTAACTATGTTCCCTCCTGCATATATAATTATCTTCACATAATTAGCCATTGACAACTTGTTGATTCATGAATTACAAAATTAGTAAAGCTTATACGATTTTGCATAATTCGTAGTACCCACACAGTTTTACTTCTTAGTGGGGCATATCGTCTCATATTATAAATGGAAGCACCTACACAATTTCACATTCTCGGTAGAGCATCTCATCATACCCATACGATTTCATTTTTCGATGGAGCATCTCATCATATACTATAAAAGTTGACTTTTCGATTGAGTGTCTCATTACATACCATTACAACCCATTAGTATTGTTGTTTTGGTAGATTGCAGTATACTGTATAATGATCTATAATCAACCCCCTCGTTGATCATAGGCCTTCTATATGACACATAAGGTTTCTTCCACTTTACGTTACCATCAAGCCCATAGATATGTAATATCAAGCATTTTACTAAAATATACCCTTTAGATGTAAAATAATAGAGTTAAAGTGTAGATTCATAGAATTCCACATCAAAATGTTATAATAAGAATATAGTTTGTATAAGAATCTACATTAAGAATTTTTAACTAAAATTTTAAACTAAATAAGATAAACAAATATCTACAAAATACTATTACAAAATTCCCTCTTCACTCTTTAAACACACCATCTCGTCTCCATACAAGACTTACCTCTAGCATTCCTCAACTCGGATGGATGAAGAGGTGATCTTGCATAAAAAGAAATCTATTGGGGTGTAAGCTTATGCTTAATGAGATAATCCTCTCGTTAATGCCACATAATAATTTTATTTAATGTACAAACATATGAATGCATGAATAATCAAAATGTCAATCAATACATGCAGCGACCTAGGAACTGCATGCAACTTAGAATTATGCCCCCCTATAATCGAGGTTGGAGATGATTAACCGACATAAACCATCAACCGGGTTTTAGCACCTAGGTTTTTTTTATACCAATTATACTATTGTGCTTAAATAAAAATCATATATATATATATATATATAATGTATATAATCTCTCTTTTCATACAAAAATATACTTTCCTTTTCTGAGTAACAAAGTATATTCCCAAAATCCCAAGTCTAACAATGTAGTGGCCTCTACAATATACAATCATACGCCCTAAGTAGAAGCCACAAGATACAGCCCTTTGCTAATGATTAGCATCTCCTGGTACCTAGTAAGCTCGTTAGCTTAGGACAGAGAGTCAATAATATAATGATGGCTTAGCTAATGCCTAATCCTATAGGAGGCCCTCCTGTTGTGAGTCCATTCTTATCTTCTGCATGAGGTGGTAGTCGGTATAGTTATGATGTGATCACGAGAAATGCATGATTCATTGAAGTCCTTAATCGAATAATTATTTAATTTGGTTTTCATGGGGATTAGACAATCTCATTCCATAAAACTATATACGTATATTATCACAAACATCCTCATTATCTTATTTGCAAATCATGGCACTCAATCACAATATCATAAACATACATTTCCCATATCCCACAAGCATCTAAGTTCATTATATAAGTTTAAGTATATCTATACATACAAGCAAAATCAAGTATAGGGTCATTAGGAATCACTCGCTTAGCCATAATGGATTAGTTGTAGTAATCCGGGGGCAAGTTGTCTCTACTAGCTAGGTCCCTTCGACATCGCAAATATGATATTATAAGGATTTGAAATAGAACTTAGAAAGTTAAGCTAAAACCCTTTAAGTTATATTTTTAACTAGGTTTTGTATTTTTCTCGATTTTACTTAAAAGTTCAATCGCATATAACTTTTTTATTTTAAATTTGATTTTTATGATCTTATAGTCGATCTTCATATTTTTCTAGTGTACTTTAAATGGTGAGGTTAGAATTTTGAGATGAGGCATGCAAATCTATCCATAGGTTAGAACAATAGCGATGCTCAAGTTTTAGTGCACTTTTAGGCTTTGTTTAAATGTTGGGCTTTTTGATATCTTAGGAAATCTTTTGGGCTTAGGCTTATGGTTTCATTCTAAGCTTAAAATACTCTTTAAGGTCAGATTTTCAACTTTGATTTACACTTCTAGGGCTAACAACTACTTCTTGGGCTTTCAAGTGAGCTTAAGTTGTCAAATAGGATTGTTCTTAATCTAAATCAAGGATAGTCTCTTTGTGGGGCTTAGGGGGTGTTATGTGGGCTTTTTAAGGGTCTCAAAACAAATTTTATAGGTGGATTAAGTTGTTGGTCAAAAAATAAATGAAGGTCCAACTTAGAGTTCGAAGCTCGTTTTGAGTGTTTTAGGCTTTATATACTTAACATACTTGCCTTGGTTGGTCTTTTTACTTTGTTTAGTAGGTTTTATCATATTTTTAAGTAAATTTTATTGTGGTTCCAGATTGACCGTGATGAATCCAAAGGGTATTCACTTGGTTTCTTAACTTGTTTTATCATTTCCTTAAATTTAAGGGTTAGATCATGAACCTATGCTACTCATATTCCAAATTTAACTTAACTTCTCTTCCATGATGTGATTATTTAGCTTATGCACTATATGAAAATGATGGATCTCATACTTATCATAACTTTTATGCCATAGTTTATATTTGACAAAGTTGGTTTCTTTATAAAAGCCTTATGTAATGGATTTTCCTTTACCTAAGGCTAAGTTTGAGCATGTTTAACTTAATAGAAGTGGAAATAACATCTAAATGACCTACGTAGACTTCATGTCCAGCATGATGTCTTCATATTCATGCACACCTTTCATGATTTTCTATTCTAAGTGTTAAACATATATCTTTACATAACATTAACTTAGCATGCTCATATTTCAACTTTCATGTAAGGGGTTCATAAGCTTACTTCTTAAGGTGGTATTACTATTTTATTATCTTATGTTTATGCTCATATCTTCATAAAAATATGGTCTCCTCACATGGCATACTAGATCACTTAACAAGAAAATAAACTTACTCGTTCCAAAAGTGTAAACAAGGTGATTATGCACTATGTATCATCTTATGTTCCTTGTTTTTCCTTCCTCTTCTTGCAAGCTCTTTTAGAAACCAAGGTCTTGATCTTTGAAGTGAGGTTTTGAGGATATTCTAAAATTCCTAAATGTAGCTTTTGAGGTTGGTAAAGGAAGACATAAAACCAAGCTTTTGTGTCATGAGTGGGGAAGCAAAAAGGTGGTGGCAATGTTGAATTTTTGTGGGGTTGGACTTCTTCTTTTGGTTTGTGTTTAAAGTGAGAGAAAAGGAAGTGAAAATGAAAGTGAAATGGGAGAATGAGTGGCCAGTTTTGATGGGTGGAGAAGTGTGTTCAAGAAGCTTTAATTTGTTGTCTTTCAACATACATAAATGCCAACTTTTGACAAGATTAGATGATGTAAGCATTAAGAGGTGAATAGTAGTTGTGTAAGACAATTTGATTGATAGATGAATGACAAAGTATGACCTCCCTTTCTAGCCTCTTACAACTAGCCATGTAAGCCTTCTCTTTGGGCTTTGTGTTGTCTTGTTACTTAATTAAAAGTTGAATACATAAAATAATGCGATAACTTGTCCATATATAGTATTGGTTATAGTGACATAAGGAAAGTGTTTTATCACTAGCTTTTGATAAGTTATCAATTGATAAATGATTTCAACTCTCAATAGACAAGTTATTTAGGATGATTGGTTGGTTCACTTATTTACATGTACAAGGCTTATGCATGAAGATAAGGAGATTGTTTTATATGAAATTCTTTTAGAGTTTGTTTCTTAAATTGATTTGTAAGTTATGATTTAATTCTTATAAAATTATGAAAATTTCTAAGGTTGAATAAAATTATTCAAATTAAATCCATAACTAGTTGCTTAGGGCCACAAGTCCTTAATTATTTTAGGGTTTAAGGTTTTGAGTGACTTAAGGTTCACAATTCTCATATTCGAGTTTTATCGATAACAAACTTTCAAATTGGAAAACTAAATTCGTTTTTAAATGTAAACTTAAATTCTTAGTTTGCTTAATCGTTGGGAACGTTCAGGAGTTACTCTTAGTTAATCCAAGTGCTCGTTAAATAATAGGGTTTACATATACCATAAATGCAAGCACCTATACGATTTTACTTCTTAATGGGGTGTCTTATTACACATTATAAATTTAAGCACCCACATGACTTCACTTTTCGGTGTGATGTCTCTTTGCACTCATATAATTTTACTTCTCGATGGGGCATTTCATCGCACTTACACAATTTCACTTCTCGATAGGACATGTCATTGTATCTACAAAATTTTACTTCTCGGAGGGGTGTCTCATTATATACTATAAATGCAAGCACAACCACATGATTTTACTTTTCGGTGGGGCGTCTTATCACATACTATAAATGCAACTGTACCTACACAATTTCACTTTTCAATAGAGCGTCTCATCACATACTATGGTTGTAAGTGCAACCGTGTTTCATTAATGCATAGGTAAAATCACTTGCAATTTATGGGTTGTATATATATTTTTTTACGTAACCATTACAACTTATATAACTATATACTATCATATGAAGAATGTACAAAATACAACATGCATATTATGAAAATATAAACACTAAAAATATTATCATCTAACTATATTTTATATGAACAATATAAATATTATTGTATTAACAATGTAATTGTATATTAAAAAATTATTGTAGAATAAAAAATGGCCAAGAGTTACTTACAGATTGGTTGAGGAAAATAAGGTCATGTTGTTGCTTAGAGAGAGGAAATAAGAGATTTTGAGAGATTTTCACAACGGAAAAATGTGAAAATGAAGGGAGAATACAAAAATTAGGGTATATATAAGGGAAGTAACAGCGCAAGAGGTAAGTGCGCTTTCATTGTAAGTAAGAAGGTGCACTTTAACAATGCGCCTTTCATATTAAGAAAGGTGTACATTTGATATGCACCTTTTATATCAAGGAAGATGTAAATCTAATATATGCCTTCCTTGCAAAAATAGTTTCCAACTACCACATAGTGAAGGAGCGTGCACATTCTTGCAATATTTACTCGAGATATCTCATTTTCGTACTATCTTTTGGAAATTGGGCTATAGAAGTACAAAACTTAAGGTGAGTGTGGAAGTGAACAAGCAGTCAATAAAGTGAATAGTCAATGGATGTACATGTACTCTTCAAGATAATGTTGCCTTAGAAGAAAGAATTGCTCCATTTAATTGTAATAAGCTGGTTCTATGTACCGTTATTTTGTTAAAGAGTAGCAAATGGGTATTGTTCAAAAGACTTACCAAAAACAAAATATAGAATTTATGAGAATGCTTTACGTACATTGAATAATAGTTGCATAGTAGATTATATCAAAATTTATCTTTTTAGATAGAGATTTATGGGACACCTTGGTTGGACTTGTAAAATCATCCTATATGCAATTGAAAGGTTGATCATGTACATTGTAACATAAAACAATTGTCTTGATTGGTTTGCCTTTTATTAATTAGGAAAACAAAAACAAAGTTAAATTAGGTTTTTGGGCTTTGCAAATGTTCTCATAGTTTAACAGTATGAACAATAAGTTCTTAACGAGATTGATTGCATTATTTCTTCCTTCATACTAGTTGTAATAAGAGTTTGAGATTAAAAAAATAAATAGATAAGCTCTCTAGCTGCTAAAATTTTTATTGATTCCATAAGCCATTTAGATTCTCTTATTCAATCCCATTAATATTTATCGATTTATTGTCAAAGTTGTAAATATTGAATGAATTCAAAAGAAAGGCAAAAATTGAACAACTAATTTCTCTTACAATGTTGACCAACATGGATCAGTCAAGCAGGTAGAAAGGACTTTGTGTAGCAGAATACTGCCTATGAATGGGCTTAAATAGAGTAAAATTGCTGTTAATAAATTTGAGAATAATAATAATGAAAAAAATGAATATACAAATTCTAAGTAAAAAACCCTTAAAATAATTTATGGTAAAAACTGCGGATAAAGGTAGAAGAATTTCATTATGAGAAATTTAGTATAACAACCTATCTCTATTATAAAGGAGAAAACGACATAATATTTTTTTTTTTATAATAGGAGAAAACTCACTGCTCTCTCTTCTCTTTCACTTTCTAACACAAAAAGTGAAATGTTTAGAGATTATTGCGATGATTTTCAAGTATATAAACTAAGCCTATTTATAGATGAATTCTCTAATATGAATACCGTGTATGAATGTATGAAATTATATTATACATAGTAAAAATGTGTATGGTAAATTTTCAAACTTATAAGCTTATAGGCTTGGTAATTTTCTTTTTTTTTTTTCCACTGTTGGTGTCAATGAGTATTAATGAAACTCATTTTTGTTGACACTTTAGTCTGGGCTCTGAAAATAAATAAATAAATATACTAAATTTACTCAAAAAAGAACGAAAAATATGATGCTTGCTAAGCGGTTATGGTAGAAATGCCCCATATTTGAGGCAATAAAAAAGTGAATTAAAGGCTAGGTCAGCCCACATGTACAAGATGAATGTGGATCAATTATCATCTCTCCATTCTCATGCAGTAAAAGGATTAATGTCACACAAGAGTAGATGTGGCATAAGTAAGTGAACCGCCTATACTTCTTACAAAACTTGTTGAAAGCAGTGGCATCAATGCATGCTGCTGAAAGTACCATAATTATGTAAAGACAAAATAATGATAATAACGAATATTTCTTTTAATTATATATGATTTACACAATTTGGATTTTTATCTTATAAAATATAGATTGCATGTAAATGGAGCATGAAACATTTATCATCTGATGGTAAATGATTCTTGTATTCAAATTGATTCTTTTTTATTTAATTGAAATTACACGTTTTTAAAACTATTGAAACTATAATGATATTTTAAGTTAAAAGAGTACTTATCTTCTAAAAATGTTTGACACCATAAGTATCTCTTTTCAAGTAACTACTAAGACAATGTTTAATATTGAACTGCAATTGTAATTTCTGTGTGGTCAACTTTTCATCTTGATATGGGTTTTCTCACTGATTTTATGAAGCACACCTAATTATAATTTTATATAGATATAAACAGCTAATTTAGTTCTAAATTTTAAAAATATTTCTCAATAGATATAAAAGTTAATTTTAAAAATTCGACATATTTTCATTGCTTTAATATTTTCAAATATTGCCGTAATTTTAAACTCTATGATTTGCCTAATGTCGTGTTATCTACATAATTAAAGTGAAAAAATGGGGGCTTTTGGTGTCGTTTTCGTGTTAATTAAAATATCCCTAAAACATATTAAAAATAACTATTAAAATATTTTGTATTAATATTTAACATAATAATATCATGGATAAAGTGGTAATATTCCTAAATGTACCCTTTCTTCTCTCTTTTGCACCTCATTAAATAGCTTGAAGTCGTTCCATTCCCATACATTCCTTTATAGATTCATTTTTGTAAAAATTGCACAATCATATTCCTTATTTAAATTCCTTCCTCCCAAAACCACTACTATCCATCGAATTTTGTTTTTTTCTTTCCAAATATGTTGTCCTACTACTTCATCGGAAGATAGAAAACGGGAGACTCAAGGGTTTAAACGGGATAGACTTATTGAAGTTCCTTCACATTTAATGAGAAAAAAATATATGAATTATAATAAAATCTTTATTACTTTATGCATGGTAGTTCATTTGGATATCTTAAATAATAAGGAAATTTTTTATAAGTACAACTATATATGCACGCTAATTTATTTCGAATATGTTGGACCTCAATAAGTTACTATAATGGAATTATAACTTCGGAGCTATTGCCAAATATAAAATTGAAACAAGGGAAAATGACAAATTTACTATCCAAATTTTTGTGAACTTTTAAAACACCAATTTCACTAACTATTTAAAGTTTTAGTTAACATTTCTATTACCTTGTTAACATTGTTAGATACCATTTGCTTAGCTGGATTAATAAATGTATTTGAAGGTAACACTTATCTTTTAATATTATTTTAAGCCACCAATAGGTCAGATAGACAAAACAAAAGGAGAAAAAAAAAATACAAGCAAATCATGCTCCTTTGTCTATCTAAACCTTTTGACTATAAAAAAAAAAAAAAAAAAATTCAAAGCCCATCGATCAAATTTTATTAATTCTAATAAAACCTAACAACTCTCTTTCACCAAGCTGCAAGTTCAATTTTTATCTTCTATTTATTACTTTCACCTTTCGCAATTATACACTTATAAACAAAACTATGAATCAAATCTAAAAAGTATAGTCGATGTGATAGAAGAAAGTCAATCGATAATAGGGTCCTAATCCCACATTCTTGAATAGGACATATAGATCAGTTATGATACTAACACTTGTAAAGTTGTTTGATATTCGGAGTCCTTGTATTTCAACATATTTTTGTGCTCGAATGGAGCAGACCTTCTTTTGTAATTCATTTTCACACTCTTATAATTTGCAACTTTACTTACACTTACACTTTCTCTTTCTTACTTAAAAGTGCTCCACATTCACTAACATTGAAATTTTCACCTCCCAATGTTTAATGTTTCATTCTTTTTATTTTCATATATTACCTTTTATTGTTGGACTATCTTGAGCCGTAGAATTCTTTATTAAGGTTAATGAATTTTTTTATTTTGGGCCGATTGGTTTAATCAAAATTTGATTTTTTATTCTTTTTTACAGCGAAAGGGTTTAAATGGATAAGGGGAGCGCATTTTCCTTATATTTTCTCTCCAACATTAGTTTTATTTTTATTTTTTCTCCTTTTGTTTTATCAATTTGATATATATGTAGCTTAAAATAATATTAAAGGACAAGTACTACCTTTGGATTTGTCCATCAATCAAACTTAATAAATGGTATCTAATAGGGTTAACAAAAATAGTAAAAATGCCAACTAAAACTTTAATTATATATGAAATTAGTATTTTAACATGTAGTATTTTTGTAATTACGCAAATATTTGGGTAGTAAATTTATCATTTTGCTAAATTTCAAATATGTTTTTAGTTTCTTTTATTATAATTCAAAATTCATTAAGAAATGATTTTAAGTAATTCAGCATGACATAAATGAATGACTTTTGTTGTTTTATTAATTGGCTATTACTATCATAGTTTATATATGATAAAATAACTTGGTATATACATAAAATTTAAAATATAAAATGGTTTTATAAAATGGATAAAATTCATAGAGAAATCATTTAAGAAATGCATGACCTAGGATCATGATCTATAAGTGAGGAAATTACTCTTATGCAATCTTAAAAAAATTGAAACAATAAGTACTATTAGCAATAAGCATTTTGAGATAGGAAAACTTATCATTGGAGTATAAACACAGCAAAATATCTTGCATTTAATCAAATTTAAAATGAGAATGGATTGATGAAATTATTTACTTGTCTAAGATCTTGGAAACAAATGATTCATTATTAAAATAAATTATATTACATTTATTGATTGCTAGAAAAAAATGTTTACTTTTGAAAATTTTTTTTTTCCCAATTTTTTATCTCTTTTTGACACTTACTTATACCTTATCAACATAAACATTAACCATATGCCTACAAGAGCTCCTTAATCACCACAATAATATTCCTCATGCTTATCTAAGGTAATACTCTCTATAGCCAAAGCAATATTAATGTTTGTTTAACCAAAATTTAAGTGCCTGATTTCATTTTGTTACCCAAAATTTTAAGTTTGTGTAAAATGTTTATGAATTCTACCTTTTATTTCTTCCTCTATCCCTTATTCATACTTGATAAATATCAACCTTAGTTGTTTACCTATGAGAGTCTATTGATCACCATCTTAATATTCCACATATTTATCTAAGATGTTTATAAAGTATTAAATATACGTAAGTTGGTATACAATTGAATTATGTCCTTTTATTAAAAATAATTATATTTAACATGGCACTAGTGTTTCTTACTAAAATCTTCGGTCCGCATTGATTTTATTTTACCACCACTCTTATGTTCCTATGTTTGTTTCCACATTATATTTTTCATCTTTTCCTCTACCCTCAATTATAATATATTAATATCAACTTAATTTTATTCTCCTAGTAGCCCTTCTTCATATTTATACAAAATCCTTATAAGACAATAATTATATATAATTTATATATAAGCCCAATATTTCCTAAAATTTTAATTGAAATTCATTTATGATTGTTGCATGCCTCCCTTCCGTTGCCCATCAGCGTTACTGAGCCATTTAAATTTCGCGTCCAGTCCCTATAGAAGCAACATACTGGTTCCTATTAACTATTTGACATAATCTTATACGTCTACGAAAATGTCCGCAATCTAAATACTGCGGGTGCCTTTAAACCATTTCAAAGTTGTATGCCTATTTGTTAACAGGCGAAGAAAGCTTCGAAGCCAGGGAATTCGTGGAGATCTTGAATTTTTCATTTTACTTTTGAGGTCATGAAACCTTTCCAGAAATAGGTCCCTATATAAAGAGCGAAACATAATGTATCTTTAAGTACTAAACGAAAATCAGTAAAAAAATTAAATAAAAAATATTCTTCTAAGTTTTCTCCGTGTAGTTTGTTGAAGAAAAACATGTAAGTTTATATTCTCTTCAATTTTGCTTTTGGTTTCTGATAATCAATGCTATATTAGCTTGTTTTTTTTTTTTTTTTATGTTTGAGGTTTAATTCAATAAATATATGTTTCCTTTTGTTGAAATATATTTATTATTTTATTTATCATATTATTATCCAAAAAAAAAAAAAAACAATAATAAGTTTCATTGATATTTTGCATCATGATTTTACTCGTTGCCTCAGTTCCTACCAAATGCAATAAGCAGGTTGTACAAGATCCATGATATCCATCCATATACTAATGCCTCATAATACGCATTATGAATTATTATTATCTAGTTAGGATAAAGAGGGATATAATTCTTAGCCATTCATTAAAGTTATTGTTCAATTATTTTTCCTCTAGAGAGATATCAGTTATTTTTCATGCACTTATTTTTCATACGGTGTAATTGAACGGTATATTAACAAATGTCTACAAACTCTCTTTGTAACCTTTCTACTACGCCCTGATCCAAAAACAAGACGGTTAGCAATGCAAGGTCCTCGTCTAAAATCTCATAATCGTATGTTTCACTAAGGTTGATATAACATAATCATAATACTCTAGAGCGTATGTTACCACTAAGGTGGATTCGAGCCAAACTTCGGGAGTTCCGGAGTAAATTAATTAGTTAATTAATTTAAAAAATTCATAATACTCTAAAATCTATGGATGATGATGATCGCATTGTATTAAAGAGGTTCATTAAAGAAAAGGAAAGTTATCTTAAATACATGTTTATATATCCATAGGATACCAATCCTACAACTTGTAAACCATAATTTTTCTAGTGTTCTGAGTTGCTTTGTGCATCTGAATATTTTACTCACACATATGTTATCGTATCTTTCCTCTAATTAATTTTTCACAATGCAGAAATTTTGTCAAAGCAAACAACCGCGAGCCTATGCTTGGAAATAACTGTGTGGTTTTGTCGCCGTGGCCATCATGGCAAAGAGTATCAAAGATCGGATTTTCTCCTCGGGGAAGTGTTCGAAGCAAGACATTATTCAATTGGCAGGCATATCCATTAAGGTATCGATTATTTGTGCTTATAAATCGACTGCAAACTACTAAGAACAAACATACGTTTGAGAACAAACTACTATGATGGAAAGGAGAATAAAATCTTCAAAGAAGTGCATATCATACGTTTGAGAGGTAATATATCTCTTCTCATTTGATAATGCTGCGACTACTCGAAGAATTATAAGAGATGGACTCTGGATGGTAACGGGGCATGTTCTTTGTTTCCAATATTGCGGGACTAGCATAAAAGTTCTTACCGATTGTAAAGCTGTTATAAAATTAGGTATGTGGTTAGGTACAGAATTAGGGGCAGAAAGAATTCCATTCTACGTTGATTACAGATACGAGAAAATGGCAGATTTCTGCTTTAATTGTGGTCTGCCTGCCATCCCATAAGTGCAAGCAGAAATTAAGGCCTTCCGCGCCCACGGTTTGGGTCATGGCTGAGTGTTGTTACCTATACTAATGGTACTTGTAAAAGAACCAATAAACTGCTGCCTGCTATTGTAGAGGAGCTCATGGTAGGGTCTATGGCGATGCTTATTATTCATTAAAGTAGATCCCGACTGCAACATGGAGTTTCCAAAGCTGGTAAAGAATCCAACTATCCAGTGGGGTCTCGCGTCCTTTATAGCTAAAAATATCTATTAGATGAATTTGTATTACAACAACCATGTAACATTTTTTTTTAATTAAATTTTACAACGGGAGAGAAGAGATAGGAACCCATTCCAACCAAGTGGAAGATTAGTATTCATATTACTAAATTATAATAACCTTAGTACAACTATGTAATGTTGGATCCTAATAATCATCAACTTCTATTTCAAATGATAAGTTCTATCATTTTGTTTTGTGCCAATATCATATTTTCTTTGAACCATGTTGATTTTTTTTCATAAAGAATGGCTTCAAGAGCTTTAATCATGAAGTAAAACTCATCAAATCAAAGCTAATCTTCTCCATCAATATTATCAACCTATGAACTTTCACGGGAAAGGTATTTAGAAAATGGAACTTTGCGACTTGTTAGACAATGACAAACATTTGGCCTTGAAATTTAGTCAATAAGGGAGATTTAATATACCAGCACTAGTCGGCCAATTTTCTTCTATGAATAATGTCTCGTTATTTAGTGAAATAATTTATGGTTAAGTCAAGACGGTTTTAACTTAATAGTATGAATATTACTCTTTTAATGGAATAAATTAGATTTAATTTTTCTCTCGCCTAAAATTATAATATATAGTTGAAAAAAAATTATGGCTAACAAATTATTTTGTTTCAGTATTAGTGCAAACCATCGTTGCACTCAACATATTTTATCCATAAAAAAACCACAAGACATAAAACCTTGAACATAATTAACCCAACTGAACTATTGTGATATCAAAAGTGAAAACAACTTAGTAAAGATACGTGAAACAAAAAATATACACACGGGAATATATTTATCATATTTGAGTTTATATGCAATGAAGCCAAATTGAAGCTTTGATAAATAAATGTAACTTACCGCATGCCTGAGATCTATTGGTATCATAAATAATCAACCAGGAAGCTTGAAAATTCTTACGTCTGATTTAGAGAGAGAGAGAGAGAAAAAAAAAAAAAAATCCTCAATACCTATATTGTTTGTTATATTCATCTAGTATTTCCGGCAAAGATGGAACAAAAAAAGTAATAAAATAAGAAAGATATTGGTTAATAAAATCATATTTAGTAATCGAAAATATAAATGTGAAGTGTTGGAAATTTTAAAAAGTACCTTTTTAAGGAAAATTTATAACATTATAATCTAATGAGGTAACTCCATGTTTTTTATTTATCAAAATCTAATATGAAAAACCGTTTTTCATAATAAAATAATAAATCATATCAAAACATATGCATTTGTAGTTGTAACCTAAATATAAATGAAAACCCTAGGAGCACCTCTCCTTCTTTGCCGAAGGATGAAGACAGTGACCGACCCTAGAGGAGTCGAAAACGCCTAGCAATAAAAAATGAGGACTTACCAAAATGACCAGTTTTTGCTGAGAATCCTAGAACTAAAAATGATACGCCAAATAAATTATCTTTTAAAGATATAATCTTAGCGAACGTTTCGGGAGCTTGTGAAAAATTTGTTTCTTTGTATCATCCCATGAAGGAGAAATGGAACATGACATGGATAATGCTTCGGAAAAGGAGGATCTGTTGAACAAAAACGCAGATCCAGGAGTTTGTTTTGTGAAGTTCCCAAAGACGGAGAAAGAGGTATTATGTGTGTCATGGAAATATACTTTCATGGCCAAAGTAATGGGTCTGAATCTAGAATATAAATTAATGCATGCAAAAGTTAAAAAAAAATGTGGAGATCTCTCAATAACATTAGAATAATACATGTAGGTTCAGGTATTTAGTTGATCTTGTTAGATAACAATATGGATTTTCAATGGGTCATAAAAAATGGACTTTGGTTAATTAATGGCCATTATCTAACGCTAAAAAAATGGTAACTAAACTTTCATTTGGACAAATGACATTTAATTTGATTGCAGTCTGGGCTCATATTGTGGGGCTATCAGTGGAGTATTACTCATTGTTACAATTCGTCGAATTGGAGAAAAGATTCGGCCAGTTTTGCAGTATGACTCTTATAGCATAGGTTTTGAAAAATGAAGACTCTCGAGGATCTGCGTCCTGATAGACATTAATACCCTCTGAAACATGCATTAGTGATAAATGATTTTCACCATCGTATTCAATATAAAGGTATTCCTAGAATATGTGATTTTTGTGGATGTATTAGCCATAATAAATTGAACTATCCAAGTCAAAAGAGGCTGGAAAAGACCGAGGTGATGATGAATGGGAGAGAAGAAAAGGTAGAGGATGTTAATGAACAGAATAAGGATTCAGAAATTAGTGGAAGTTTCAAGAAAAAGGTTGAGGAAGTAAATGCTATTCCAAATTAGATTGGAAGTGAAGTCTTGGAGGAAGGAACAATTGACTAGGATTTAATGAAGGATTGTAATGGGACTGTGGACAAACTAAATAAGGTTGGGTTTGAAAGTTTTAGTATGGTTAAGAAGGAGACACGTTAGGAAAGAGGTATGGAGATTGGATAAAAGTAGCAAAAAAAAAAAAAAAAATGATTGCATAGAAGAGAAGAGGGAAAAAGCACACATGTGCTAATATGGGAGTTAATAGTAAGGAGAAAGATTCTAATTCTCTAGAAAGGAACTTTAAGTATCATTTGGATGTAAATCTAAAAAAAAAAAATGAAATTAAAAAGACACAAAGGGAAAACGTATCTCCAGAAGATATGAAAGTGATAATTGGGTTGATAGAAGATATAACTGTCATTGAGAAAAAAATATTGAAAGGGGAATTTTATGCAATCTTTTGGAAATACGTTTTCCAAAAACTTGCAAGAAAAAATGGTACACATGTTAGAAGTGGAGATCTCCCTTCACCTTCTACATGATGACTCTCATAACCTAAAGCTACACTTTGACCTGAGGATTTAAGAAGTTCAAATGGAGTTGCTTTGATGATAGGTAGTAGTAGAAGTGTAAGGGATAGTTATGATGTAGACAAAATGGAAAAGAAATTGAGTCCTAAAGATACTATTCCAACCATCCCTATAAGGAGAGAAGATTTATGGCTAAGGCCAATGAGTAGCGATGATTGTAGCTAAAAGTTCTCTAATGGTAAAAATACCACTAATCCAATTAAATTTGAGAGGAGGAGATATCTTGGACATCATGGTGTAGACATGTGAACTAGTAGTGGAGAAAGTTTTTTTGAATGTGGAGATACCAATAGATGTGCAAAAAGTTCCACTTGCTCTATTGATGATGGAAGAGAAAAAGAATCAAGTTTTGATAACATCTTAGAAGATATAAATGGTAGTTTAGCATACGTTGTTCTGGCCATGTCATTGGAGAATGGTGATTCACCACTTCTAGTAGAATTGCACAAGGGATAAGTGGTATAGAATCATAGCTTCAATAGTTATGATATTATATGGACACTTTTTCTTCTAGTATGTAAAGAAACCCCTTTAAAGCTCTTGCCTAGAATGCTTGATGAGTGAATTCGATGGTAGAAAATGAACCATTAGAGATTGGATTTAGAAGTATGATCCACAAGTTGTGATCATATCGGGAACCAAGGCCCTGTACAAGTATGGGTGCACTATGGGAGTATTTGGAATGGAACTTCACCCTTCATTCCCTTTGTTTCCTAAATTTCCCTCCTTATTGGATTAATCTTGTAAGATCTTGCCTAGCTTCTATTAACTATCAAATTATCCTCAATGGAGCTATGTTAGAACCTTTTTGGCCAAAATAAGTCTTCATTAATGAGACCCCCTATCACTATAACTTTTTATTCCAACCATGGAAATGCTAAGTAGAATGATTCATGTCATGGTGGTTGAAAACCAATAGAAGCCTTTAAGGATTAGAGGAATGAATCTAGACCTATCACACCTATTTTTCGTAGATGATCTTTTGTTGATGGGTGAAGCAACAGAGGATAATGCTCAACAAGTAATAGAAATCAAGAATACTTATTGTAATTTGTCGGGCCAGAGGGTTAACTATGAAAAGTCATGCATCTTACTCTCAAGGAACACTGGTGTGATCTTAAAAATGTAGATTTTGAACATCTTTAGAATAAGATCAAATGCCAATATTGGCAAATACTTGGGTATACTTATCAAAGAAGGAGGATAAATTACTAGTGGAGATTTAAATTTTATCTTAGAGAAAATAAGAAGGAATTAACTGGTTGGAAGGTAAATTTGTTAATTATGGTAGGGCATAAATTATTAGTGACATCTTTTGGAAAGCTTTTCTAATTATTATACATAGGTGTCACCAATTTCAGCGAGCATAACTCAAAAAATTGAAAAGATCCATTGTGACTTCATATGGAACTGAATGTAAGAAGTAGGGAAGCTGCATTAGATTGGATGGGGAAAGCTAAAAGACTCTAAATATTGTAAAGGATTAGGAATGATGGATATTAAAAAGAGAAATAAAGCCAACTTTTCAAAGATTGCATAGCAAGTTAAAAGGAAGAAGGTTCTTTAGACATTTCTCCTATCCTAAAAACATAGACTTGATCATGGAAGCCAAAGTATCAAACGTGGGTCATAATTCTACAAGGAGTTGAAAAAGACTATTGTTTGGCTAAACAGGAAAGTGTACGCTCTCTTAAAGAATAGGAAAAGCACCAAATTCTAGCTGGATGCTTGGTTGGAAGGAAGGAACTTAAGAAATTGGCTTTTGGGCCCTCTAAACAAATATGATGATTCTTTGCTAGCCATATATGTGATAATGAGAATGGATGGAATGAAAATTTCATCTGTTATCCTTTAGATAATGTGATTAGAGGATGACTAGGGAGTATTGTTTGGGATGAGGATTTTGAAGTAGAAGATATTAAGAGGTGGTTGTTTGAAGTGGATGGAAAATTAACAACAAAATCTACTTATCTCAAGTTACCCCATAAGGATGGAACACAGATGGGGGGAGAAAAATGGGATTAGATATGGAAGCTTCAAACAAATCCAATTGTGTAGTTGATGGTTTGGCTTATTTTTCATAATGGTTTGGCTACAAAGGACAATTTGCAAAAGAGGAGACTTAATTTTCATGGTTGTTTCTTGCTTTGTATTGAAAATGAGGAAATAGTTTAGCATCTCTTTTTGAATTGTAAATGGAGTAAGCAAGTGTAGAATAGTATTGGTGTCCATCTGCAAAATGGGGACTATAATTTTATAGAACTTAAAGCATGGGTAAAGTAGAACTACAAAAGTAATAGGAAGAATTGGAGAATTATTAAATTGACAAAGTAGCCTATAGTCCTTTTTGCTTTGAAACACATTTGGAAGGAAAGAAATAGTTGCATTCTTAAATGATAGGAGGAAGAAGGGAATTGTATGGAATGTATTTAGTTAGAAGCCAATAAAAAAGAAATACTATAGATTTGAATTGGAAAGCACCAAATGGAGGTTGGGTAAGACTAAATTGTGATGGCATTGTTGTCGAGGGTGGAAGCCAGCTGGAATTGGTGTGGTTTTGTTAATATCATGAAGGAGGAGTTGCATGTAATGCATAGGTAAGCACGTAGCTTATCTCCACTGGAAGTCAAATTATTGGCTATTAAGGAAGAATTACAAATGGCTCATAGATTAGGCTTTCAAAGAATTGTTTGTTAGGTTGATTCACACCAATCGGTAGAATGGGTTAGGAACCCAAGAGTAGATATTGATTTATGTCATTTGATTCTCTAAGCAAGTAAGCATTTGGTTAATAGTTTTGGTGATTTCCTTCTTCTCAAGATGGAACATGAGCGTAATGGTACAGCTAATGTTTAGCCAAACGGGCACTGCAACACTTAGATGAAGTTTTCTTTTATGATTATGTTCTTTTATGTTTATCTAAGTACATTTCTAGTTTATATAAGAACTTTAATGAAGCGAAAAGTTTGATGTCTAGGGAGTATTATGCATACATCTCGGCCATGGGTTAACTTTGGTTTTGTTTGTTTATTTAGACCATGTTGGCTATTGTCTTGAAGTACTATTTATTGTTTTACCAAAAAGAAAAAAAGAAAAAGAAAACATTTGTTATTGTGGGTGTATATATATATATATATATATATATATATATATATATATATATATATCTTTTAAAGGAACCGAATGTAAGGAGCTCCTCGACTCAAACAATAAGACCTGTACATAATCTTTCGCCTTTAAAATCAAGAATTTATTGAATGATGGAACATAATATAATATTTACGGGAATATTTGTACGAGGCATGCTTTCTTTCTTTTACCATGGATAGTAGGAATATTTTTCAGTTGTGCTCCTTTAATGTTTTTAAAGTATAAAGTAATTTTCCATATTTACTACAGTTTTTTCCTATCCAGTGTTCTAACAATATCTTATTACCATTTCAATTAAAAAAACAAAGCTAGTCTATTAAAAATATACAGTTACTATATGTATCGTTTACATGTGAATTTGAGAAATAATGTTATGGTCAATGTTTGTAATGGGTGAATTTAAATGGTTTCAATAAGAAGCTCTTGATCATAAATTACATTTACTCTTCTTTTTTGACTCGTTAATTGAATCCTAATGTGAGATTATATGAGCTCTATCAGGTAAATTGTTGCTTCACTTTGGTGTCCAATTCAATACTCAATTTATAAATTGAGATAGAGCATGATGCATTATAAATAAGCTTGTGTTTAGTAAAATTTTATGAGAATAATAAACAATTTGACCCATTGATAGGCTTTTTCAAGCATGGCCCTTAAGCCTAAAACAATCAACTAAAGATCCATGCTAAGCTCACAAGTAAAGGACTTTTTAGTCTTCATTACCTCTCTTTCTCCAATTAGGGCTTTTCATTCCTTATACACTGTTACTAACTTAAGCATCAAAGTGGTTGTGCCAAAGTACACTCCAATATTTAATGGCGTGCTTCGTTTTGCAGAAAATTTAAACTAAGGAATCTCTACTAGTAAATCTATGGAGTGAAGATTACCCATCAATATTGGTGTCGTTTATAGGAAACGTTAGATTCAAATTGATGATTGTTTTGCATTAGATTACCAGTTCTTTCACCGATCTTTCTAGATCTAGACTTTTTAAAGCATCGCATATTAATTTTTTTTATCCAAATCTAGGTATATCTTGTAATACCCTAAGGTTCTAAGCCCCTAAATTTAGGGTATTGAGCAATATTATTTATTTTAGTTCAAACTTCATGATAATACTAGAAAAGTTAGAAGAAGTAATTTGGTAAAGTCAATTCTCAAAATAAAGTATAGAAAAGGTTTAATTTGATAAAGAATGTATGTTTATTGATAAAGCTAATATTCATAAAAATCTTGAGATTCGAGCTTTGAGATATAACGAGATTTTAGAGATAGGTTATTTAATTTATAAAAATAATAAATAAAGTGAAATTGTATAAAATATAGTTGTATATATATATAATATACGTCATATGTATTAAATATGTATATATATTAATATAAATACATAAAATATAGGTAAAGTAATATAAAAATGGTTATAATTGTTTAAAAAATAACTTGGTGAGTCATCAACATGTCTAAGCATGATGTGGTACCATGGGAATAAGCTAAAAACATGAGTCATCACCAAATAAATGGAAAATTTCCATATAGTAAGTGAGACAACAAGGCTAGTTAGGAAATTGACATGTGGCATGATGATTAAGCAAGCCCACCCAATGAAAATCCTTATAAATAGTAGGACAATACCAATATACAAGATTTAGCAACTCAAAAACTTGAAGAAACAAATCATAGAAAAGAATTTAGAATTAAATAAAGAATAGAAAAAAATGGCAAAAACTAGGGGTGCATTTGATCATAGTTGGTTTAGGTGGTTGCTAGAGTACTACTATTGGATCCTGTAAAAATTAGCTATCAACTAACAACTAGTCAGTTCAGAAACAGTTTGTAAAACTTATGGCGATCACATAAGCTGAATAATTTAATCCAAATTTTACAACAAAGTTAGAAATATTTGTAGAAATAACCTTGTAAGTTTTGATTGAAGAAAATAAAATAACTAAATAATTAAGTATTATATTTATAGAATAAACGTATTTTATTAGTTATTTATTGAAAACGTGAAAACGAGTTTTGATAATGAACAAACTACTAGAGATAAATTATATATGTATAAAAAATCATAAAATAACTTAACTAATATTTATGAGTATTTATTTACATCTACGTATAGGTATAAATACTTGAAATTACTTAAAATATTTAAAATATATTAAATAATACTAAATAAATCTAGAAAAATTAATAAAAATCTCAAAAAATTATGTAATATGCTAAAAGAAACTAGAAGGAGACGTAGCAAGTTAACAACTAGGTATGGAAAAAGTAAAGTTAAGTTGGATACATGTAAACATTGGAATTTGAAAAACATGAGAGTACATGTGGCATAAAAAATTCCTAACCGACCTCTTGCTCCTATGAATTCTCTACTCCAATCCCTATACTCACTTTATTTTGTATACATTCTAGAAAAATTAAGAGAGTAAAGAAAAAATTTTTGAGAAAGTTTCCACGTAATTTAGAAAATATAGTGTAATTAGCACTAAGTTAGGGTTCCATGACAATAACAAAACCTAACATGAGACCACCACCACCACTTGGTAGCAACCACCATGTCAAGAGTTGCTAAGTACCTTTGGGGCGCCGCTAGTGGATAGAACTTAGATCCTTAGTGAGTCTTTGATTTTCCATCTAATTTTTGATATTTTATTGAAAATACCAAATCATGTCCAAAAATCATGAATTTTAGCTTTCCAAAGAAATTCTATGTGTAGATTTTGAAAATTGAACAAGTTTAGTCATATTTTTAGTATAAATATATGTTCCTTAAGAAATGGCACACGTGCACTAGTTTTTGAGCAAATTCTAAAACCAACAAATGATGTAGTTTCAATCTCAATTTGTTGAAATTTTAAATTTGAATTTTGGAGAAATTTTGATTTATGCAAGATAATGTGCTATTGGGGTATTTTTGTGAAGGCAACCTAACTAATTAGTATAGACTATGTTATAATTAAAATATTAATAAGTTTTAATCAATGAATAGAAATTGAATTGGGGTAAAAATTCATTTTAGCTATATTAAGTGTTAGAATGAAGAAATTGCACAATTTCTTAATTTAAGGTTAATAAATAATAAAGTGTAGTTATGAGTATGATCATAATATGAGGCTAAAGTTGGAAGTAGAACTTGGATTTTGATCTTGGATGTAGAAGTGAAATTATATGTAGAGGTTGTGGAAATTTTAGTTAAAGATGGAGCATGTTCTGACTAGAAGCTAATTTAGGAGCAAAATTAGAACTAAGGTGAATACTAGCAGATTAGGGAGTTGATCATAAACTAAATTAGATACTATATTTATTCGAATTAAAGTTAGTTAAACCTAGTAGAATAGGTTAGAAGACATTTATGAGATTTAAGTGTAAAATGAAATTAGAAGATGAATTAGAATCTAATTTAGAGGCTGAATCAAAGATGACATCATAAACTAAATCAAAACTTAGCTAAAAGCAAGACTAATTATAAGACTAATCACAAGAGACTTAAAACCTAAATAATTAAGTATAGTAAAACCTAGATTAAAGAAAATTGTACGAGTTACAGAATAAAGCTTATATATAGCAGTTATATGAGTACTAAAACAATCTTTGTATTATAGAGACTATCGGTAAAGGCTTGTTGTGAGTTACACCTTAAGCGAGCAAACAAGAAGTCTAGGTAAGTTTGAGATCAACATGTAGCTATATTTCAAAGTATTGTATTATAATTCTTGAAGACTTAAGATTATACTTGGACTTGTTTGTTAGGTAGCTTAATTATAAGCATGCCTATATGTCCTGTTTATGAGTTTGCTGTATGATTTTGGCTAATTGTTTTGGAATGCAATTGTTTAAAATTATGTGTATTGGTTGATCACCTTAAACTAGGCTTCACCATATAAGACATGTAATCTTAACTGAACATGCATTGCAACTTATTAGGAGACGTTTAGGGTTCTTTGACCAAATACTAACCCCTTCAAAAGGGATAACACTAGAGCATAATGGTCCATTCTTCATCGTTTGTTATACTACGTGATAGGAGAGGATGCCTCAACAAAGGTGAAGGTAGTAGTTTGAAGGTAGTTATGGGAGGAGTGGCATCTTTAGTGCATAAGCCAGGGTTTAATCGTAAGTTATTGAATATGCATAAAACTCCTTAACCCAAATTAAAGTGAGTGAAATTTCTTTAATCTCACAATGGATTGGATAACGTTCTACGATGACATTTGTTTATTGCATTATATTTAAATAATTGGCCAATAACCCTAATTATGCTTGATATATAGTCTTATGTCTTTGTCTTAACTTACCGAGTGGTTGATTGTTTACATCCTTAGAGATGTTTATTAGAGGTGCTAGTTAGGAAGTAGTATTATAACTACCTTAATGCTAGCGACTGTTAAATCTTAGGGAGTGAGGATATAAAATTGATGATCATTTATACTTTTGAAGTTTCGAGTCTTATCTTTGAATCTTTTGTTGACAAACTATGTACTACTTAAGTAACATTAGGTTATTAAATCATGTAAACATTACTTAAGATATTTGAATCCTAGTATATGCATTTGCATACTTCCATAGGCAAATAACATTTTTTAATTTATAAACTATTTACTTTAAAGTGGGTTAGTTGTGGGCACTTTGTATAAATCAGGTCTATGATAGCAGCTATAAGGTCAACTTTTATTCTAGAATAGTCTATATGGTAGGACTATTGTAGCTCTATCGCTTCGAGGCCTGACAGTTTTAAGTTGGTATTAGAGTGTAGTTTTAGTAACCTTGCTTTAAAGCATCACAATTAAAAGAAGTAGATATTATAGGAGCATAGTGAAAGTAGGTAATGATAAGTAGGTACTAAAGGATCGTAATTAAATTATAGAATAAAAAGTGATTATAACACTAAACTAAGATAAATATTAATTGATCTTAAATCCATCTATGGGGTCGTATAGAGAATTGATAGTTAGTTGGAGTAATCTAAGTGAAATGTAGAAGAGTCTCTTATCTAGCAATGAGTAGAGTTGTAAAGATTATTGTTAGAAATGGTTAATTGAGATATGTTTAAGATTGTGGATGGAATTATTGATAAGTCTATCAATGGGATGGGCTATAGTTGATGAGATTCATTGATATTAACGGAAACTAATTTGAGTCTTTAGTATAATATATATATTGTGATAGTTGTTGTTGACTAAAAATGATTAGAAAGTGGGGGATCATAGTTTAGATGATTCTAGTGAGAAACTTTTAGTAAGGGCAAAAGAGAGACACCTTACCCTATTAGTACGACTCATATTCTGATTAGCATATCATACATTCATAGTCATTACCCTCAAAGGATTAGTGACTGGTTCCTATATTTTCTTAAATTAATTGGAGTAGGTATACTAATGCCCTAATAGCCAAAAAATCTCACCCTAAACTAGTTGCCTGATGAACTATAGGTGAATTAGTAACCTATAGAATTCTAAGATGATATTAGCCTAGTGTTCAGTATAAATATGAGATAGTTGTAGTGGAGGGTGAAATAAAGCATAGTGTAGAAGAGAATCCTAAAGAAGAAGAAACAAATGAAGGGAAATTGTTAGAAGCAGATTCATAGAATGAACTAGAACCTATATTAGAGGCACAATTAGAACCTAATTCATAGGTAGACCTTGTACAAAAAGAGAATGTGGCACATGAGATGATAGCTAATAATGGCATTAAGGAGTCTAACAATGATGAGGTCTAGGAAGTAATTACTATCTCTAATATTCCTAAGGAAGTATAGCTAAGTACTAAATCAATAAATGGAAATAATGATGATTTAACTAGACGATAAATGAGGTGGTGGAATTCTTCTAAGCAAATGGTTGCCAAACTAGAATGATTGATATATTATGATAGTTGGTTTTATTTTGTTGGGACATTAGTGTTTGATCCTATGTTGGTTGCTCGTATATGCGAACATCTTGTTGATCACTTGACGAAAATTGTTATACTTCTTGATGAATGTACATTCTTTTGGTTATGTGTATTTGCTGTAACATTTTATGTATTTGGTCGCTAGGGTAATAAATGAATTGGAGGTGCTTTGGTGATTAATTCTATAAATCCTTTACATATATAGGGATGGTTTCATAATTTGTAACGTTTGATGTAAAATGATGCTATACTCAGGTTATGAATTTATAAGTCTTTAATCAAATGAATAACAGGTCTAAAACTTACTTTTCTTGAAGTCCATAAGTAGAGGTGAATGACGTAGAATAAGTATACAATGAATAGTGGAAATTTATATATATGTTATGGCCGATGGAACAATATCATTATGCAACATCAATGCCTAAAAGTGGGGACTTGTTGATTATTGAATATTATAAAAAAACTATATTAGATTATTAGATGAATATATGGCTAAAAGTCTATGTAGGTACCATAAGGATAATAGTAGTGGATTAAGTAACAATTGATGTAGAAAATGGAAATTTTAGTAAAAAGTTTGGAGAGAATCAGGACGCTCTATGATAAATTTCTTAATACCTTAAGATAAATCTAGATAAGATATACTTTCATCCTTACAGGAAGTGAGCTTTATGGGACCATTACTCACTAGCATATCCATTACGATACAATAGTAAGGAATAACAATCTAATATGTTGTTATAGAATAGACTAAAGAAGATATAAGGTCGTAAGAGGTAAAGTGGAGTATAGATAATTTCCAAGGAGAAGGTAAGCCATTTGAATTTTCTAAGTAACATGGGATCCTAAGACAAGATGAATAAGCCACTTTGATTAACAATTTGTTAGTCAAAGAGGGAAAAGCTTTGAACCCTTAGAATTTCATGATATTAAAGATTGATTTATGGTATATTTGTACTGAAGTTAGCAATATGGCTAAGGAAAAGTTGAGAGATGGGTGATGAAAAGAATGATTACTTAGCAGGTGTTCAGTAGTAAGTTGGAACAAGATATTACTATATTGGTGGTTAGACAAAGACAATATAGGAATTGCTTGAGTAAAGGAAGGAAGAATAAATGAGACTGGAAATATGATTGTAAATATATATATATATATATACACCTGTCACATATAGTGATAAGTTTGAACTAAGGAAGGAATTGCTTCTTATTAGATTTGGCTTAGTTATGTGCTAGAAGTTGGAAGTTTGTTGTCTTACCTCTATTAATGAGGTGATGGATAAAGAATACTATGAAAAATAATCATTCAAGACTATAAGCTTAAGGAAGTCGAAAGATAAGTAGTGGTTTCCAATTAAGTATAGTCACTCGATCATAGCTGGGTGAACATAGTTGCAAACAAAAGGAGGAAAAGCCAACAATTCTAGTAAACGAATTTACTCAATCTATGTATAGTTTGAATTTTGTGACAATAATGAAAATATCAAGTATTAAAACAAAGATAATGATATTTCCTCAGATATTGTGTTCAGCTCAAAAGAGAGATATTTAATTATAGAGATAGGAATCACAAAATTTATAAAGGTATGATAATGAAATTGGTTGTGAGTCATTAATATTAGAAGAGTAGATGTTCTTCTAAGCATTGTCCACATATAGAGGAGGAATTGGAGATATTAAGGAACCAAGTAATATTAATCTGATCGTTTAGACACTTATCATGGAAAGACATATTGGTTGATGAAAGAAATTGTACTAAAAAGATGGAAGAATATTATCATGATGACTATGCAATAACATTAAGAGTTGAAGATAAAATTGTAATAGAACTCTTGAAAGATAAGTATTCATATTTCTTATTTTGAAGTAACATTTGAAATGTAAATTAAACTCAACTAGTTAGAATTCAAGTTCTATGAACAAAAGAATTGGTTGAAAATCATAAGAATAACGTATAATTATTGCAGTATATATATATATATATATATACATACATATACATATAAATGGATGAATTGCAATTGCAACATTAATACTGAAGTGCTTATTTCTTGCAAGTCAAAAGTTTGTGGGTAGAAAATGATTTAAGGAGATTGGCATTAAGTTTATTTGTCAAGTTAGAACTTACACGAGAGGAAGGATATTAAATTGAAAAAGTTGTAGGTTATGATTAAGGTGGAATTTGAGAGAAAGATAGTAAAAGTGAGTTAAAGTTAGGCATTATTAAAAGGTTGTAAAAAAAAGAAGAAGAATTAAACAAGTAAAGAAGAAAGTCCCAAAAGTATTGGATCTACTGGAAGTATGTAAATGTCCAAAATGTATTTTTGAAGATTGTTTGACATAACTTTATCCTGAAAAAAAATTGAAATTTATGATTAAGTTAGCCAAGAACTAAACTTGTGGTTGAAGTCTTGTATTGGGTGTTGCAAATGAGATTTTGAAGCTAACGGTATAGCTTTAAAGAATTGTTGGATAAGGGATTTACACATGTAAGTAATTATTCATGATGGACATCTAAGTTATTTAAAAGAAAAACATATTTGACACTATGAAGATTGGGTAATAAATAAAGTGACTATTCAAAATAAGTACCTTCAACTCTAAATTTATGAATTGCTTAATTAATTATAAAAACTGACCACGTTTTCTTAAAGTGACTTTAAGTTAGAATGGTGTGCTATTTAGATTAAGTTAGAAGAAGCATCTAAAATCATATCTAGGATATGATATGAGCACTATGAATTGCTAATGGTGTCTTTTAGATTAGCAATGCACTGGCTGTATTTGTAGAATTAGAGAATTACATACATACGAATTGTGTATGAAGAAAACTTATGGTGATATTTATGGATAATATTTTGATCTACTCAACAAATAAGGAAGAATATATGGAGCAATTGTATGGTAGACTAAGGAAGTGTGATTTTTGGAAGGGAATTTCTAAGGATACTATAAATGTTAAAATATTGATTAAGTAGGGTAACTGGTAGACATGATTAGGAAAGAAGATCTACTAAGGTAACTAGATGTATAAGAAAGGTAAGAGGTAGCAATACACTTCACATGAGCAATTGTAATGGGAAACACAATAGGAGAATGACAAATCTAAACTGATAAAATTTTTCAAGTGTTGAGTCTTTTGTCATGTAATTCTTCAAGCATATTCTATCATGTTAAGTCTTATCAAGTAATGAGTTCATGTTAATACCTCTCTTAATGAATCTGTTGATAAAGAGTTACATTTGCTCTTATTGAGTTGATCTAAATTGTCAACCATTTCACTTGAATTTGAGGTGGAGAAAAGTCAAGATTTGCTAAATTTACATTTATTGACCCTACGCTAAGCTGCATAAAGTAACAAATGAAAAACTATGGTAACAACATAGCCATTGCGAGTAGAAAAGTATAAATGGGAGAAAAGATTGATGGCAAATGGTGGATTAGTACCATTGATGACCACAAGCAAAATTTAAGAGTGAATAATAAAGAGAATAGGCTAGTAGGAGCATTTGAATGGTTGTGTAGCTAAGTTGTAAGATGAATAGTATAATAAGGGTAAGATATGATTGATATTAGGCAAGGAATGCAAAGGAAAAGGCAACTGAAAATCTAAATAAGGAGTCAATTTAAAAGCTAAATTAGAGGATGATTCAGAAGTTTAATAAGAAGATAATTTAGAATATTCAATGTAAACCACAACGTTAAGAATATATATCTCTAAGGAAAGATCTAGAATGTAATAATTTCAAGGACAAATCTATTTGTAAGGGGGATGGAGTATGGGATCCTACATAAATTGGCTATCAACTTACCATTAATTGGTTTGGAAATGGTTCATAAAATTTAGGGTGATTGTGTAAGTTAAAAGTTCGAGCTCCAATTTTACAATATAGCTAAAAATATTAATAGAAATGACCTTAAAAGTTTGGATTTAAGAAAATACAATAATTAAATACTATATTTTTAGAATAAATGTATTTTACTAGTTCTTTGTTAAAAATGCGAAAAATGAGTTCTTATAATTAATAAATTACTAGAGATAAATTATATATGTATTAAAAAAATCATAAAATAGCTTAAATAATAATTAGGAGTATTTATTTGTATTATATATCCATTTACGTGTACATATAAATACCATAAATACCTTAAGTTACTTAAAATAAATAAAATATATTATATAATAGCAAATAAATCTAGAAAAATTATGTATTATTGTTGGAAGAAGCTAGAAGGAGGCATAGCAAGTTGACAAATTGGTTTAGAAAAAGTAAAGTGGAGTTGGACATATGCAAACATGGGAATTTGACAAGATATGGGTACATGTGGTGTAAAAATACTCCCAATTGACCACCAGCTTCTCCTTCTATAAATTTTCCACTCCAATTCCTAAACTCACTATATTTAGTATACATTTTTGAAAAATTAAGAGAGTAGAGAGAAAAGCCTTTGAGAAAATTTTCAAGAAATTTAGAAAATATAGTATAGTTAGCACTAAATTAGGGTTCTACCACCACAACAACACTTGATGAGACTACCATCACCACCTGGTAGTTGACACCATATCAAGAGTTGTTGACAACCTTTGGGATGCTGTTGGTGTCCGGAACTTAGATCATTGATAAGTCCTAATTTTCCATTTGATTTTCATTATTTCATTAAAAATATCAAATCATGTCAAAAAACCATGAATTTTGGTTTTCCTAAGAAAGTTTGTGTGTTGATTTTGAAAATCAAACTAGTTTTGCCATATTTTTAGTACAAATGCATGTTCCTTAAGAAATGGCATGTGTGCATTGAGTTTTGAGCAAATTTTAAAACCAACAAATGATGTAGTTTTAATCTTGATTATTGAATATTAGATGCTCACATATTATATTTACATGCTATGTGATCAGTTCGTTGAAATTTTAAATTTGAATTTTGGATAAATTTTGATTTACGCAAAATAGTTTTGTTAGGGTATTTTTGGGGAGGCAACATAACCAATTAATTTTGTCTATGTTATAATTAGAATATTAATAAGTTTTGAAAATAATTAAGTGAAGAGAAATAGAGTTACTTAGAGTAAAAAGCTGTTTGTTCAGCTATATTTAGTGTTAGAAAGAACAAATTACATAAGGTTTAGTTTTGAGTATGATTATAAGATGAGGCTAAAAGTCGAATGTGGTACTTGGGTATTGATCTTGGTTGTGGAAGTAAAATTATATGTAGAGGTTATAGAAATTTTATTTAAAAGATTGACATTTTCTTATTAGAAGCTAATTCAGGAGCTAAATCAGAACTAAGGTGAATACTAACAAACTGGGGAGTTGATCATAAACTAAATTTGATACTATATTTATTCGAATTAAAGTTAGTTAAACCTTGTGGAATAGATTAGAAGACATTTCTAAGATTTAAGTGTAAAATGAAATCAGGAGATGAATTAGAATATGATTCAAAGGCTGAATTAGAATCTAATTCAGACAAAACTAGAAACTGAATCAGAACTAAGCTAAAAGTAATAATAATCACAAGAGGCTCAAAACCTAAATAATTAAGTATAATCAGACCCTATATTAAAGAAAATAATCTGAGTTAAGGAATAAAGCCTACATATAGTAGTTATATGAGTACTAAAACAACCTTTGTATTATAGGGATTAAAGGTGAAGCCCTATTGTGACTTACACCTTAAGTAAGAAAGCGAGAAATCTAGGTAAGTTTAGGATCAATACGTAACTGTATTTCAAAGTGCTATATTATAATACTTTGCTTAAGATTATATTTAGATGTGTTTGTTAGGTAGCTTGATTGTACATGTGCCTGTGTGTACCTGTTTATGAGTTTGTTGTATGATTCTAGCTTGTTGCTCTAGAATGCAATTATTTGAAGTTATGTGCAATGGTTGATCACCTTAAACTAGGCTTCATCATATATGACATGTAATCTTAACCAAGCATGCATTGTAAACTATTAAGGGATGTTTAGGGTTCTTCGACTAAATATTGACCTCTTTGAATGGGATAATGCTAGAGCATGATTGATAAGAATTGGATACTGGACCTTTGACCCACAACTATGCTTGAAGCCTAAAAGGACTAATGAGTTGAATCCTTCTATTCCAACTGATTTTTGCCTAGGTTGAGCTAATCTTTGTTGCTGACCAACTTCTTATACTTGGTTAAGTAATTACACATCTCCCGAAAGTCGTGTGTTGATTAGATGAATGCCCCATTGACAGCCCGGCCCCTTGTACGCAACTACTCAGCCATAATCGAGTTGACTACCATCTCAGTAACATTGTGTCGAGAAGTCAATAGCTTCAACACATATCCATAGCCATCTCTTCATAAACGGGTCCAAGTCTAATTGGTACCTCTTCTTGGCACCCTTGCTCAGCCTTCCATCATGACCACACTATTTTGCCTGTTTTTACCAATAGCATTCCCAATAAGTTGTTGCTATGCATCCTAGTCGTACGTAAAGGAATTTGTTGCACTAATCATTATTTTCTGTAAATTTTCATTTTTACCCTTTGTAATCTTTGTACATTGCTTCTTTTGGACATTACCCTTTTTCTCTTTTTTCACTTTGGGTAGGTTGTCTTAATTTCTTAACTATAAATACCTATTGTACATCTAGCTACAGGAGATGCTAATCTTATTATCTTTAATATACTGAATATACTTCTTGTAAATGTTGCTCTTGTTAACTTGTTTTCTTACTTTACTTTTATCCTAACCCTTAAGCAAGATTAGGTGGTGAGTAACCTCACTAGATCATCTCATGAATCATATTGAGTTGTACTGTAAATTCTCAGAAGTTTTATTGGTGTGTTATATCTTGTGGAGCTATTCGCAGGCTTGCTTATTTACTTTTCGAGTTGTTGCACTACTTTTCATCTCGTTTTTCAAGCTATTGGCAAGCTTGGACCCACCCTTACGATCGACCTTATCTGTTCTTGGTCTCAGTCCGCATTATCTTGGTATCAGAGCGGATGTTTCATTTGGGTAAGTTATACTCAGATCTTTGTGAAGTAGTGTTCGTAATAGTAATATGCCGAAGTTGTGTAGAGATTCACTGAAGTGTTTGAATAAGTGAAGGAGTTGTAGTAGTTTGTTTTTGTGTATACTTTGTTTTGCCTTATTTCAAGCATATGAAAATAGAGAAAGTTTAGATTGAGTATATTGTTCATTAGTGTAGTTGTTGTATTCGTGGATTCAGTGGACAATTGTGCATGTTGGAATAGAAACTATTGTATCCCATATTTAAAGTTTATTTACTAAGTTTTGTCAAGAAGATGATAGATCTTAGTGTCGATGCTGGTATCAAAGATGATGATAGTGGTGTTGTCTACCATAGATGACAACCCTAGAGCACCTCTAGTAGTATAGATGGATGATTTGCTGAAGTAGCTAACCTTTTAGTTGATCTGACTAGAGTTATTCATGCAATGGCCTATTAACTTGCTGAGACCATGTAGAATACCCCATAAGTTACCTAACTTGCTAGAGGACAAAACTTAGCTTAGCAAGTTCGAGGTGGAAGAGTAAGAGGATGAGCACAACGAAGGATTGACTTGGGAGATATGGATGATGTTGAAGAAGAGGAGTATAATTATGAAGAAGAGTGAGCTCGAACACCTTGTGCTACTGACCATACGAAACTTCAAGTTCTGACCTTCAATGGACTTACGAGTGCGGATGATTATCTAGATTAGGAGAAGGTTGAATGCGTTTTTTATTATTACCAGTATGACGTAAGGTGAGTTCTTAGGATATGTTGTTATGTAGTGGAAGAATTTTCAAATTATGACAATGTGAGAAGGATATAGAGAGGTGAATACTTAGCCTAAACAGAAAAGGGTAATAAAAAATAGATTTGTGATGGATACATATTTACAAGACACTTTTTCTCTGCTTTAAAAGTTGATGTAAGGAGATCTAACTGTTGACAAGTATGTTTAGGAGTTCCATATGTTCATGATTCACCGTGAAGTAAAAGAGCTATAAGGCCGAACAGTATTCAGATTCCTTATTGGATTAAGAAGTAATATTTAAGACATTATGGAACTTTAACAATTTACTACAATGAATGAGGCTATATGAATAGCTTAACAAGTGGAAAGATAGAGAAAGTGCAAGATGACAACTTAACCCCCATTGAGCTAACCTGGTTAGTTAAGTTGACCTATTTAGGGAAGTTATTGAGCTTAACTAAGTATCAAGCTGACCAGACAAACAAATGTTAGGGTTGAATAGAAGGGTTGACTTGATAGTGATGTGATGACCTGAACATATGAGAAGGGGCAAGGATTTGGAAGGAAGACGAGCCAGATCAAGTGCTTCAAGTGCCAAAGGTTTGAGCACATGGTCGCTTAACGTCTAAATTGAAGGACCATGATTATCAAGGGAGATGCCTTGAAGATGGAAGTAGATAGCATAGATGAGGAACCAGAGGAAGAGAAAGAAGTGGGAGATGAGGTTGATATTAATACCAACTTGATTGAAGATGATGTGTTTGCCAAGGATTTAGATAAGTTGATTCTAGTTGTCTAATGTGCAATGAGTTTGGGCTACTCACCTGAGGAGGAACAGAGGGAGAACTTATTCCACATCACTTGCAGAGTGAATAATCAAGTGTGTACACTCATAGTGGATGGTGGGAATTGCACTAATATAGCATACATCGACTTGATTAAGAAATTGAAGCTGCCGACTATCTCACATCCGAAGCTATACAAGTTGCATTGGTTGAATGAGAAAGGAACACTACATGTCACTCAGCAAGTCTTGGTGTCAATCTCTACTGGAAATTATTCTAATGATATTCTCTGTGACATGTTGCCCATGTGTGCATCTCATATTTTGTTAAGCAAACCTTGGCTTTTTGACCGAAGAGTTAATTGTGACGGTTATAAGAACATGTATGTGTTTGAGAAGGATAGAAGGAAGATTACATTGAACCCTATACCGCCAAGTCACATTAACAAAATTGCAAGCTAAATATTCTTGAGGATCAAAGAAGACTCTAATATTAAGTAGAGTGAAGCTCTGAGAAGCCATCAAGGCTGATGTAGCCTTGACCTTCCGATTAATTAGACAACTACTAGAATTGAAGGAATGGGGTAAACTACCCTTGGAAGTCAAGGAGCTATTAAATGAACATGCCAACCTGTTTATTGAACAGTTGTTAAAGGGACTACCCCCTCTCAGAGCTATTGAACACTACATTGACTTGATATTCGGTGCTGCTTTGCCAAATAAGCCAACTTATTGGATGAATTTTGAGCAAGCTTCTATGCTCTAAAGATAAGTCAATGAACTTCTAGAAAAGGGTTATGTAAGGGAGAGCCTTAGCCCTCGTGTCGTACTGGCACTCCTGGTGCCAAAGAAGGATGGAACGTAGCATTTATGTATGGTTAGTAGAGCTATTAGTAAGATTACAATCAAATACAGATACCCCATCTTGAGGCTGGATGATATGTTGAAGTGGTACAAGAATATTTAGCAAGATAGATCTAAAGTTAGGGTACCACCAAATCTGAACGAAGGAAAACTGCTTTCAAAACTTAACATTGACTTTAAGAGTGGATAGTTATACCTTTTGGCCTATCAAATGCTCCGAGCACTTTCATGCGATTAATGAACCATGTATTCAGAAATTTAATTGGGAAGTGTATTATGGTGTACATTAACGACATCCTTATTTACAACACCAGTAGGTCGAGTCACTATGAACATCTTAATATCGTACTAGATGTGCTCAGAGTCGAAAGGTTATTTGGCAACTTAAGAAGTGTAGTTTTTGCTAGGAGGAAGTGGTATTTCTAGATTATGTAGTTGGTGGAGGCGGTTTGTGAGTCGATAATGAGAAGGTTTGAGCTATCGTTAAGTGGCCGACTTTAACCACTTGTGCCCAGATGAGAAGTTTCTACGGACTAGCATCCTTTTATCGAAGATGCATCAGAAATTTCAGCATCATTGTTGCACCCCTTACTGAGCTGACGAATAAGAACATTGAGTTCAAATAGGGAGAGAAAGTGGAGAGAAGATTTAATGAAGTAAAGGTAAGATTAACTTCTACACCTCCATTGGCCTCACTTGACTTTAAGAAGATTTTTAATCTGGAATATGTTGCATCAGGCATTCGTATAGTTATTGTCTTAATGTAAGAAAGGCAACGGATTGCTTATCATAGCAAGAAGCTCAGAGGACCTCAACTGAACTACTTAGAGTATGATAGAGAACTCCTATCCCTTATTTGAGCACTGCTAGTATGCCAACACTATCTATTGTAGAGAGAGCTTGTCATTTACATTGATCATGAATCCTTGAGGCACCTCAAAAGTTAGACTAAACTATAGAAGAGGCAAGCATGGTGGGTTGAATTCCTAGAAGGATTCAACTCTGTAATTAAATACAAACAAGGAAAAAGCAATATGGTTGTTGATGCTCTATTGAGAAGGCATGTTCTCCTTACCAAACTATAAACCAAGCTGTTAGGGTTTGCAAGCATTAAAGTGTAGTATCTTAGAGACCTTTACTTTGGTCTTATATTTGGGCAATGTACCGATGGAAGAACAGTAGGCGAATACCATGTGGATGATGGCTATTTTTTCCAAAGTGGAAAGTTATGTGTGTTGTCTTATTCAATTAGAGAGCTACTAGTGAGGGAAGCCCACAGTGGAGGACTCTCTAACTACTTTAGGGAGATGAGGACATATGAATTGTTGAATGGTTGATTCTTTTGGCTAAGAATGAGACGAGATGTTTATTGAGTTATTGAGAGTTGTGCTACCTACAAGAGGGCCAAATGCCAAGTCGAATAAAGGAAAGCAATGCTGTTACCTTTCCTGACTCGACCTTAGATTGAGTTGAGCATGGACTTTGTTCTTGGATTATTAAGAACTACTTGAAGCAAAGACTTTGTGATGGTCGTCGTTGATAGATTCAGTAAGATGGCACAAGTTATGCCTTGCTCTAAAACTAACTATGCTTCGACTATTGCTTCTCTATTTTTGCAGGAAATTGTTTGACTACATGGCATGACGAGGAGTGTTGTCTTAGACTGGGATCTGAAGTTTCTAAGCCATTTCTAGAGAACTCTATGGCATTAGATGAGGACTAAACTACTATTCAACACTTCCGAACATTCCTAAATTGATGGTCAAATAGAAGTGGTCAACTGTACTTTGGGATCACTGCTTTGAGCTATAGTGAGAAGGAACTTAATCGATTAGGATGTTTGTTTGCTTATGGTAGAATTCGCTTACAACCAAATGATGTATGACACCACCAAGTAGACCTCCTTTGAAGTCATCAATGGCTTCAATCCCGAGTTGCTCCTTGATTACACCCCTATTCCCATGTTCGAGTAAGAAGACCCTTATGCAAGAGCCTAAGCCCAATCCCTAAGTACCTCTATGAGAAGGTTAATTAGCAGATTAGCCAAGCTACTAAGAAAATGCAAGAAAGAGTCAAGGGAAGGAAGTCATTACAGTTTTAGCCTAGGAACTTAGTATGGTTGCACTTGAGCAAGGAGAGGTTCCTAAGTAAGAGAAAGAACAAGTTGTCCACTTGAGCTGAAGGCCCTTTCAAAATCCTCTAGAGCATTAACGACAATGATTATGGATTGGAATTACCTAAAGATTATGGTGTTTTTAACGCTTTCAACATTCCCTATGACCTTGAGGGAGAATCAAACGAAGACTAGTTGGATTTGATCTTAAATCCAAATCAACCAAAAGGGAATGATAGGAATCGAATTACTAGTCCTTTGACTCGTAACTATGCTTATGGCTTAGATGGATTAACGAAGTGAATCCTTTTGTCTCAATCGACTCCTACCGAGGCCGAGCTGATTCTTATTGTTGACCAACTTGTTATACTAGGCGAACTAACTATACATCTCTTGGAAGTCTTGTGTATATTAGATGAATTTCTTATTGATAGCTCGGCCCCTCATACGTAATTACTAGGCCATAACCAAGCCAACCACCATCTTAACAACATTAATGTCGAGAAACTGAGAGCTTCAACACATATCTACGGTCATTTCTTCTCAGAGGAGTCTAGGTTTAACTAGCACCTTTACTTGGCACCCTTGCTTAGCCCTCCATCCTAACCATACTATTTTGTCTATTTCTACCAATAACATTCCTAATAAGCTATTGCTATACATCCTAGTCCTATGTAAAGGAATCTGTTGCACTAATCATTATTTTCTATAAATTTTCATTTTTACCATTTGTAATCTGTGTACATTATTTCTTTAAGACATTACCCTTTTTGTCTTTTTCTATCTTAGGTAAGTTACCTTAATTTCTTGGGTATAAATACCCACTGAACATGTAGCCATAAAGGATACTAATCTTATCATCTTCAATATATTAAATATACTTCTTGTGAACATTGCTTCTGTTAGCTTATTTACTCACTTCACCTTATCTTAACCCTTAAGCAAGGCTAAGTGTTGAGTATAAGCGCTAAAGTTAAGCTAAGTGACTGTAGGATTGAACTTAGAATACAAGGTTTAAGACGATCGGTTAAAAGATTTGATTAAACACAAATTATAAACTATTGATAGAAAAATTAGTAAAAACGACCCCGTAAACTTGAATTTAAGAAAATAAGTAATAAAATAGGAGATTATAAAATTTTCAAATTTTAAGTATAATAATTGCTAATTACTGAAAAGGCGAAAAGTGTAATCAAATAACTAATAAATCACTAGAGATAGATTATATGTATACTAAAAATTATAGAATGATCTAAATAATAATTAAGAATGTTCATATGTACCCCACATGTATTTATGTGTAGATAAAAATACGCGAAATTACTTAAATTGGCCAAAAACTTATTAAATAATTAAAGAAAATTATTAATTAATTATGGAAAAATTAGAAAAAAATCAGAGGGATAGGGAATGATGAAAATCTGGTTGTGGCAAGTCAAGATCTGAAGAATAAAAATTAGCCAATTAGAATCAAGCAACACAAAAACCAAAAATTAAGAAATTTGGATAATGTCTTATCTAATTAATGCATATTAATTACCACCAAGCTCTATAAATAGGGGAAAAATTCACAGAACTCCTTTGGACAGTTAGGAATTAGAGAAAAATAGAGAGCTTCGAAAATTCAAGAGCAAATCCAAAAAAAAAAAAAAAGAAAAGGAAACTATGCGGTTAGGGCTAGTGAGCCAAACCTATACCTCACTACCACTTGAGATTGAGCCACCATCACCACCTGGGATCGAGCCACCACTACCAGGGATTGAGCCACCACTCGGGACCGAGCCACCACCACCACCACCCCACTCCAGACCCACCGTCTAGGCTAACCGATACACTTGGACCGGAGTTGGATGGCCAAAAAGCATCGAACCGGGTGAGTCCCTTATTTGCCCTGATTTTGTATAATTTCGTAAAATTAGTTATTTTACCTAGAAAATTATGAAACTTGTTATTTTGAGGTTTTATTGTATGTAGATTTAGGGAAAAATAGTGATTTAGTTTAATCACGTCTGAAAATATAGGGTTCCTAACAAATTAAGCAAAATCGAGCATGATCAAAACTAGAAATAAATAGGCTTAGGAGTGTAGTTTGGAGTTTAATTTTTTTTTTGTAGAATGCTTATGAGATATAGAACAGTGCTATAAAGCCATTTTTCTAAAATTAATTTTCGAAATTTTTAAGTTAATTTTTAGCCCTAAAATAATGGAAAAATTGGGTAATTTTGGGTTAATTAGGTGATTAAGACACTAATTACTGATTTAGATAGTAATTAAATGTTTAAGGATGTTAATCTCTGATGTGGAAACCTAATCTTAGCCTTTGGAGTATTAAGTGTAATTAATTTAGGAAATTAGGTAGTAATTGTAGGAAATTAGAAATATGTGGAATTGAAAATTTAATAAACCTAAAAAAATTAGGGTTATTTAGATAATATTATAATAAAAATCAGAATATACTAAATCTGAAATAAAATTTAATTTTAGGTAATTGTATAAAAATGTAAGATTTTCTCATATCGAGAATAAATATGATACCTCAATTAAGATTCGCGTGTACTGAATAGTTTAGAATACTAAATTAAGACCCAATAGGATATTTGAATACTCGAGCTTAATGTGATTAATTTCACATTAGGATTCGAGCATATTTAAGACTTAGGAATCAAAACTAGAATCTAATTTAGGATCCTCGAAATAGAGTAGAAATAATTATTAGTACATAATAGGTATACATGGAAAAAGGAGTTAAATTATAACTTAGAATATAAATCCATAAAGTATAAGTACTAAAAAGACCTATTTGTATTATAGGACACCCAAAGACGAATCAGGTTGCAACTAAGTGATCGAGTGATTGAGAAATTCTAAGTATGTTGGGTTATTACTTATTGTAATAGAGTACTATTTTTATGGTACTCGGAGACTTAGGATTGTATATGGTTGTGATTGTAAGTAGTTTACGCATGTGTTTAATGTATCTGAATTCATGCTGAAATTGTGGTATGATGGATTTTGTGTTATGATTGAATTGGTGTAAATTGTTTGAAAACCCTAAATGAAATTTAATCTTATTTGACTTTAATGACCAAAAATGCCATGCATTGTAATCCGTTAGGGGATCATTAGGATTCTCCAACCAAATACCGACCCTTTCGAAAGGGATAGTACAGGATTGCATAATGATCCCTTCTTCATCCTTAGTCGAACTAAGTGATAGGAGAGGAGGTCATAGCGAGGGTGAAGTCAATGGTTTGAAGGTAGTCGCGGGAGGAGCGAGGTCTCCATTGCACAAGCCTGGGTTTGGTTGTGAGCTGCTGCATAACATGGAAACTCCTCAACCCGGATTAGAGCAGGTGAAATTTCTCTGATTTCACAACGGACCGAATTACGTTGTGTGGTGACACTTGATTGTTGCATTGCATGAAAATAAATGCTCAATAATCTTGATTGTGCTTATATGCATTCATGAGTCTCCAATTCAACTTACTGAGCTGTAGTTGCTCATACCCTTATAAATCCTTTTGCAGGTCTTGATTTCTGAACACTTCAAGTATTATGCCATCTTATAATTACCCAGAGGTTAGTCCTTTTTGAAGCCAGGGTTGTGAGGATCAATTTACTTAGTAATAATGTGTAGCTAGAGTGTCCTTTGTAGTTAAGGATGAAAGACTGATAGTCATTATATGAATTAGTGAATCGTTGTGTTATGTAGAATTTCGTAGGAAGTTCTATGGACTATACATATAATTATATATGTTTATTCAAAATTTGTGATATTTACCATAATTGTAATTAAACATTTAATCGGATTGTTTACCTCAAAGCAAGGAGTCGTTGACGCCTTGTGTAGATCATGTCTATGGTAGGCACTATGAAGCTAATTACTATCATAGAATGCTTTAGACGGTGGGACTGTTGTAACTTTGCGACTTCGGGGCGTAACATTGAGTAACCTTACTAGACCATCTCATGCATCATATTGGGTTGTACCATAAATCATTAGAAGGTTCATTAGTGCATCATATACTGTGGAGCTATTTGTAGGCTTGCTTATTTACTTTTCTAATTATTGTACTACTTTTCATCTTCTTCTTTAAGCTATCAGCAAGCTTGGACCTACCCTTGCAATCGACCTTGTCTATTCAGGGTCTCGGTTCACATCAATGATGGTCCCTTCTTCATCCTTAGTTGAACTAAGCGACAGGAGAGGCAGTCACAATAAGGATGAAGGTAATGGTTTGATTGTAGTCACGAGGGGAGCGATGTCTCCATTACATAAGCTTGGGTTTGGTCATGAGCTTTGAATGTGCTTGAAACTCCTCAACTTAATTAGAGTTGGTGAAATTTCTCTAATTTTTCAGTGGATTGGATAACGTCGTGTAATGGCCTTTGTTTGTATCATTTTATTTAAATAATTGGCTAATTACCTTACTTGTGCTTGATGTATATTCTTATGTCTTTATCCTAACTTACCATGCAGTTGAATACTCATATCTCTATAGATGTTATTGTAGGTGCTAATTAAGAAGTGGCATTATAACTACCCTGAAGCTAGTGACTATTGGATATTGGGGAGTTGGATATAAAACTCATGATTCGTTATACTTTTGAAGTTTCAGGTCTTATCTTTAAATCTTTTACTATCAAACTATGTATTACTTAAGTAAGGTTAGGTTACTAAATCCTAAATCTTATAAACATTACTTGGGATATTTGAATCCTAGTATATTTGTTTTCCATAGTTCTACATGTAAATAACATTTTTAATTTGTGAACTGCTTACATCAAAGTAGGTTAGTGGTGAACACTTTGTGTAAATTGGGTCTATGAAAGCGACTGTAAAGTCAACTCCATGGCAAGATTGTTATGACTCTACCGCTTTGAGGTGTGATAGCTACTATGATGGTTATGTTTGGTTTGAAGATTGGTGGTTAGAGGAGTCTTTTCAATAAGGGTTCGTCACTAGAGGGTGGCCGAAGGCCAGTGATTCAGCATTTTTTCTCTATTTTTTAAAAATCAAATCATGTTAATTAATTATTGAAAAATGTTTCCTGAGGTTATTTTTTGTGTAGATTAATATACTAATTTTATTATAACTGAATTATTAGTGGAAATATATAATGTAGAAAATGCCCTGTTTAGGCAAAAAATAAAGTAATTCTTAGAAATGTTAAATATTGTCATTTCAACCTAAATTTTTGTATATAATATACTTCATATACACATTTAATTGTGGTAACAAGAATTTTTTAAAATAAACATGTTTACTATTTATTATATTTATTTTGAATAAAATTGAGAGTTTTACCAATTTATTGAAATAATTAGTTTTTGAATAAACTAATTGATGAGCTTAACATATTTTCACTTTTGGAAGTTTATAATGATATTTGCAATACTTAAGTTTTATATTATACAGAAATTTGCTTATTTTTTTTTATTTTTCCAAAATTTCGCTCTAAAAACGCTATTTTTTTAAATATAGGTGATTAGTTAATTTTGTACAATTGATGGTTAGTATTTAAACTATATATTTTTTGTGAGTTCACAACATTTTTCTTAAAATTAATTGGGCTTGTATATCATCTATTATGTATTTTCCTAGTATTAACATATATATTAGCTTAATTTGTGAAATAGTAGTCAGTATTTGTAAGATATTTGTTAAATTCATGTTGGATTAGCATTTTTTTGGTACATAATAGATATTGTTCAAGTTTTGGAAATGTAATTTTTGAGTTTTATGGTTTATAATTAGCCTATTTGGATCAATTACTAAGTTATGATATCATACAATCAAGTTGGTTGTGAGAAAGGTCATTTTGAACTTATAACCATGTTGATTAGTTTTAATCCTTAAGATATTTTAATGGTACTCGAAATAATGATTGTGATGATTTGAAGTTTACAAGAAATTGGATAAGAAATGAAGAGGATATGGTCAATTAAAGTTTAGAAACATAAATTGGATAGGTAAGCTAACATTAGTGTATAAGGGTTTGGTTTCAACTTGTAGTTAATTTATCAATAGTATGTATTTTCTTAAGTGTGACAGGTGATAGAGGATCATGTTATGAAGCATCGAATTTGCACTACTATTAAGCATTTATAAGTGGATATTTTAATTTTTATGCATGTAGACTTATGTCTACTTGACTTGAAGTTAGTTGTGTCATAAACTATGATTATATGAATGATCAACTATGTTTGTGATTACATTGAATGCATATTGATCTAGTGTAATGTTGTCTTCTTGTATGAGTGAATTGCTAAAGTGTCTTTCTGCTTGGAAAACTTCAAAAACAAACTATCCTTCTAGATGTTCACCTAAGTAAATCTTATATGAAGGGTCGTATTGTAAGGCTTGGGTACAAAATTAGAGCTAAGCTAATTGAGTTTTTCTTGATATGGAAATTGAGATTCACACCTGATACATAGTTATTATATTGTTAGCTGCATTTGTTTTCTAAAAACTACAATATTATTGCTAGGTTGGGTTTTGAGTATATAGATTTGCATTGCTCAATCAATTCTAGTTACCTTATGTGGTTTTAACTAAGTTGGATGTACAGCTCCTTATTGCCTTAGATTCCTAAACTTTATAGCTAAATGCCTAAAGGTGTTGACTAACTAGATGAGTTCTAAGTTGGACTAGGATGTCCGTGCCGATGCATGTCATGTACATAAGCATAGTATGTATTTCTTGTATAGACCTCCTGTATTGGTAATTCTTAATATGAAATTGAATGCTTTATGGTAATGATGTTGTAAATGTATGTTATGCTTGTTTTGTGTTTTGTTTTATCCACTCTTATTTAGCTTACGGAGAATTGAAAGTATACTTGTGTATCCTCAAGCTAAGAAGATATTTAAATGGGTATAACCGATAGCAAGGGGGAAGTCTTTTGAGGGCACATAAGATAGATTCAGCTACTTCTGAGAGACGCCTCTCTATATTTTGATTGCACTCCAAAGAAGGATCTATACATATGTAATGAAAAAAGAAAAAAAGAACTATTGTCTTTTAGGTTTAGTTACATTTGAGGTTATACACTTTTGAATAACTAGGTGTAAAGTTGAACTTCATTGTAGTACTTTTTGTTGAGTGTAAATAGGTATTCATATACAATGGTATATCCTATGCTATGTAGGATGTGACATCCTTTAGGTGGTATTAAGGCATAAGTTAAGGACCATAGTACTAGTTATGTGTGAGGTATGCAGGGTAGCTAGGTGTTATACAAATTTAACCTTGTTAGTATCAATTATCGTAAGGAAACTAACCATGTCAATTATTTTCTACTATCCAAAAAGTTGTGCAAACATGTACATGTAGGGATCTTGGTTCATCATTTGCTCTTAGAAGGCAGATGAGGGAGGAATAGCAACCTCAAACAAATCAAGCTCCACCTTTATAAGTAATAGATGTAATACAACACATTGCAATTGCTTTGGCTGGTGCTAATAGAGCGAATAGGGATAAGCTAGCTTAAGTACAATCTATAGTGAAATCATTTGATGGGACAAAAGCTGATCCTTTAGTTGTGGAAGAGTAGATTGATTATTTGGAAAAAGCTTTTGATGTGCATGAGGTGGAAAAGAATAAGAAAGTAGGGATTGCTACTATTTTGTTAGATGGACATACCAATAATTGGTGGAAGGCTAAGAAATGGTCAATGGCAGAACCCATAGGTTGGAGTGTTATTAGGGACGCATTTTTGGAACAGTATTTCCTTGAATGTGTAAGGTAGCAAATGTTTGAAGAGTTATAAGTTAAGGTAAGTAGGTAAGACTATCGAAGAATATAAACGAGAGTTTAATAGGATGTTGATGTTTATTCTGAAAGCGGTATAGAATAATGAAATTGCTAAGGTTGGTAGCTTTAGGGCTGGACTTGATCTTTTATTTTCAAGCTAAGTAAAAAAGAATGAAGTTGGTGTGATATCATGATATTGTTGATGTGACTCGTTTAATTGAGTAAGCCCGTGACTGACAAAGGGAAGCTAAAGAAATAGAAAGCAAGAAAAGGAAATTCAGAGGGAATTTCGATAGTGGTCATAGGTTTATAAAGGGGAGGAATGTTTATTAACCACCTGCTAAGAATTAGAAGTTAAGTGGAGCTATGTCCTTTTGTTGGAAGTGTAATGGTAGGCATTAAGCTATGGAGTGCATTGAGCTACAAGGGAAATGTTTTAGATATGGAGAAGTTGGACATTTCACTAGGGAGTGCTAGAATTTGAAGCTTAGTGGTATATATTAACATAAGTGTTGTAAGATGGAACATAACTCCACTCATTGTAATGTAGAGTAGTAGGTAAGGCCAAATCAAACCCATGCTAGTAGGTTAAGACTTGCTAGTGGAAATAACCAATCAGGAGAGGCTAGACCTAGACCTAAAGTTCAAGGAAAGGTGTATGAAATCTAGGGCAAGGAAGCTAAGGATGACAACATAGTTGTAGGTACATGTTTTGGAACTTATGACTTTTAAATACCTTTATATGATTATGTGTTGCATGCTTGCTTGAATCTTAAACCTTAGTGTGATGATATAATTGTAATCATTATTTGAGGATTGATTCACCTAGAAGATAACTATGATTATATATTGTTTATATGGGAGCCACACATCTATATGTACGAAGGACTATGCCAATAATAATAAACTCCTAATAGAAACTTTAAGGTATGATTTGGTAGTGATGACCCCTTTAAAGGAGAGTGAATCATGCAACAAAAGTTGAAAGGAGGTAATGTATGTATAGATCTTTATAAAATTCCTATAGCCTATTAAATTAGTAACATTGGACATGAAATGATTTGATGTGATACTAGGGATGGATAGGCCAACTGAGCATTGGGTGAATGTTCATTGTGAAGGAAAAATGATGGTATTAAGGATGCTTAATGTAGAGGAGTTTCATTTTAAAGGAGGCTCTAAAAAAGCAACCCCTCGAATAGTCTCGGCAAGTGAAGTCCTGAACTTGTTAAGTAATGGTAATATAGGATTTTTAGCTTTAGTAGTGGATATTTAAGTTGAAGAACTGAGATTGGAAGATATACTAGTAGTGTTTGAATGTCTTGAGGTTTTTCCTAAGGATTTGCCTAGATTGCTACCAGATAAGGAGATTGAGTTTACCATAGATCTTGTACCAGGTATTGCATCCATCTCTAAGATACCCAATTGCATGGCTTCTATTGAATTAGCGGAACTAAAGAAGTAACTATAAGAGCTATTAGACAAAGGATTTATAAGGCCAAGTACATCAACATAGGGCACACTTGTGCTTTTTGCTAGAAAGAATTATGGAAGATTGAGGTTATTTATAGATTATTGAGACTTGAATAAAGTGACAATTAGCAATAAATATGCACTCCTTAGAATCATTTAGTTATTCAATCAATTAGAGGGATCCATAGTGTTTTCAAAGATAAACTTACAATCTAGTTATCATCAATTGGAAATAAAGGATGAGGATGTACCTAAGACTAGCTTTGGAACTAGGTATGGGCTTTACAAATATTTAGTGTTGCCGTTTGGATTAACGAATAGCCCTACTGCATTCATGGACATGATAAATCATGTCTTTAGAAAGTACCTAGATGAGTTTATAGTTGTGTGTATTAATATTAATATACTCAAGAAGTAAGGAGGAATATGTAGAATACCTAAGAATTGTGCTTTAGACCCTTAAGGATAACTAACTATATGAGAAGTTAAAGAAGTTTGAATTTTGGCTGGTGTAAGTAGGGTTTCTTGAACATATAGTGTTGGGTGCGAGAATAGTAATTGGCCCTATAAAGGTCAAGGCAGTAATGAAGTAGGTGAGACCAACCTTTGTAACTGAAGTAAGGAGTTTTTAGGGAATGGTTGGTTATTATAGAAGATTTATATGGGACTTCTCTAAGATAGCCATATTTTTGACTCAATTAACACTAAAAGGTGTTAAATTTGAATGGAATATGATAGGAATCAACCCTTAGGACCGATCACGTATAGTTAAGCCAGAGGACTCCATGAACTTACGAGGAGAATAATAAGTTATAGTCCCATCTAGGATATGAATTCCTATTTTGACCTCCATGATTTACTCTGTTTTGACCTCTATGATTTACTCTATTGTTGACTTGAGTATCAAGCTCTCTTGTGCACCAACATTGTTGTTAGAGTTGCTTAGCCGACGTGCCAACCCTTTGAGTAAGTATAGCATACCATAATCCTAACGACATTCAAGCATACCATTCTCAACAATTGTCTAAAGTCGAGCTCTCAAATTGACTAGTATCTCACCCTAGTCCAAGGCGAATAATCATTAGTGACTAATTGGTTAAGGACTGACTTGAATAAGATTAGGTCGGCTATGACTGCATACCCTGTTTTTCCTCATTTCATCTGAATTATACTATATTTTAGAGCAACTAGTGATCAGCCACCATGCGACATGTATCTTTTAGCAGAATATTCTAAAGGGATTCTTTACTTTTCTATATAGAATATTCTTTCTCCCTTTTACACCTTTTAGTATCATTCATGTGTCCTAATTGTAAATTGCCCTTTTGTCTTTTCCATGTATGTTTGTAACCTTAGTAGGGCTAGAATATAAACTACATTTATTGTACGCAAACAACTAACCTTGATTATCATAATATATAAGTCTCTCTTTTGAGCAACCTTAGTGTTTTTACTATCCTTTTAACTTTTATCAATTCCCTTTAGCAAGGATTAGTAATGAGTAACCCTATAGTTTAGATCAGTGAGTCATATTTGGCGGATTGTAGGTAGAGTAGGATCGACTGGTGTATCATTTCTTGTTGGTAGCTACTTGGACTTTGCTAGTCTTCTTTTACTTTCTTTCGGTTCACTTCGTTATGGAGCCCCTCCATATATTCGACCTTAGAGATGCATAAACTTTGCTAGTAAAAAAGTATGGTTCTAAGAGGGAGTGTGTGAAGTTGTAATGGAGTTTTGGTTTATGTTTGTTGTTACACCCAGAAAAGGAGAAGTTTTAACAGTCTTGTCGTTTAAACTAACCTAAGATAGAAGTTGACTTGATAGCTGCTATCATAGATATAGCCAACACAATGCTTACACGAATAAATCAGCTTAAAGTATCCATTCTGATACCTGTGAATGATCAAACTTATAGTATAGCTTTACAAAATGCATATTTTGTATAACTTATTGCTCGATAACACAATAGTATTTACATAGACGTTTCATTCTTAGGGTTATAGTTTATAATCAAAGTTTACCAAAAGCTATAGGTCTTGAAGTCTATTTACAATAAGATGGGAAACTAGTAGGCGTCCTAGGAAATTCTTAGTTAGGTTCCCTAAAACCAAAAAGAAAAGTCAAAAGCCTAGCTTTAATGGATTCTTCGTTCCTTACTTTTCTAGCCAACTGTACAATAACCTAAGGGTGGTGATATTTGAACATCCTGACCTTCATTCGTTATCTGCAAAAGAGTCTATAGAGATGTGAGCACAATTAGCTTAGTAAGTGGGATGAAGTCAAAAGAATACCATACAATTGTAAATAAGGTTATTAATTATGATGAAATGTAATACAATCAATCACTTAAAATGTTGCACAATGTTATTTGGACCATTGTAAGGGTAGAGAAATCACATCCGCTTTAACCCGGATTGAAGAGTTTTATTGCGACTCAAATCAGACTAAATCCAAGCTTGTGTAATGGAGAACACTCTCATCCCATAACCACTTTCGAACCATGGGCCCCACTCTTGTTGCGACCTTTTCACTTGTCACTTAGTTTGACTAAAAATGGAGAAAAGACCATTTTAGCAATCCTCATCGAAGGGAGTTGGTATTTAGGCTAATACTCCTAATTATTCTCCTAATGGTTGCTATGCATGTCTAGTTAAGTTACTAGTCAAATCACTCTTACTTCCATTTAAGGGTGGCTAAATAGATTCAGAACAAAACAAAATGAAATAATTATGTAGAACAAAATGCCAAAGAGTTTAACTCCCCGTCATAATCAAAATATCAACCACACACATGGCATGTACACTAATAGCCAATTTACAACCATAATTATAGTACTCTTAAGTTTCCAAATACTTTAATACAACATTTTAATAGGTGGTAAAGCAGTAATCCTAACTTACCTGTTTAGATGCTTACTGCGAAAGATTCATGTCTTCAACGTTTTGTTCACTAAGAGATTCTATATATATACAAAACCCAGATTTAGTTTTCGTGAGAATTACAAAAACGTTAAGGTCTATCTATCCATATTTCGCTAGACAATTATATATATAAATATATATATTTATATATCTAAAGTATATTATTATTTTCTTCATATAGTAGAATATAGTTTTATTATATAAGTTAAGTTATTGAATATCGATAATATACGTAGTTATACTATTATGTATGATATATCGCTTCGATCGTATCAAAACATACTTTTAATCAGTTAACTTACGTTTCAATTATGGTAAGGTTATCGTAGTACATAAATTCTTGTAATATTATAGAGATATAGATTATATTATCTAAGGTTATTTGATTTTTGTAAAAATAGTGTCATTGGATTTGTACATACCTAACGATATGTATTAAGGGTTTTGTTTTGCGAGATGACTTTTAAAGGGTATTTCAAGTTTTTGATATACTTATACGTTCTTATAATGAATATTATCATATTATACTTATTTTATATAATTAAATTATATTTTATATAATTTGCTAATAGAACTCAATAATATGAGTACTATCTAACCCTAATATGATATAATTGAAGACTCCAAAAATTTAACCTTCTAAACATGGTGTTGGACTCGAGTATCATAGATATTTCCCTAAGTTGATAAAACCATATAAAATGAAAAGCTCCTAAAATTTTGAACTTGGAACTTAAAACGAACTTAAAAGGCCCTGTTATACCATTTGGAAACCTTAATCATACAAGAAAACCCCAATCCCCACATACGCGTACTTAAAAAAAAATGTAAATATAAACTCAATAGAAACTATAAATATCAAATTGTAAAATTTTTAAAACTCTATAAAATTATCTTAGTACTTGAAAAGCCATAAATCAATAAAATTATCATTAATTTTTACGGAATCATATGAAATTGATAACAAACAAATTAAGGATTATTTCAAGTAATAATAAACAACAAAACTAAGCTAGTTAAAGCAATAAATTAATAAATTTACAAAATTTTACTTGTGTACATAAGTAGCCCCACAATATGTATATATATATATATATATATAAATATATTACTAAGAAATTTCCTTCTCTTTTCTTAATCTATTGTATATATATATATATATGTATATGTTGCATAATAAAGGGATGATCCTAAATAATTAAGCCAATTAAATCTTAATCTCCTAAATGTAAGTCAATTACTCCTGAGTTGGTGAAAAACCCTAAAACATACATAAACTTACTCGAACCCTAAAACCTAGGATGATCAAGGACTTATGACCCTAAATAAATAATTAAAAATACAATTTGAATAAATTTTATTCAACTCTAGAAAATTCTAAAATTTCTTAAAAAGCAAATTACAACCTATAAATTAATTTGAGAATCAAGCTCTAAAAGAACTTTAGATAAGACAATCTCCTTATTTTCACTTATAAGCCATGTTACACATGGATAAGTTGTAAACCCTACTTTTTAGTGGACTTGTAATTCAACTAAGAGTACTTCCCGAACATTCCCAAGGATAAACTAAGCTATGAATTTAAGCTTACATTAATTCGAAATCCTATTATTGATAAAACTTGAATACAAGAACTACGGACTTTAAGTCACTCAAAACCTAAAACCCTAAAACAATTAAGGACTTATAACCCTAAGCAACTAATTGATAATTTAATTTGAATAATTTTATTCAACTCTAGAAATTTTCATAATTTTATAAGAATTAAACCATAACTTATAAATCAATTTAAGAAACAAACTCCAAAAGAATTTCATATAAGACAATCTCCTTATCTTCATGCATAAGACCTGTACATATGAATAAGTAAACCAACCAATTACCTTAAATAACTTATCAATTGAGACTTGGAATTATTTATTAATTAATAACTTATCAAAAAATAGTGATAATACATTTTCCTTTTCACATCACAACTTATACTATAAATGGACAAGTTATCACATTATTTTATGTGTTCAACTTTTAATTAAGTGACAAGACAACATTATGCCCTAATTGCTCTTTACATGGCCAGTTGGAAAAGAAGGAAAAGAGGGGTTAAGCCTTGTCATTTGTCCATCACTCAATTGTCTTACATATCTACTATTTACCTCTTAATGCTTACATCATCTAGTCTTGTCAAAAAGTTGGCATTTGTATATACTAAAAGACAATCAATTAAAGCTTCTTACACACACTTCTTCTCCCATTCAAAAATCCGCTACTCTTTCTCTCTTTCAATCTCATTTTCACTTTCTTTTCTCTCATTTTAAACACAAACCAAAAGAATAAATCTAACCCCACAAAATCCCAACATTGCCTCCACTATTTTTGCTTCCATACTCACGGCACTAAGCTTTATTTTGTACCCTCTATTTGTCAACTTCAAAAACCACTTTTAGAAACTTTAAAATATACTCAAATCCCCACTTCAAAGATTAAGACTCTAGTTTCTAAAGGAGCTTGCAAGGAAGAAAAACAAGGAATATAAGAGGACACTTAGATTGTACAACCACCATTTCTATACTTTTAGGACGAGTAAGTTGTTTTCTTGTTAAAGTGACCTAATGTGTCATGTTAGGAGATCATGTTTTCATGAAGATATTAGCTTGATCATAAGATGATAAAATAGCTAGACTATCTTAAGAAGTAAGCCTGTGAACCCCTTGATATGAAAGTTGAAATATGAGCATGCTAAGTTAGTGTTATATAAAGATATATGTTTAACACTTAGAATGGAAGATTTTAAGTTGAGAAAATTATGAAATGTGTACATGAATGAGGAGACATCATGCTGGACGTGGAGTATATGTGAGTCATTTGAATGTTATTTTCATTCCTATTAAGTTAAAGATGCTTAAACCTAGCCTTAGGTAAAGGAAAATCCATTACATGAAGCTTCTATGAAGAAACCAACTTTGTGAGATATGAACAATGATATGGAAGTTGTAATAAGTATGAGATCTACTATTTTCATGTAAAGTATAAGCTAAGTAATTATCTCATGGAAGAGAAGTTAAGTCAAGATTTGAATATAAGTAGTTTAGGTTCATGATCTAATACCTAAACTTAAGGAAATGATAAAACAAGTTGAGAAACCAAGCGAGTGCACCTTGGATTCATCACGGCCAGATCTGGAACCATAATAAGAGTTACTTAAAAATATGATAAAACCAAGTAAACAAAGTGAAAAGACCAACTAAGGCAAATACGATAAGTATATAAAGCCTAAAACTCAAAACCGACTATAAAACTCTTAAAACGAGCCTAGAACTCTAAGTTAGGCCTTCATTAAAATTTTGACCAGCACTTTAAAATATTAAGAAAGGTTGTTTTGAAGCCCACAAGAAGTCCACCTAAGACTCCATAAGCGCAAGAAAGTCACTAGCTTTAGTTTGAACAAAAAATAAACCTATTTGACAACTTAAGCCACATAAAAGCCCAAGGAGTTGTTGTTAGCACTAAGAGTGTAAACCAAAGTTGGAGATCTGATCTTAAGGAGTATTTTAAGTTTATAATAAAGTCCTAAGCCTAAGCCCAAAGAAATTCCCAAGTTACTAAAAAGCCCATTAACCAAACAAAGCCCAAGAGCACTCCAAAGCATGAGGATCACTACTATTCTAACTTATGGGTAGTTTTTCATGCCTCATCATGAAAATCTAACCTCATCACATTTAAGTATACTTGAAAATGATGAATAAGATCATAAAAATCGGATTTACAATGAGAAAGTTATATGTGATTAAACTTTAAGTAAAAACTGGGAAAAATATGAAACTAAATCAAAAGTATAACTAAAAGGGTTTCAATTTAGTTTTCCAAATCCTATTTCAAATCCTTATAGTATTTTATTTGTGATGTCTAAGGGATTCGGCTTTTGAAAGATGACCTATCCCGGTTTATTTTGATTGATTTGTATGACTGAGTGAGTGAATTCCTGATGACTTCTTACTTGATTTTGCTTGTAGAATAGATGCACCTAAACCTATATATAACTATAAATTGGATGCTTATGGAATATGGGAAATGCATGTATATGAATTTATGATTGAATGCTATGGGTTGTTAATCATATAACAATGGAAATTGTTTGTGATAATTTATATGTGTGATTGTATGGAATGAAATTGTCTGATCATCATGAAAAATTGGATTAATCACTTATATGATTAAGAAATTAAATGAATCATGCATTTCTCATAATTGCATTTGGATAACACCGACTGTCGTTTCACGCAGAAGATGGGAAAGGACTTACAAGAGGAAGGCCTCCTACAGGATTGGGTACTGGCTATGTCATCATTTTATTGAGTCTCTGTCTTAAGTTGATGCACTTACTAAGCGCCGGGAGATGCCAACCATCGGTGAGGGGCCGTGTCTTGTGGCTTCTGCCTAAGGTGTGTGTTTGTGAAATGTGGAGACCATCATACCATTAGACTTGGGATTTTGAAAATATGATTTATTGTTCAAGAAAGAAAGTATATATATATATATGTGTGTGTATATATATGGTTTTGTTTTGACTTAAGCACAATAGTGCAAATGAAATAAAACCCAAGGTCTAGAACCTGGATTTTGGTTTAGGTCAGTTAATTATCTCTAAACCCCGACTACAGGAGGCGTAATTCTGAGTTGCATGCAGTTCCTAGGTTACTGCATGTATTGTTTGGCATATTGATTGATCATGCATTCATATGTTTGTGCATTAAATAAACTTTTGTCATGCGGTATTGATGAGGGGATTGATCTCACTAAGCGTAAGCTTATACCCTAACAGTTCTTTTCCTTGCAGGTTGATCGATAGTTAGGACAAAGATAAGAACTGAGTACGGAGTGCTACCATTGAATAGGTATGATGAAAAGCTTGTGTAGTTAATTCGGAATGTTCCAAAAAATGACTAATATCTCAATTAAGTTTAGTATCTTTAATAAGTTTAGAATTTTCTGAAATTGTCTATCTTCTTTCACTATTTTGGTAGGAGATATCGATTCTCTGCGGTTCTGAGGAACTGTGGAAAAATGGATATCCATAATTATTTATATTATATAATGAGTCAATAAACTAAAATTGAAGACCCTAGCGATTAACTATTTAGAGTCTTGTAATCTCTGACTTGCAAGGCGATTTTCTTATCATGGGTACATACATAATATGAAAATTTTAAGTAATACTACTAAGTCCTCCCTAAGGTCGTTATAATAACAAACCCTTATTGTAAAACTATTATTAAATATATTAAAATTTCATTTTGGTCAAATCTAACTGGCATATATATATGTAGTTTTTATTTCATTATTCATCATATTTTAACCTATTATTATTAAAAATAAGTCTCAGTTTGTAACTTGAGCTATTTTATTACGTAAGTTTGTAATAAATAGCTTGGGTTACTAAATAATTCCTCGAAAATTTCTATAGACTCCTAAAAATATGGGAATTTCAGTCATTACTTGGTTTCATGTTATTGATTTATTACTTATATGCTTAAAATTATAATTTTGCCCCTAAATTGCATTTAATTATCCAAATATTAATCTTTTATACAAAATTATTTCCCATATATCCTAATTTCATTATAAATCACCAGAAGTCAGTAATGTCATTTTCAACAATTAATTCCTTAAAAACCTATTTATTTTACATTTTCACCCAAATTCTAGCTATTTTTATGGCTAAAAATGACATTAAATACAAAAAATACATAAATTATAAATCTGGCAATCAAATATATATCATGTGTATTCTACACAAAATTTTTGAGCTAAAAACTACATCATTTGACATAATTATTTTAAAAGTAAAAATTCGGATGGATAGTGACTTTCTTAAGTAAGTATAGAAAATATTCTAAATTTTATGAAAATACAAAGTATCACATGATAGAATATTTAAAATAATGTAAATATAAAAATTTTCATAATTTTTTGGGTGGATTTATTAATTTTTAAAATTTAATGAAAAATAGGATAAAAGTTTCACTAGCTTATTCGTAGGAGCTCTAGCAACTGTAAGGTAGTGGGTGGTTTGTGGTTGTTGGACAACCAAGGCTTGGGGTAAACTATTAGGTGGTGGAATGGTTTAACAGCAAAACATTGGATAATTGGGAAAACATGTTAGGTTCATTCCCTCCTCTACTTTGTGTAATTTTTTATTTTTAATTTTCCATCATTTTTCTTATTGTTATTCTAACTTCCAAATTGCTAAAACATTGAATGTCTGATGCCCTTTGTTATTTATAGGAGTTGGAATCTATTGTATGAAATTTTTTTGAAATTTTCCTACACTATAGCAAGTAGGAGGTATCCAAATTATATTTAGTCACCTTTTGAGTCATATTGATTAGTTGTTAGGAGGATGCCACGACAATTTGTAAGATTTTCATCCAACTTTTTAACTGTAATTGGATATATTTTAGGTTAGTTTTTAATTTAATTATTAGTATTATATATATTATGCTATTATTTTGTATATTTGTTAATATGCCCATATATATCCTATATATGTATCATGTATAATATGTAATTGTACTCATATAATTATGTTTCTAGCATATTTTTCTTTTAAGATATATTTTCTATTTATTTTTATGAGTTTAGCTCAAATTATATATAACTATATATTTTCAAGTTAATTTATAGGTATAATTATTATTTATATTAGGTATACTCATAAAAATAAATGTATACTAATATCCTATATTATTTCATTTTATAACTTAATTAACTTATCTCTAAGTTCTCATCATATTCTGAGCTCGGTTTTAGGTGTTTCAATCATTTTTATTCTATATTGAATAATCACATTTTTAAGGATAAAATTGGAATTTTGGGTCATTATTTTTGATATCCTGCTTCACTAGGTCACTTTGATTAGCTTTTCTATCTTAGTTGTGAAGTTCGAGGAATCGGATAAATTTTTCTTAAAAGGCCTAAATCTATGTTTAGTTATCCTAAACATAATTTAAGGGCTCACATTTCTAACTCCTTTAAGAAAGTTTTGTCCTCAAAACTTTTATTCTAGACATAATGATAGGAATCAACCCCCTAGATCAATTACGCGTAGTCGAGCTAGAAGACTCCAAGGACTCGCTTGGAGGATACTAGCTTTCGGCTATGACTGAGATGGGGATTCTTATCCTAAGCTGGTCTCCTGTTGATTTGACTATCAGATTCTTACTTGTATCAGATCCACCCCTATTTAGCGACGATGCTTTATCTTAGAAGACGGCCCAAGAATAGTCGAGGCGAGCTCTCGATCTAACCATAAGCATTCGACCTTGACTTGAGCTAACATCTCTTCAAAAGAACTAATTGGTCCTTGGCCTAGTTTAAATTAGGTCGACCCTTAACTATTGGCAGTACTTTTTGTTTCGTCTACTTTGTATCATAGTCTTCTTTGTATCATAGTCCTAACTCCCATCCATTACATGACGCATGTCTTCTGGCATGATCTTTCTAAAAGGATTCTTCACTTTTTGCATTGAATATTCTGTCTCTTTTTCTACCTTTTAGTAAGTTTTATGTAACCTAATTATACAATATCCTTTTTTGTCTTTTCATACATGTAAATTAACCCTAGTGGATAGGTATATAAACCTTCATATTCTTGTACATAGCATCAACTAATCACCATAGAATTATTCACTTGATCAATCTTAGTGTTCTCATTATCATTTAACTCTTATCTATTCTCTTTAGTAAGGAATAGTAGCAAATGACCCTTTAGCTCAAATTGGTGTGTCATATTTGATGGATTATAGGCTGAGTAGGATTGAGTGGTGTGTCATATCCATTTGGTAGCTACTTAGACTTTGCTAACTTTTTCTCTATTTGTTTTTTATTCACTTCGTTATGGTGCTGCTTCGTATGTTCAACCCCGGAGATGCATCAGCTTCATTGGTATTAAAGCTAAGTTTTGAAAGGGAGTGTGTGAAGTTGCAGTGAAGTTTTGATTGGCTTTACTATCAATAACTATTGTGTTCCTTCCATAGCTACTATAGTGTGTTTGCGTGATAGCAAGTGTGGTTTCATTGTTACTCTATTTTTACTCTGTTTCTCATTGCGAAAATAAAGTAAGTTTGTTTCTATTCTATTTGAGCAACTATTGGACACTAAAGTTGTTAGTGAATTGTTAATGTATTGAGAAGTATTGAACTATGTTAGATTCGAGTGATCAGGGTGTTATTAGTGACCAAAGTAGTAGTGCTCAACCTAGTCGTGGTCATAATGGTGGTAACACCTTAGGATCCGTCGACGAAAAACTTGATAGACTCACAAACCTTGTTGAGAGTCTAGTTACAGTGATGTAAGTTAACAGGTAACAACCTTAAGATATGTTGTCGCAAAATCTACCTAAAAATATTTAAGAGAGGGGTTATAGCCAAGTTGGTTAGGTCCATCGCCTTGCTCGACCCCGTTGAGTTGGAAGAGCTACTAGATGAAGACTAGAATTAGAAGAGATCGAGGAAGATGATGAGGAGTTGGATGTTGAAGAGTTTGGGGATGAAGAAGAAAAAGTTGACTATTACCAAGCATAGGGATGAGGATGTTAAGCTCTTTGAGGGTTAGATAATGTCAAGGTTCAAATCTCACCCTACAGTGGAAGTGGAGATGTAAATGACTACTTGGAGTGGGAAGAAAAGGTCGAGAAAGTGTTTGAATGTTATGGATATATAGATGCTATCAAAGTCCGACTTGCTATGTTAGAGTTTACTGGGTATACCACCATGTGGTGGAAGATTCTGAATGTAGCTAGAGTACGGGATAGAAGATGAGGTGTCAAAACTTGGGATAAGATGAAAAGGTTGTTGAGAGGTAGATATGTACCTGAGATCTACCTACAAGATACGTTTACAAAGTTGCAAGAACTTTGCCAATGAAGCCAATCTGTTGATTAGTGTGTTAGAGAGTTCTAGATGCTAATGATCCGAGTCGATGTAGAAGAACTTGAGGTCCATACAGTGTTGAGGTTCATTTCTAAGCTTAAGTATGAGATTCGCAACATTGTGGAAGTACAAAGATTTCATATCATGGAAGAAGCGATAAAAATAGCGTAGAGGATCAAAAAACAAAGAAGTGCATCGAGCCGATCTGGGCCAATATTCTCCCGACCCCTTATTCTGCACCGACCTGTTCAAGCAAAGCCAAGGAGGCCATATAGGGCTGAGGATAGGAATGACCGATCTAATGACAGCTGACGAGCCAGCAGGGTTAAGTTAGTCAAATAGGTTAACCCTGAGGATATATGAGAAAGGCCCTACCTCTGGATAGAAGACTAGTGAGGTGAAGTACTTTAAATGCTTAGGCTTCGAACACATGGCTATTGAGTGTTTGAATCGACGTGTCATGATGCTCTAAGGAGATGTGGTGGATAGCATCGATGAGAGAGAGCTTGAGAAAGAAGAGGATGTAAGAAAGCTCGAAGTCGAAGAGGAAGAGGAGACTTGTGTCTATGTTGACTAGTAAGAAATGATGACCCTAGTCTTGAGACGAGTACTGAGTTCCTTACCAAACTTAGAGGAGGACCAGAGGGAGAATTTGTTCTATACTAAGTATACTGTTAAAGGCCAATTGTGCATGATCATTGTGGATAAGGGAAGTTGTATTAATGTCGTTGCATAGTCCTTTGTGCAAAGGTTGGGTCTGTTGACCTCAAAGTATCCCTGACTTTATAGGCTACATTGGCTTCATGATAAGGGTGCTTTGCATGTAATCAATAAAGTGACCAAACCGATTAGTGTTGGGAATGTGTACAAGGATTAAGTAGTTTGTGATATTGTCCCCATGGGAGCGTTACATCTACTGTTTGGATGACCTTGGTTGTTCGACCAACGTGTTACGCACAACGGATATAAGAACACCTATGACTTTGTTAAAGATGGAAGGAAGATTGTGTTGCAACCTATGACCCTGTCCCAAGTAAATGAAACCTATAACCAGCTTACTTGAACTGGTTAGAAGAAAGCCTTAGTGATGAGTTGAAGAGAGCTTTGAGTTGCTAAAGAGGCTAAAGAACCCATATTCTTGTTGGTTTGGAGACTATTGGAGATGAGGGAATTAGAGGATGTTCTAAAAGAGATCCGAAGCTTGCTAAATGAATTTTCTGACTTGTTTCCGGAAGAACTGCCTCCAGTCTATGGAACAAAGCACTATATTGACCTGTAGCCAAGCGCTGCCCTACCAAACTGACCTGCATATGGGATGAATCCTAAGCAAGCTACTGAGCTGAAGAAATAAGTAGATGAGTTTATATATTGAGGATATGTGAGAGAGAGCATGAGCCCTTATGTGGTATTATCTCTGCTCATTTTGAAGAAAGATGGTTCATGGTGTATGTATATTGATAGCCGAGCAATCAACCGAATTACTATCAAATATAGCGTTCCAATAGCGAGACTTAATGATATATTGGATGAGTTTCATGGTGCTCAGATATTTTCAAAGATTAATCTGTGAAGTGGCTACCACCAGATCGTATGAGACTAAGAGACGAGTGAAAGACTACCTTCAAGACTAGGCATAGACTCTACGAATGGTTGGTTATGCCGTTCGACTTACTAATATGCTGAGCACATTCATGAGATTAATGAACCATGTGATGCACCCTTTGATTGGAAGGTGTGTGGTCGTGTATTTTGATGACATACTAGTATATAGTGTTGACTTAAACAACCATGTTCAACACCTTTGTGACATATTTGACATTTTGCAAATTGAGAAGTTGTATGGGAATGTGAAGAAGTGTACCTTCTGCCAGAATGCAGTGGTTTTCCTAGGGTTCATAGTGTCAGGGGAAGGGGTTTGAGCATATGAGGAAAAGATCTGAATTGTTTTGGAATAGCCGACATCGAAGAATGCTATTGAGGTCCAAAGATTTTATGGCTTAGCTTCTTTCTATAGGTGATTTATTAAGGACTTTAGTACAATAGCTGTGCCATTGACCGTATTGAAAAAGAAGAGTGAAGGATTCAGGTAGAATGATCGAGTTGAACAGAGCATTAGAGAGATTAAGGGAAAACTCACCTCGGTACTTGTCCTGTTATTACCAAATTTTGACAAGCCCTTCAAATTAGAATATAATGCATCGGGAGTTGGAATTGGTGCTATCCTGATGCAAGAGTGATGACCTATTACCTACTACAGTGAGAAACTTAATGGCACTACCCTAAACTATTCTATATATAAGAAAGAGTTATACTCCTTTATCCGAGCCCTTATTATTTGGCAATACTATCTGTTACCACGAAAGTTTGTTATTTACACTAACCATGAATCATTGAAGCATCTTGGGAGACAAAAAAAACTCTCAAAGCGACAAACCAAGTGGTTGGAGTTTATGGAGGGGTTTTCGTGTGTCATTTGTCATAAGAAGGGAAGCGCAAATGTGGTCGCCAACGCTCTGTCATGATAGCAAACTTTGCTGACCACTTTGAAGACCAAAATTATTGGGATTCTCACTCATCATTAAGTAGTATGCTAATGACCCCCACTTTGGTCTCATTGTTGAACAGTGCCGAGAAGGAATTGTTGTTGGAGGATATTATCTTAAGGACGGTTATTTGTTTAAGGACCGTAGGCTATGTATTCCAAACTACTCCACGCATGAGTTATTGGTCAGGGAAGCTCAGAGCAAAGGATTATCTAGTCATTTTAGGGAAACTAAGATAGCCAATTTGTTAAGGGAAAGCTTTTATAGGACTAGTTTGGCTAAGGATGTCCATAAGGTAGTTGGTTGTTGTGAGATGTGCAAGTGAGTTAAGGGAAAGAGAGAGCCCCATGGAGAGTACATGTCCTTGCCGCTGCTAACCTTACCTTAGGTAAACCTCTATATGGACTTTGTCCAAAGGTTTCCTTGGACATCTAAAGGAAAAGATTCTATATCTGTTATCGTAGACTACTTCAGCAAAATGGCATACTTCATCCCATGCCATCGAACTAACAATGCTATATATATTGCTGATTTGGTTTTTGTAGGAAGTTGTTCGACTACATAGGGTATTGAAGACTATTGTCTTAGATTGAGATACAAAATTCTTGGGTTATTTTTGGAAGACTCTTTAGAGAAAACTTAGAACTAAACTCGTATTCAGCTCTAGTAGCCACCCTCAAACCGATGGCCAGAATGAAGCGGTGAGTAGGATGCTAGGCAATCTATTTAGAGCTATTATGGGAAAGAACATGAGTGATTGGGATCGGGATCTATACCTACCAGTTGTAGAGTTTGCATACAATCAGACTATCTACAACACCATTAGGAAGACTCCATTCAAGGTTGTTTATAGCCTTAATCTGACAATTCCCCCAGACAGGATCAACTCCCTAGAGTTGCTAAAGAGAGTCAATTTAGAGTTTTCTAAGCCCAAGAATTGTGTGAGCTATACTAGTCTATAACTAAGAAGATTGCCAAATTCAATCAGAGGTAGCATGAAATTGGTATTAGAGGCCATCGAACTGTTTCCTTGCACCTAAGAGATTTAGTATGGATTTACTTCAGCCGAGAGCGATTCCCACACTTGAGACAAAGCAAACTATCAACTCAAGCTGATGGCCCATTCAAGGTCCTAAAGAAGATCAACTACAATACCTACGAGATTAAGTTGCTTGATGACTATGGTGTTTCCTCCACCTTCAATGTGTCCCATTTGATTCCTCACCAACCAACAAAAGAAGACTATACGTGTGCCTTAGAAGAAAGAGCAGAGACCGCTCTAGATTTGAGTACAAATCTTTTCAACCCATAGGCAAATGATAGGAATCAACCTCCTAGACTGATCACGTATAGTTGAGCTAGAGGACTCCAAGGACTCACTTGAAAGATACTAACTTTAGGTCATGACCAATACATGGATTACAATCCCAAGTTGGTCTCCTGCCAGCTTGACTATCAGATCCTTACTTGTGTTAGATTTACCTTTGTTCAGTGGCAATGCTTTATCTCAAAAGATGGCTTAAGAATAGTCGAAGTGAGCTCCCGATTTGACTATAAGAATCCGACCCCGACTTAAGCTAACTTCTCTTCAAAAGAACTAATTGGTCCCTGACTTGGTCCAAAGCAGGTCAGCCCTTGACTACTACCAGCACTTTCTGTTTTGTATAATTTTTATCATAGCCCTAACTCCCATCCACTACATGATACGTGTCTTCTAGCATGATCTTTCTAGAAGGATTCTTCACTTTTCGTACTGAATGTTTTGTCTCCTTTGCCCCCTTTTAGTAAGTTTCATATAACTTAATTGTAGAATATCCTTTTTTGTCTTCATACATGTAAAGTAACCTTAGTGGATGAGTATATAAACCTCCGCTTTCTTGTACACAACATCAACTAATCAACACAAAATTATTCACTTGAGCAACCTTAGTGTTCTCATTATCATTTAATTCTTATATATTCCCTTTAGCAAGGAGTAGTGGTGAGTGACCTTTCAATTCAGACCGGTGTGTTATATTTAGTGGATTGTAGGTTGAGTAGGATCGAATGGTGTCAAGGCCCTAAAGGCGGTCTAGTAGGATTGCCTAAAATTTTCATAGCATGTATGTACCCATGATATAGAAATCGCCTTGCAAGACTCTAAATGATTTATCACTAAAGTTACTAATTTTTAAATAATTAATTTATTGTAAAATATAATTAACTATGGATATCCAATATCCCACAGTTCCTTGGAATCGTCGAGAATCAGTATTCCCTACCAAATAATAAGACAGGATATACCAACTTTATAAAATTACAATAAAATTAAATTATATGGAATTTTAACATACAAATATTTCCTACAAAGGATGTTATGTATCACTTATAAAGATCTCAGCTAATTCTAATACTAACATACTTATCTTCACCTTGCACTCGGCACTCGAGACTTATCTTAATCCCAACGTAAGTAAACTTGCAAAAGGAACTAAGGGGGAATGAGTATAAAATAGCTCAGTGAGTTCCTTCCTCACCACTACTAGAACTATGAAAGGTGTAGAATTATATCGTCTACACTTCAATTATCCCCTGTACTTAATTGCATAAGGCATCTCAGCTTATTCGCATGAGGTTGCCTAGGGGCACTACCCCTCTAGGCGATACTCGACTATTACTCTAGTTGAGAAAAGAGTTCAAATCCAAACAGGTAGATCCCAAACTAGGACTATCCACTATCTAAGGCCTTTTAGGCACAAACATGCGAGTCCTCTCGCAATCAAAATTATCTAAGGCCTCACAAGCACAATAAAGCGAGTCCTCTCGTTATTAATTGGAGATCTCATACTAGCTTTGCTTTAACGATAAAATATCATTTCCAACATTGCGAAACCTTATCTAAATCATATAAAATATGTTAAGATTAGAAAATCTTTTTCTAAAAATACCCTTTTCAAAATTTTGCAAAGCTAGCATTCTCTATCTATACATTTACTGAGTCATAGACATGTGACAAATAAAATTAGTTATTCTGATAAGATATTTATATTTATTAATTTTAAAACGGTGATCACACAGATGATGGCATATAAGCAAAATAGCCATTCAGACATACAAGTAACAACAAGCAGCAAAGCATCATACAAGTAACTCGCACAAACAAGTAACAGGTCATTAGAACTCTCTTACTTAGATTACTACTCATTCTCCAAGACTTTGGGATTTCCAAAACTCGATATCGAAATGCCTAAAAGATAATAAAACTTATAAGTATCCTAAGAAATAGACTCCTTAGTTAACTAAAAGTTTACTATAGTTTGTCTAGTTTCCCAATATGACCCAAGTATGGCATATATAGGGTTTATCATACTTTAGTGGGATCAATTGTAACTATGTTCGTACATTTGTAAGTTATGATACTTTATGTATTTAATTACTTATTTCTTTTCCTTATCAATTTACAAGGTCTATTTTTTTACTTAGTTATCTCATTTATTCCTTTCAGTTTTATCTTACATCTTTAGTCATATGTAGCTTTTTCATTTTAACTCTGATTTTTACAATCTTATAGTTGTTTGTTATTGTTTTCGGATGTACGTTTATACGGTAAGGTCCATTTTGGACGTTAAGACCCATGTTTTACGATATGGACTACATTTATTGAAATTTTAATTGTTGAAGCTTGAATATTCTTATTGTCTATTTTTATATCTTATTTTAGTACTTAATGATTTAATTAATCCTTAAATTTTTATATTTAGATGATTTTACATTATTATTACTATTATATGCACCTAAATAAGGCTAACTCAAATTGAGATGTGTGTTATGGGCTTAAAGTAGGTTCGGCCCATATATACATACATTTGTACATATTGTATATTTTATTATTTTACTATACTATCTTTTAGTAATTTAAGTAATTATGTTGTAATCTGATTATGTACAACTTTTATACTTATGTACTTATATATTCTATACGTATATTATATGTATATATACTTCTAATACACTTGTATATATACTAGTATACTTATACTTATACACGTATATATAGCCATATATACATATAGTGGTATACGTATTTTTATACATATTTTCGTATACCTTCTATATTCCCTTAAGAAATCTTCATGAAATCCATATTTTTGCATCTTATGGGCTTAATTAGTAAGCTGTATGTTTGTATATTTAGTATACTCTTTATTTTTGTTTATATACATAAAAAATACTCTTGTATAAGAATCTTCCAACATATATACATGTGTTCTTCTACCCTTATCTATATATATACCTACACTTATACCATGTATTTTACTAAAATTCACACATAAGTATCTCACATGCATCCATATGGTATAAATACTCATGTATTCTACTCTTATACCCAATTATTCTTACACTTAGGTACATGTATATAAGAATCTTATTTGTCTCAACATACATGTAAATATGACATATGAATTCTAAAACTAACCTAACATATACAACTAATTCTTAATTAAGATGGAAAACCATATAAAAATATACCTTTTGTCCTTTATATTATGTAAGGGAAGTATTAGTATATAGTGCAGAAAAAGTTGTTGAAATATGTACGTAAATTTTGAAAAGTGGAAGGGGATGAAAGGGAAGAGGGTGATGGTTTGGGGATGCAGAAGAAAAGGGGTTTGTTTTTATGTAATTTTGTGTTTTCTAATGAAGACAAGTGGGGTCTAGATGGGGGAAAAAGTGGATAGCAAAAGGAGGCAAAAGGGAAGAAGAAATCATGTGAAAAATATGTAGAAATCTAAGGAAAGTGAAAGAAAACTCTAGATGACAATGTCATTTGTTGACTTAGTCAACCTTTTGACTTAGGTTAACATTTGACTTAGTTAAATGTTGACTTAGTCAACTCTCTTAAAATTACATGTAATTCGTGTGTACATAATGGGGTAATTAAGGATAATTAGGAGAAAAATTGAGGAAATGTAGAGTTTATTAAAATAATTAGTAAAAATAGTTAATGAGATCTTACTATAAGTATTTAGATCTTATATACATCATTTGGTATGCTACTTAGTGTAACTATCATGAAAAGTGCCATTTAGTATGTTAATATTGACTACATATGGTATAAACATCAACTAAACACTTAACTCTATATAATACTAACCTAGTTAGGTCATTAGAAGATGAATATGATCTATAATGCAATATCCTAGTTTCTAATGGATTACTTTAGTATTATATGTATTTATGAATGATTGAAAGTTATATTTAATCTTTTACTATTAATTTGGTAAGATAATAAGGATATATTATCAATTAGGGTTTTAGAGTAAGTTATGGTGAATTAGTACTTTTATATCTTTAAAGTTATAATTTTAAGGTTTTATCACTTTTGGGTACAATCTTTAGTATTTATATATATTTAAGGTATAAACTCTTAAAGTTACATATATGTAGAGTTTAAGGTTTTTGTATGCGACTAGAGTTTCTAGTAATAATTTAAGGTTTTTCATATTCGCTTTAGGTTTTGAATTGGAATTTTGGTCGGTTTTAAATATCACTAGCTTTATTGACTTCAGGAAATCATCTACAGTATGGGGGCTTGATTCTATACTTAGATGATTAGATTTACGGGGTTTACAAGTGGTGTGTCATATCCATTTGATAGTTGCTCAAACTTTGCTAAATTTTTCCTTATTTGTTTTTTATTCACTTCGTTGTAGTGCCACTCCATGTGTTCGACCTTGGAGATGCATCACATAATAACTATTTATTTTCTTATAAAAAACCTATTAGTTACCTTGTCCTTTGAGGAGTCTCGAGAAAGGATTCTATATTGCTGACTTTAGTTCCCAAGTTAACTATGCTCTTAGACTACTACCACATTAAATTTTCACATACTCAACTTCTCGATTTCTTAACTTTTGAATTCGATTTTCTAAGATCTTAGTAAGCCTTTCTTTGATTGTATAATCCTCTTGTAAGTCCATCGGTTTCAATTCTATAATTGCATATAGATTCTTTACGTACTTCCGTAACATTGATACATGAAATACGTCATGGTATGCAACTAAACTTGGTAGTAAAGCAATTTGGTCCGCAACATTCCCAATTCTTTCTAAGACTTCAAAAGGTCCAATCTATTGAGGACTTAGCTTTCTTGCAATATCGAAATGCTTAAATCCTTCAAATGGAGTTATCTTTACATATGCATGATCTCCTATTGCAAAGTCTATACATTTCCTTTTCAAAATTTTCCAACTTTTGTATCGATCTTGCGCTACTTTCATTCTTTGTTGTATTATCTTAACTTTATTATTCATTTGTCTGATCATATCAAGTCTTATCATTGCGTATTCATCATTCTCCTAATACAGTGGTGATCGACATTTTCTTTTATACAATGCTTCATATGGTGTCATTTGGATTGTTGCTTGACAACTAATGTTATAAGTGAACTCTACTAATGGTAAGTACTAATCCTAGTCACCACTAAAGTCTAGAATATAGCCTCTTAACATATCCTTAAGTATTTGAATAACTCTTTCCGATTGTCCATGAGTCTAATGATGTAGGCCATGCTGAATTGTAGCTTAGTTCCCAAAGATCGATGTAAGCTCTCCCAAAATTTCGATACAAATCAACTATCCCTATTTGATACAATACTTATCAACATATCATGCAATCTAACAATTTCTCTTACATACAGTCACGCTATCTTTTCCATTGAATCACCAGTCCGATAAGGTAAGAAATGAGTACACTTAGTCAACTTGTCTACGATAACCTAAATTGAATCATGACCTAATATTGTCCTCGGAAGTCCTATTATAAAATTCATTGCAATGTGATCCCGCTTCTATTAAGGTATTTCTAATGGTTGTAGTGAGCCACTAGGTCTCTGATGTTTTGCCTTCACTTGTTAGCATGTATTATACCCAACAACATATTGTGCTACATCCTTTTTCGTACATTTCCACCAAAATAATGATTTCTAATTGTAGTACATCTTATTCCCACCAGGATACAAGGTGTAACTAGTGTTAAGGGCTTCAATCATTATTTCATTCCTTAGCTTTGAGCCACTATGCACACAGACTCTATTCTTATATTTTAATACACCTTTAGTATCAATTTTGAAGTCAAGTACATCATTTGTACTCAACTTATTCTTGATTTCTTTTAATCCTTGATCCTCATCTTGTTGAAGCTTAATTCTCTCTATTAGGGTTTTTTGTACTACTAAATTCATCAATTGTCCATCAGTGTCATGCCATCTGAATTCAATCTCTAACTTTTCAAATTCCTTAATCAGTTCATGTTTAGTAGTGAGTAATGAGGTCACTTGTTCATAGTTCTTGAGACTCAACACATTTGCTACATCATTGACTTTGCCAGGATAATAGTTTATGGTTAAATCATAATCCTTGATTAACTCCAACCAATGTCTTTATCTTAAGTCTAATTCCTTCTGAGTAAAGAAATACTTCAAACTTTCATAATCTATGTATATCTCATAATGTTGCCCATAAAAATAATGTCTCTAGATTTTCAAAGAAAATTATGAGTCAGACGATTCCTCTTGTGAGGTCTCAATTGCTTGGATGTATAAACTACCACTATTCTATCTTGCATCAATACGTATCCCAGTCTATTCTTAAAAGCATCACTATATATACAATAAAACTTACTTGGAGTTGGCAAAATAAGTATTGGCCCTGAAATCAAACGATCCTTTAATTCTTGGAAACTTTGTTCTCATTCATCACTCCATTCAAATTTAACATCTTTCTATGTTAGTTGAGTTAAAGGCTTAGCTATTTTAGGAAAATCCTTTATAAATCGCCTTTAATATTGTATCATTCCAAGAAAACTTCTTATGTCCATTACAATAGTTGGCTGTTTCCATTCAACCATTACTTTGACCTTTTTGAGGTCTATTGAAATTCTTATACCTGACACAATATGTCCCAAAAATGATATTCTTTCTAGCCAGAATTCACACTTACTCAACTTAGCAAACAGTTGATTGTCTCTTAACTTCTACAAGGCTAAACGTAGATGATCGGCACGATCCTTTTTAGGCTTCAAAAAATTTAAAATATCATCAATGAATATGATAACAAAGTTATCCAAGTAAGGTTGACATATCCAATTCATCAAATCTATAAACAAAACTGGTGGATTCGTTAAACAGAAAGGCATTACTAAAAACTCATAATGCTTGTATTTGGTTGGAAAAGTTATCTTTGATACATCCTTTGGCTTAATTTATAATTGATGGTATCTAGATCTTTAATCAATCCTTGAAAATATAGTGGCACTATGCACTTGATCAAACAAATCATCAATCCTAGGTAATGGGTATTTATTCTTAATATGAAGAACACTAGGCTAAACTTAAGAGGGGGGGTGAATTGAGTTTAAGGACAATTTCAAATCTTTTTCAATATAAATGAATGAATGCAATAATAAGAGTAATCAAAGCAACAATAGGACAATAATAAATGCAGAAATTAAAGAGATAGGGATAAAGAAGATCAAGCCCGAATATAACATGGAGTTTGGACTGTTCCCTTAGTCTCTACAAACACATAATGCCTCTAATCAAGGACTTCACATCACTTTATTGATTTCTCAATCCAAGCTCCAAGAGCTACATAAACACAAACTTGATTACACAAGTTTCACTCTCATAACTCTCAACAAAAATCACAATCTCAACTCTCAATACAAAAACTCAATCTCAACTCACAATACAAAAACTCAATCTCAAGAATTATTGGTATAGTGCTTTTAACTCTTAATACTTGCAACTAATAGCTCATAAGTGCTGCACTTCAAATCTCTCTAAATATTAGCAATATATGGTACAAGAGACAATGAGAATTATAGATAACAAGAATATAAGAGAATGTTGAAATATTGCAGCAAAAGATTAGTTCTCCACTGTCCTTGGTCGAGTTGTTGAGCATTTATATTATTTCATTTATTTCTTCCCGTTACAATGCATTCAATGCTCTAACGGCTAGTAAATCTGCCTTACCGGTATGCCGGTACTTTGAACTACCAGTAAGTGAACCGTCAAGTCGATTCTTCCAGGTCAGTGAGCTTTTCTTTGTGGTTTCCTAAGCTTTATACTGTCAGCCTGGTTCTTCCTTGAGCCGTCAACCCGATAGGCCAAATATCACTTGAAAATTCTTTTAACACATAACAAACAAATACTCTTTGCAATATAACTTCAAGATCATTTGACCACCACTTTAACAGATTAAATTTCTTGTAGAGATAATTGATATATTTAATCATTAAGTAAGTTAATTGAACTTATTCAATTATCTCAAAATAATTAAATAATACTTAGTTTAATCATCTACTTGTTTTTGTTCTCTTCAAAAATAACATATTTAGATATACACTTTTTGTTTTTGTCTCATCAAAATCAAATAATGAACCTTAGGTTCAACAATCTCTCCCTTTTTGATGAGGACAAAACTCTTATACTTTAAATGCTCCCCCTCAATCTAATGCTCCCCTCAATTTAATACCCCCCTTCAATTTAGCACTTGATTTCAAGTTATTTTACAATTGAATAAGATCAAGTGAGTGCTTACAAAATGAGAGTATATTAATGTGCTAAGAAACTAAGTCATACTTCTTAATAACTTCACATAAAGAATATATCAAACTTTCAAAGAATCAAGATATGCTAAAGTTATAGGATCAATATTATCTTTTGAGTAACTATTATCAATTCGATGTAATACACATTTTGACATTCTAACAACTTGAATATTTCTCCCCCTTTGGCCTCATAAAAAAGAAGAGGATCTAGGCGATGAAGAGGGAAGATGATTCAAGTCGAAATTTTGGCATAATCTCGGCTTAAGCCTTAGGATATGCCCCCTACAAAAGGGAGATCAAAGAAGCTAAAAACCATGCCAAATAAAATCTCTATAATGAATTCATCAAGATCAACCTATACCATATCAAATGTTAAAAAAAATGTGAGCCAACTATAGGGAGTATAATAACTCTATGAGATACATGAAATATAAGTAGTAAACAATATAGATAACTAACATAAGCAATAAAAGCCAAGATAAGGGCCAAGGCAAGATAATAGAAAACAACAATAGTAGTGGCTAATGGCTAAATTCATAATATTAGAAAAACATAATGAAGAGCATATACAAAATAGATTAGAAGTTAACAATTCATGCAACTTATAGAACATCATCTTTAAGCTAGAGGAGGAATGAAGCAAGATGGGTAGTGACAGTTCATCTAGCAGTTGCTATAGTTCATCAAGGTGGCATCTTAATGGTGGACGGGGGGTTAGTAGAGAGAGAAAGTTGTGTGAAGGAGAAGAGGAGATTGAATAAGTGAAGGGATTTATGAGAGATTGTGTGGATTTGGAGATGATTGATGAAGAAAAATTATGATTTTGAGAGTTTAGAGATGGAAGATTGAAGAGAGAGAAGGATTCTATGGTTTGGGGGAAGAGAAAGAAGGGTTTTAGGAAGAAGATGGAAAGAGAGAGAAAGGAACGGCATTATTTGTGGCTGGAAATAAAGGTACTGGCGAGTTAGGAGTATGGGGAGCCAGTATACTAGTTTTGGGAATAGAACTGTTGCAGATTTGTTATAAAAAATAGTATGTTGGCTTGTTGGTGGTTAGGGGTACCGGCTTACTGGTTCTTAGAACAGAACCAAAACAATTTGCTTATATAGAGGAGTATATCAGCAAGCCGATTAAGAGAACAGAAGCTAAATGAATTGCTTCAGAAGTGGAGCATACTAGCATGTCGGTGGTGTGATGGACTGGCTTGCTGGTTATAAGAACAAAATCGAATGTAAATGAAAAACTAGAGCAATATACCGGCAAGTTGGTGAATTGTATAATCAACATGCCGGTTGTTTGTAGAAAAATAGCAGAGACCACTTATTTGAGCAAAGTTACTAATTCAATTTGATTTGTAGAAAATCAAGGAACATCTTAACACTTTAAACAAGTTTATTTAAGTCTGTTAAGACTTGAAAAACTCAATTTTTAACTAGATAGCTAAGATTTATCCGAATCAAATCCATAGAGCCAAGTAATTCATGATAAAGTGAAAGTGTGCATGTATGAGCAACATAGGTGCATACACATTGTGTTTTTGCACACTAACAAGTCAAGCAAATTTCAAATGCATGTTTGAGCATGGTAGGCACAAAATATAACTTTAAGGCTCTACAAATTGAAAAATCACTACTTGAGTTCCTTAAAATCAAATGTTAAGCATAAATGTAGCTATTGAGCAAGTATGGATTCTTTCTCAAATTCAATGGTTTAAGCATATTTGAAAGATACCAAGAAGTATAAAAAATGCATGATCAAACCAAGCAACATTCATATTGGCATAAATAATCATGGAATGCTTCACAATGCACTTAGAACCTAAAAAGGGTCTAGAGAGGTCAAATATGCACGAAATTCAAATCAAGCTACTTTGACCACTCAAACATCATTTAGGGATGAAAATAAACATGTGAGACCTGGTTTTAGGTACGGAAACCAATGCATAATTCATTTGTGCATATATCAACTTAGTTCTTATGAATGACTTCAAGTGTGTCCAAAGCATGCTAAATGTTATGTTTTATGCATGAAATCTATATGAGCATGTTTCTTAGGTCCACTTGACTGTGAAAAGCTTATATCTTTTCAATATTAGTAAGATTTAACAAGAATTAAGTCATTAGTTGCTAAGAAGTTCACTATTAAGCCATGCAAATATATGAATGACTAATTTTAAGCAATGAGGCTTAGTTATCACAAATCAATACTTCAAGTAAGTTTCATCATCACATTCAACCATGTTGGAAGGAAAATATCGCAAGAAGGATTTGGAAGTCCTAAAATCACCACTTGAAATCATCAAAATCAACCATTAAATACAAATTGAGCTTAATGTCACATATACATACTAAATCAAGTTCATGATAATTTGGCATTCTAAACAAGTTTTAATGGTGTCTATAGATACAAGTGTAGCATGATTAAGACATATAGCATACAAATAGATAAAATGATCACATGACTTCCCAAACAACAATAAGAGCCTCATTTGAGTCTAAAAGGGTCAAATTTGCATAAAAACAAAAGTAGGCCAACTTAATCATTCAACCACAATCTATGGACAAAATTAAACATACGGGAATTGGATTTGAACACGAAAATCGAAACATAGCAAAATTGTGCACACGTGATTCTAAGTATTCATGAGAAACTTTAAATGTGCACAAAAAGTATGATATTTGCAATTATCCATTCTAAGCAAGATTTATGTGTGCATTATGACATGATGAGAGTTTAAGCATAGCTTGCAAAGGTAGTAATTGCAAAAACACTAGTTAAATCCTTAAATACTCATTTGAGCTCAAATATGGTTGAGGATATATCAATTATGTATAGCTTCATAATCAAATCAAGCCAACCATTCAACCATAAAATATTAGCATATTTAAACATGTTGGAGCTAACATTTGACATTAAAATCAAGAGATGGTAGATATGTGCACAGGGAAGCCTTAAGCAAATGTAGAGAGCTTTAAGCGTACACAAAATATGTTAGTTATTGTATGGAGACTACTTGAATGAATTTATTGAATCTAATACCATGTTGGAGGCACTTAGAATTTTCTTTGAGCATTCTTCATTCGAGTTTCTTAAGTTGCTCCCACTTGAAGTTCCTACAAAAACACGTGATTACTTCTTTGGTACCTGTGTGAGTTTAGGTCCTTTGTGGTTAGTTGCAATATTATATCTTTGTTCTTTTGGAAACCAAGCCATTTTACCTTTATGATTCAAATCGGTATTGCAACATATTGCACACGTATGTGCAATATGGCCATATCTACCACAATAGTTACAAGTCTTCATTGTTGCTTTTATAAAGTGACTTTTGTAAGACTTTTCTAAGACTTGTAAATATATTCTCTACTATAGCCAATTCCGGTTTTGTTCAATCCTTGTTTTTGAGAGCTAAGGAGCTTATCTAAATTCTTTTCTCCATTCACGAACTTGGCTATAGTTTGTTTTGAATCATCTAGGCTAGACTTTAAGATAGCATTTTCAATTTGAAGCTCTCCTAGCCTATCAACCATATTATCCTCATTTTTCATGCTATCAACTTTTGTTTCAAGAGAGTTGCACTTTTCTTTCAATTGATCATTTTCCTTAGCCAACTCCTCATTCCTAAGATTTACTGCTTCATTGTTTCTATTTAATTTATTAACTTCTAATCTTAAGTGCTCATTATCCTCCCCAAAACTTTCTTTGACATCATTTACTTTATTATATTCATTTCTAAATAAATCAAATTCACTTCCTATTTCAATCATCATTTGTTTCATCATTTTGTTCCATCATTTTGTTCTTCTTTTGAGCCTAAATAAATTCCTTAAGTAACTCATCATACATATTTTTGAGCTCATCAAATGAAGAATCACTAGATGTAGAACATACCTCATTGTCAATTGCCATAAAGCACATTTCTCCTTTTGAGTCACTTGAATCACTCCAAGTTGCCATTATAGCCTTTTTCCTTGCTCCTTTCTTGGCCTTCTTATGATCTGGGCAATATTGTTGAATGTGACCCGGTTTTTGGCAATTATAGTACTTAATTACTTCCTTCTTCTCCTTCCTTGACTGAGATATGTTTTCATCCTTGTCTTTTGCCAATTTCCTATTGAACTTCATGAATTTCTTAAAATTTCTCGTGATCATTGCTACATCATCATCATCATCATCATCCTCGCTTTCATCGCTATTAGAGCTCTCTTTGGTTGGTTTTAAAGCAATTGTTTTCTTCTTGGATTCCTCTCCTTGCTTTTTAACCATCTCGTGAGGTTTAAGAGTTCTAAGAAGTTGCTCTTTTGGTATTGTGTTAAGATCATTAGCTTCCTCAATTGCGGTTCTCTTGGCTTCCCAATCTCTTGGCAAAGACTTAAGAATTTTGGAATTTATTTCAAGGTTAGTAAATGTCTTTCCAAGAACACTTAAAGGATTAATGATATTAATGAATCTATTATGCATCTCATCAATAGTTTCATTTGGATCCATTCTAAAGTTTTCAAATTGTCCAAATAATAAGCTTATCTTTGTATCCCTACTTGGCTAGTTCCTTCATATGTACCTTTTAATTCTTCCCAAATTTCCTTAGCACTCTTACATGTACAAACTCTATTAAAGTCATTTTCATTAATGGCACAATGCAAGATGTTCATAGCTATTTCATTTAAGTCTAATAGCTTCCAATCATTATTGGTATAATTATCTTCTTCCTTGCCTTCTATCTTGAATGGTCCTTTATCCACTACTTGCCAGAATAGTTTATTTTGTGCTTTTAAGAATATACTCATTCTACATTTCTAGTAAGGATAATATATCCTGATTAAGAGTAGTGGTTTATTTATAGCTTGCCCTTCCATAAAGCCTAGTGTATTAAATGCCATGACCTTTACTCTAATATGCGGTTAAGCAAGTGATTAGAGACTAGCTCTGATACCAATTGAAGAACACTAGGCTAAACTCAAGAAGGGGGGTGAATTGAGTTTAAGGACAAATTTCAAATCTTTTTCGATATAAATGACTAAATGAAATAATAAGAGTAATCAAAGCAATAATAGAACAGTAATAAATGCATAAATTAAAGAGATAAGGATAATGAAGATCAAGCCCGGATATAACATGGAGTTCGGATTGCTCCCTAGTCTCCACAGACACATAATGCCTCCAACCAAGGACTTAACACCACTTTATCGATTTCTCAATCTCAGCTTCAGGAGCTACATAAACACAAACTTGATTACACAAGTTTCATACTCATAACTCTTAACACAAATCACAATCTCAACTCACAATACAAAAACTCAATCTCAAGAATTATTGGTGTAGTGCTTTTAACTCTCAATACTTGCAATTAATAGCTCATAAGCACTATACTTCAAATCTCTCTAAATATTAGTAATTTATGTTACAAGAGACAATGAGAATTATAGATAACAAGAATACAAGAGAATGTTGAAATATTGCAGCAAAAGATTAGTTCTCTATTGTTCTTGGTCAAGTTGTTAAGCATTTATATTATCCCATTCATTTCTTTTCATTACAATGCATTCAATGCTCTAACAACTAGTTGAATATGTATTACCGGCATACCGGTACTTTGAACTATTAGTAAGTGAATTGTCAAGTCGGTTCTTCCAGGTCAGTGAACTTTTCTTTGTGTTTTCCAGGGCTTTATACCGTCAGCTTGGTTCTTCCTTGAGCCGTTGATAACTCTGATTTTAAACATATTTTATATGGTGATTTTATAGTATTTCCCTTACATTTTTGGTTTTCTTTAAAGAAATTGATACTTAATTGAGTAAAATGTTGATTTCAGGGTTTAAACGCGTTCTAGGATCGAAAACAAAGAAAAGGAATCAAGTTTCACTCAATTCCGAGTTCAAACGAAAAAGTTATGAAATTTTGAAGTTATGCAGAAATTTTGCCTTAGTGCAGAAAGTTATACGACCTGGGGACACGGTCATGTCCCAGGCCGTGTCTGGTGACGAAAATAGAATCCGTGTAATATATATATAAAAGGATATCTTAGGGTTTCAAAGGAGAAGAGACATTACAGAAACGGGAAGACACAAGAGAGGAGAGGAGACTTGAGGAGAACATCAATCAAGAAGCAAGAACAACATCAATTTCAAGATTAGAGAGATTGTTCATCCAATCAAGAGAGGTTTTCATGCTTTATTTTACGTTTTTGATGAAACTCGTTTTTAGATTCGTTATAATAGCTTAGAATTCGAGTATTTAGGATTATAGAACCTAGGGTTTCATGGAACCTAGGGTTTCATGTAACCCTTGGATTGAATTATAATTTCAATAAAGTTTCTATCTTTTCTTGATTCAATTGTCATTTAATTGTTGATTGATAATTCTAGAGTGTCAATATATGATATTATGCATGTTGATTGAGAAATTGCATGTGTAATTAGATCTAAGCATAATTGAAGAGAATTACATGTATACTTAGAGATAAGATATATGATTCTTCCGGAAAGTTAATTGTTTGTGTGGGAATTCATTATACATTAATGCAATTCTAAATTATATTACTAAGTGAAGAGATTCCGGTAAATAATTTAGGATTAGGGTTAATATGCTTGAGAAAGATATTAGCTTTAATTGTGAATCCCTCCGGTCAAGAATCATAGAAACTAAATTGAATATACTTTAAAAGGTTACATGTTAAACACTAGGGGAAATAATTCCTAAATACGTTATTAATTTCTTGAAGTTGTTCGTAGTTTATTGCTTTCTAATTTGCTTAATCAAGTCTTATAATTAGTTTAGATGGTTAATGTTAGTATTTTTAATTCATTCAATTCATCACAATTTTCCAGTTAGATAATAAAGCTAAGGTTAATATTAGTACTCAAAATCTCTAAGGGATCGATTCGGACTCACATCCGCTATATTAAAATTGATAGGTGCGCTTGCCTCGTATCAGCTGTTAACCTGGTAGGCTAAATGTCACCTAAAAATTGTTTTAACACATAACAAATGAATACTCTTTACAATATAACTTCAAGATCATTTGATCACTACTTCAAAAGATTAAATTTCTTATAGAGATAATTGATATATTTAATCATTAAGCAAGCTAATTAAACTTATTCAATTATCTCAAAATAATCAAATAATACTTAGTTTAATCATCTACTTGTTTTTGTTCTCTTCAAAAACAACATGTTTAGATGTACACTTTTTTGTTTTGTTCTCATCAAAATCAAATAATGAACCCTAGGTTCAACATAATAGTCACCTTATTTATCTCCCAATATTCAATACCTAACCTCATGGTTCCATCTTTCTTTTTTACAAATAACATTGGCGTTCTCTAAGGAGATATATTGAGTTATACAAATCCTTTGTCTAATAGCTCTTGAAGTTGCTTATTTAACTCTTGAAGTTCTAGTGGTCACATTCAGTATAGAGCTTTTGACATCGGTTCAGTTCTTGGCACCAACTCTATAGAAAAATCTAACTCTCACTATAGTGTTAACCCAAGTAAATCTTTTGGAAATGTATCAGGAAATTCACTTATAATTGGTATTTTTGATACTTTTGGGGTTTCCTTCTTTTCATTTATAGCAAATATCTAATAGAATTGCCATTCTTCAGTAATTTCATTCACTTCTTTGCTTACTTTAATTATCGATAATCTTAGACTTATCTCACTCATCTTTCCTTGAAATATTACCTTACCCTCATCTAAGATTATATTCTTATTTTGACAATCCACATTGGCTCTTTACTTGGACGACCAATCTATTCCCACCATAATATTATACCCCTTAATTGGTAATACTATGAGTTTTATCAAGAATTTTTGTCCTTAGATTTGCAATTTTCCATTATCAACTATTTCACATGTTAACACTTACTCTCCTATTGGTGTTCTTATTCTATAAGTGGATTTAACTTCATTCGTCTTAATCCCATTTCCTAAGACAAACTCCCGACTACTAAATGAATGTAACGCTCTAGCATTAAACAATGCATAAGCAGTTTGTCCATTTACAAGTACATTTCCTTAAACAATTACTATTGCTATAGTTATCTATCACTTAAGTACGTACTTAAGTTACGTATCTTCATAGTTCTTAGCACTATCTATACATACAAAATTTACAACCAACTCATGGGTAAGTAAAAGTTATGAGTTATTTTACATACCTATTACCAAGCCTTGGTTAGTTCCATCAATATCCATTCCATCATTCGATTCATCATGAAAGTATCGTTCTACCTTCTCATCAAAATCCTTAGTATCCTCTTTTGTAGCTTTAATTGTAAACACTTGAGCTAGTGTAGCAGTTGTCTATAGTCCTCTAAATTTCTTAGGCCTTTGTCTTGCTTGACCATAATATCTTGAGAATTGTTTGTCATTCCATACCTATAACACCTCATTGTTTTCATCTTTAGACACTCTATTAGCATACGATTTGGATTACTACATAGAAAACATTTGCTTCTTAATTGAGGACATTGCATAGGAAAATGCTGCACTCCACACTTCCAACATCTCATATTTCTCACCTCATCATAGAAATTAAATCCAGTCCTATTTGAAGTAGGACCACTACTCACAATAGCTAACTTCTTTCCTTTCTAGCCTGAGTTACTGTTTACACTTGGAAATATCCTCTTAAAAATAGGCCTATATTGATTAACTCTTCTCACTTTCTTACTCTACTCATTTTGCATGGCTAATTGATTATTCTCTAATTGATGTACCTTATCCATAATTTGATGATAAGTGGTGAATTCATAATCCGTTAACTTGCATCACATTGTTGAGTAAAACCTGTTAAGGAAAAGATCCTTCTTCAACTCCTGATTTTCTTTATATGACTTAGGCACATATTGCAACAACCTGTTAAATTCATTCTTACGTTACATCACACTCATAGTGCCTTTCTTTATCTCCATTAATTGTTGAGTCATCTGATTTTGCACACTTATAGGGAAATATTCTCTCTTAAATGCTTCTCGAGATACTTGCCATATGATAGGGCCAGTCATTGTTTGTGTTGTTGAGTTCTACTAGACTTGTTCTCCCATTTTTAGCAAGAAAGTATCAGAGAAGACTTTTTGATTTTCTAGAATCTTAAATACCTCAAAACTATGCTCAATTTGTGCTAACCAATCACTAGCCAAGATAGGCTTACCCATTTCTCCTTCAAAATACCAGTTCGATTTCATAAATTCAGGAAGTCAACTTGCATCTTAAGGTTGAATTCCTCTAGGTTTAGCCTCTGGTGGCCTTTGCTTCACCACATTTCCATCTGCGATCAAATGTTGAATTAAAGCTCCTTGTTATTAGATCATGGTATTGATATTAGCCAACTGAGTTAGGTCCATCCTATTTTGAGTAGGTGGTGATACATCATTTCTAGGTGATTCTGGTAGACTAGAAGGGTTAGGAGGTAGTACTACTCCTTTAGGTCAGTTGTTTCCATTTCCCTTTCTATTTGCTTTCTCTACCATAGTCAAATTCACAATACATTGACTATCATCCCTACACTTACAATATGTATATCAAAAGTTAATACTTGATCTAATCGACTCGTATTCACCTATAGATCAATTATTCTCTATATAAGTAATACAAAGCTATAAATTCTTCAATAAGGATTTCAATCAACATAAAACCTATAATATTTCATTCTTGTCTATAAAACAATGATATTCATATTCTATCATGTGATCAAACACATCTGTACATAATGAGCTCATATAAATTACACCTATAGCATTATATCATCTATCTACTTCATTCCTTGTAATCATTGCTCATGTTTGTATCTCATACAAATACTGGATAATAAGGATATGCTATACTCTTTCATTTTTATATTAGTACATAAGATAGCTAGACTTTACATTCAAAAGATTACATCATTTCATTTACAACATTAGATTACACATTTGATCACTTATTTACATCACTTTCATTTGTACAATAGTTTATTTACATTATTTACAAATTTGGTAACCAAAACATTGAAAATACAGAAGTTATATTCAAAAGGTTAAAAGTACATCAAAAGTTGCTAGGGGAACTTAGGTATATTAAAACAACTAGGTTAGATAATATCAAAAGCCTTAACAAGTCTTCTCACTACTCATACTTTTAGTTACTTGAACTTGCTAAAGTTGTTACATCCTTAAAAGGAACCGAGCCATCCTCTCCATTCCCTTTAGAATCTGAACTTATCTCCACTATGATAAGGGTTTCTAGTATAACAACCACTTCATGCACCTCACTTCTATTATCCTGTGCTCCATTTTTAGAACTAGCTTCTACTTCAGCCTTTATTTCCTCTGGATCCTTCTAAAGATCATCCTCTTCATCAAACCCTACATTTGGCTGAACGTCTTGAGGTGGATTCTCAAGTTGTGTCATAGGAGGTTTAAGTTCTTGAGATTGTAATGGTATTTTTATGCCTATAGTCTTATCTATAGGATACTTAGGAAACTAGGCAACCGTATTAGAGGGATAGTTTTTAGGGATATGTGGAACACTTAGGGGTACCTAATCAAAACTTGAAGTGTAATTCCTATCTATTTCTATAGTACTAAGAAAGTACAATATAGGCATCATTACAGATAAAATACCATTTTCTCGGAAGTACTTCTTCTCATAGGTAGCTATGGTAATATATTCATTATATGTAGGTCCAAATTCATCCCTCATTATCTTCCAATCATCTTGCATACTAAAGGACATCCTACATTTATAGTTTTTGATAATCTCATTGATAGTAGAAAACATTCTCCAATCAACCATGTCTAGTAACAACTTCTACATCTAAATCCTATAAACAATAGGCATCTTATCCCCTTCCCATTCAAAATTCCACGATGCATGTAATAACCATTCCTACAAATCTGAAATAATTAAGTTAAGGTTAGTTTGTAACTCTTTTTACATATAGAAGCTATATATATAATCTTATGAATTTAAGTCTTTTATATTCATTATTAACCTTACTCTTAGTGATCCAATTGTCCACTAATTTTACTTAAACGCTTTAAAGCTTGGTTGTTTTAAAACCATGCTCTGATATCAACTCAAAATTGTCATGCCCCGAACAGGAGGACTTATAATAGTTTCGTTGTGTGAACTAACCTAAGATAGAAGTTGACCTCATAGCTACTATTATAGATATAGTCCACATAAGGCATACACGATTTAACTAGCTTGAAGCATCCATTTTGATACTTGTGAATGGTCAAACTTATGGTATAGCTTTACAAAATACCTATTTTGAATGACTTGTTGTTTGATAATACAATAGTATTTACATAAACATTTTATACTCAGAGTTGTAATTTAGAATCAAAGTTTACCAAAAGCCACAAATCTTGAAGTCTATTTACAATAAGATAGGAAACTAGTGGATGTCCTAAGGAATTCCCAATTAGTTTCCCCAAAACAAAAAAGAAAAGTTAAAAGTCTAGATTGAATAGATTCGATAGATTCTTTGTTCCTCACTTTTCCAGTCAGTTGCACATTAACCTAAGGGTGGTGATATCTGAATATCCTGACCTTCACTCATCACCAGTAAAAGAGTCTATGGGCATCTAAGCGCAATTAGCTTAGTAAGTGGAATGGAGTAAAAAAAGTACCGTATAATCACAAATAAGGTTACTAATCATGGTGAAATGCAATACAATCAATCACTTAAAATATTGCACAATATAATTTGAATCATTATAAGGTTAGAGAAATTACATCCGCTCCAACTCAGATTAAGGAGTTTTATCACAACTCAAATCAGACCAAACTTAGGCTTGTGCAATGGAGAACACCCTCCTTTCATGACCATCCTTAAACCAAGGCCCTCACCTTTACCGTGATTTCTTGATTTATCACTTAGTTTGACTTATAAACAATAACATAGATATTATCTATGGAATCCGAACCTAAACACTATTTATAATTCATTATTTTTATCTCATTAGGCCTTATTTCTTTTTTTAGTGGATTCATTTATGTCTAGCCTTTTGTTTTTTGTTTTTTTTTTACCTAATGGATAAAAATTTTTCCCATTTTCACATCTAGGATTTACATATACAATCTATCTCATATCAAGAGTCAATTTCTTATTATTTAGTTATTTCAATTAAAAAAAAGTAAGGGATTGGAAACTTCAAAAACAAGAGTTGGGTTATACCATATATATGAAAGAGTATACAATAATGATGTATTTGGCAAATCAAATACCATGGTCTAATAAAGACCATTATGATTAGTTGATAATATTAGTTAAAAATTTTATGAAAGATTCTTGTGAAAGTTTTCATTAACTATAACTTTTTGTCAAGTAGACCTTATTATTATGAGAATTCTTAATTCATGAGTTGTAAGGGAGGGACTTATGTCACCATAAATAGAGACTAAAGCAAGTGTTAAATTTAAAGCTGGTGTTAAAAGATTATAAACTAACTTATTATACTTCTGACTATAAAACCAAAGATACTGATATCTTAGCATCATTTTGAGTAACTCCTTAACCTAGAGTTCCACTAGAGGAAGTAGGGGTTGCAGTGGTTACTGAATCTTCTATTGGGACATGGACAATCGTATGGATCGATGGGCTTACCAGCCTTGACCATTATAAAGGAAGATGCTACCACATCGAACTTGTTATTGGAGAAGAAAATTAATATATATGCTATGTAGCTTACCCCTTAGACCTTTTTGAAGAAGGTTCTATTACTAATATGTTTACTTCCATTGTAGGTAATGTATTTAGGTTCAAAGCCTTATACGCTCTACATCTAGAGGATCTGCAACTTCTTATTGCCAATATTAAAACCTTCTAAGGCCCTCCTCATGGGATCCAAGTTGAGAGAGATAAATTGAACAAGTATGGCTGCCCCCCATTTAGATGTACTATTAAACCTAAATTGGGGTTATCCGTTAAGAACTATGGTAGAGAACTTTATGAATGTCTTTATGGTGGACTTGATTTTATGAAGGATGAAGTAAACATGAACTCACAACCATTTATGCGTTGGAGAGACCATTTCTTATTTTGTGCTGAAGCAATTTATAAAGCATAAGAAGAAATTGGTGAAATCAATGGGTATTACTTAAATGCTACTGTGGGTACATGAGAAGAAATGATCAAAAGGGTTGTATTTTCTAGAGAATAGGGAGTTCCTATCATAATGCATGACTACTTAACAGAGGGCTTCATTGCAAATATTAGCTTAGCTCATTATTGCTGAGATAATGGTCTACTTCTTCATATCTACCGTGCAATGCATGCAGTTATTGATAGATAGAAAAATCATGATATACACTTCCATGTATTAGCTAAAGCCTTATATATGTCTAGTAGAGATCATATTCACTTTGGTACCTTAGTAGGTAAACTTAAAGGAGAAAGAGAAATTACTTTTGGCTTTGTTGATTTACTACGTGATGATTTTATTGAAAAAGATAGAAGCCACAGTATTTATTTCAGTCAAGATTGGGTCTCTTTACCAGGTGTTATGCTTGTGGCTTTGAGAAGTATTTACATTTGGCATATGCCTACTCTAACTGAAATCTTTAGAGATGATTCTGTATTATAATTTAGTGGAGGAACTTTAGGATACCCTTGGCAAAATGCATTAGGGGTTATAGCTAATCAAGTAGCTTTAGAAGCATGTGTACAAGCTCAAAATGATGGACTTAATCTTGCTCATGAGGATAATGAAATTATCCATGAGGCTAGCAAATGGAGTCCTAAACTAGCTGTTGCTTGTGACGTATAGAAGGAGATCAAATTTGAATTTGAAGCAATGGATACTTTGTAATCCAGTAATTCTTGTTCGTTCTCTTACTCTTAATTGAATTGTAATTCAACTAAACTCAGCCTAATCTTTTATTAAAAGGATTAAGCTGAATCAAAAGATTCTATTTATTATATTTATTTCAAATACATATATATTCATCTAGATCAACAAGATTAAAAATAAAATAAATAACTAAACAATGAAAATGCTTCTATTATTTATTGGCTCAAATCCATAATAAATTCCATGGATCTTTAGGATTGGTGTATTCCTTTATATCCCTTAGCTTTGGATCATGATTTGAGTCAAGTATCACAACCTCTTCAACCCATCCTATATATTGTCCTTTTCATTCCGTATTCTATGTTTATGTAATGGAAATTTCTTCTATGCATATTTGACACAAGATTTTACAAAAATAGTTTTTCATGAGAGGGAACAAATATTTCTTTTTCTCGATGCAAATTTAACATAAGATGACAGACATCTTCATATGTCATATTCCGATATAGTTTAAGTAATACTTCGGATTTTCACAAGATTTTACAAAAGACAATCAACTCTAATAATTTTTTTTTTTACTTTTCTTTAATTAGTTAATAATCCTAACTATTGGCTTATTTTGATAGCAAATAAAATATTTAATGATTTTTCATCGAATGACTATTCATCTTTGTATTTTCATGTATAAAAAAAATAAGGGCAAGAAAGCTCTATGAAAAAATATTGGTTCAATTTGATGTTGTCTAAAGATAAATTAGAATAGAGGATTGGGAAATAACCATTTCAACTATCCTCATTGAATGGGGTTGATATTTGGCTTAACACTTATAATCTTTCCCCTAATGGTTGCCATACATGTCTAGTTAAGTTAGCAATTAAGTCACTCTTACTTCTATTTAAGGGTAGCTAGATAGATTCACAATAAAACAAAACGAAGTAATCTTGCAAAATAGTATGCCAAGGAGTTTTAACTCTTATCCCATTTAGAATATCAACCATACACATGGCACGTGCACAGATAGTTAATTTACCACCACAATCATAGTACTCTTATGCTTCCAGATACTTTAATACAGTATCTCATCAAGCGGTAAAGCCGCGATCCCAACTTACCTAATTACGAAATATTTGTATCTTTAGCATTCTATTTACTGGGAGACCCTATATATATATAACCTAGATTTAGTTTTTATAAGAATTACAAAAACGTTAGGGTCTATTTATCTGTATTTCGCTAGATAGTTATATATATAAATATATATGGTTATATATCTAAAGTATATTATTATTTTCCTTATATAATAGAACATAGTTTATTATATAAGTTAATTTAAGTTATTAAATATCGATAATATACGTAGTTATACTATTACATATGACATATCGTTTTGATCGCTTCGAAATGTACTTTTAATCAGTTAACTCACATTTCAATTACAATAAAGTTATTTTAGTATGTAAATTCTTGTAATATTATAGAGATATATGTTATATTATCTAAGGTTATTTGATTTTTGTAAAAGTGGTGTTATTGGGTTCGTATATCCCTAACGGTATGTATTGCGGGTCTTATTTTGAGAGATAACTTCTAAAGGGTATTTTGAGTTTTTGATATACCTGTACGTGCTTATAATGAATATTATCATATTATACTTATTTTGTATAATTAAACTATTTTTTATATAATTTTCCAATATAACTCAATAATATTGCTATTATCTAACCTTAATATGTATATAACATACTCAGATCGTAAAACTATTATTAAATATATTAAAATTTCATTTTTATAAAATCTAACCAGCATGTAAGTATGTAGTTTTTATTTCATTCTTTATCACATTTTAACATATTATTACTAAAAACAAGTCCTGGTTCGTAATTTAAGTTATTTTATTATGCAAATTTGTAATAAATAGCTTGAGTCACCAAATAATTCTTTAAAAATTTCTATAGACTCCTAAAAATATGGGGATTTAAGTCATCACTTGTTTTCATGCTATCGATTTATTTCCTATATACTTGAAATTACAATTTTTCCCTTAATTTGCATTTAATTATCCAAATATTATTCTTTAATGAAAAATTATTTCCAATATATCCTAATATCATTATAAATCTAGAAGTCAGTATATGTCCTTTTTAGCAATTAATTTCCTAAAAGTCTATTTATTTTACATTTTCACCCTAATTTTAGAGCTAAAAATTACATTAAATACAAAAAAATACTTAAATTAAAATCTGGCTATAGAGCAATTAAATATATGTCATATGTATTCTATAAAAAAATTTTGAGCTAGAAACTACATCATTTGTAATAATTATTTTGAAATTAAAAAATTGGATAAATAGTGACTTTCTTAAGCAAGTGTATAAATATTCTAAATTTTACAAAAATAAAAAATATAGAATGTCTAAAATAATATAAATACAAATTTTTTCATAATTTTTCAGGTAGATTTATTAATTTTTAAAATTTAATTAAAAAATGGGTAAGAGTTTAACTTGCTTGTTCATTGGAGCTTCGGTGGCCATGGGGTGGTAGGTGGTTGTTGGACGACCGAGGCATGGGGTGGGCATTGGGTTCTTAGAGGACTTGATAATGTTAAGGTCCAAATCCCACCCTTCTAGAGAAGTGATGATGCAGATGAATATTTAGAGTGGGAAGAAAGGGTTGATAAGGTGTTTAACTATTATGGATATACAGATATTGTTAAGGTCCGACTTGCTGCACTAGAGTTTACTAGGTATGTCACTAAGTGGTAGGAAAATTTGAATACAGCCAAAGTAAGGGATGGAAGACAAAGAGTAAGGACCTGGGATGAGATGAAGAGGTTGTTGATGGGTAGATTTGTGCTTGAGACCTCCTCATAGGATATGTTTGCCAAACTGCATAAACTTCACCAAGGAGGCCAATCTATTGATGACTATATAAGAGAGTTCCAGATGCTTATGATCTAAGATGATGTGAAAGGACTAAAGGCTTGCATAATATTGAGGTTCATTTATGGGCTCAAATATGAGATTTGCAACATTATGGAAGTGGAGAGGTTTTATACATTAGAAGAGGCAACTAGGATAGTGTAGATGGTTGAAAAATAGAGAAAAGGTGCTTTAAGCTAGCTTAGTCCAACATATTCTTATCCCCTATTCTATGCAGACCTGTTCACGCTGAGTTGAGGATAACTTCCTAAGTCGAGGAGAGAAATGACGGACTTGATTATAGCTAAATAGACCAATAGGGACGAGCAGGCCAGCCCAACTAAGTTGAGGTTAGGTTGACCTCAAGGAATTATGGAAGAGGATAGACCTTAAGACGGAAGAACAATTAGGTGAAGTGCTTTAAATGTTTAGGCTTCAGACTCATAGCTATTAAGTGCTCAAATCGACGTGCTATAGTGTTTCGAGGAGATGTAATGGATAGCACCGATAAGAGCATACCCAAGGAGGAGAAGAATGTTAGAAGGATTGAAGCCAAAGAGGAAGAGGAGACCTGTATTTATGCCTATCAGGGAGAGTTAATGACCTTAGTACTAAGTTCCCTATCAAACTCCAAGGAAGACTAGAGAGATAATCTATTTCGTATAAAGTGTACCATTAAAGGACAACTATACACTATTATAGTAGATGAAGGAAGTTGTATTAACATCATCGCACAGTCCTTTATGTAGAGGTTAGGACTGCCGACCTTTAACACCCCCGACCTTATAAACTACATTAACTTTGTAATAAGGGTGATCTATACATCACAGAGAAAGTAACTATGCCATTTAGTGTTGGGAATGTATACAGGAATGAAGTAGTGTGCAATGTCATCCCCATAGGAGCTTTACATCTATTGCTTAGAAGACCTTGGTTATTCAACCGACGTATTACTCACAATGGATATAACCTATACCTTTGTTAAAGATGGAAAGAAGATTGTGCTGTAACCTATGACACCAACCTAAGTGAGTGAGACCTATAATTAGCTTACCCAAGTTAGTAAGAAGAAAGCCTTAGTGATGAGCCAAAGGGAGCTTTGACCTATTGAGAAGGCCGATGAGCCTATGTTCCTATTGATTAGGAGATTGATGGAGATGAAAGATTTAAAAGAGGTCCCTTAAGTGATTTGAAGCTTAATAGATGAATTTTCTGACTCGTTTCCTAAAGAGTTGCCTAAAGGACTACCCCTAGTTTGAGGTATAAAGCATTGTATTAATCTGTAGCCAGGCACCACCCTATCGAGCTGACCTATTGATTCACTTAAAAGATATGTATAAAAATAAATCACGAATACTTCAACAAGTATATTGGGTTGGAATCAAGTAATATAGAGAAAGTAAGGTTGTTGATCCCTTGAGGACTAAGAAATTACTAATCCTATATTAGTTCTTATCAATATTCAAGCAATCAAAATTAAATTAATTAATCTAATAATCACTCTAAATCTATTGAAAAGAAAATAATTATGAAAAATCTAAAATTAAGCAATCAATTAAGAATTGTGGGAAAAAAGAACCTACCCTAGATTATGTCAATCAAATTGTTATCATGTTATATAGATTAATAGCTATATGGTCATTCAAGTGAAATTATTATATCTTAAAACTTAAGGATTTAAACTCATAATTAATTAGTCAGCTTCCGCATCTTCCAATTAACAGTAGACTCTAAATTACAATCACATATCTTCTGATACTATGATTATCTAATATCCTAAATCAATTACCCCTAATGTCTTAGTGAATAATCAATCGCCGAACATCGTATTAATCTCTAGATAATTTCTAATTAATTCAATTAACTTTGCTTTCATATTGATTAATCAAATCAACTAAGAATTTTTAACAAACCCTATATCAACTCCCGTATCATTAGGGCTTCTAACAGTTATAATCGAAATCATAGAAATTGCAATCAAGAATCACCTATATATCTCTTAATCCTATAACATGAACACAATCATCATCTTAGTTATTTAGGGTTTCATCAATTCTTACAAATAAATTTAGCCAACCATAGATTTAGAAACAAAAACATAAATACTAATTGAAATTGCTAGGAAATTCATAATTGAAAGCATAAGTAATTCACAAAATTGCATAAGAATAATTGAAATAGATGTCACCAATTCTGTATTGGAAAAGATAATATTTAATTACAACTTCAACTTGGTCTCTACAGTAAAAGCAAATTCTTCTCAATGATCTAAGTGACTTTCCTAAAGAATTTTTCAAGAACTATCTAAAAATTATTTTATGACTCTCTAAGTTTAAGGAAAGTATGTTAAAAATTTGGCAAATGATGAAACATAAGCTATTTATAAGAAAAATTAAGGTTGACTCGCATGAAGCTTTTTTTTCATGAAGGCCAACTGTGTAGACATTAAGGGTTGGTGGTATACATTTTAGGCCAGCTGTCTTCAATTCCAACTTACGTGTGTTTATTTGGACTTTGTTCCTTTGCGTAAAATTCCTCTAAATCGTCTATAATTTCACTCTTAAATCCTTTAATTCCTGAAATGTCCAAATGAAAATAATTAAGTACCATTTCTTAATGATTTGTATAAAATCAATAATAATTTTATCTTAATTTGCACTTTAAAACATGAAAAATATGCTTTTATCACCTACCTATTGAATGAACCTCGAGCAAGCTGTCGAGCTAAAAAGACAAGTAGATGAGCTCATAGAGAGAGGATATGTAAGAGAGAGCATGCGTCCTTGTACTGTGCCAGCTCCACTCATCCTAAAGAAAGATGGTTCATGGCACATGTACATCAACAGCCAAGCAATCAACCATATATATTCGATATTGAAGCTCAAGGACATGTTAGATGAGCTTCATGGCACTAAGATATTTTCAAAGATCAACTTGCAAAGTAGCTACGACCAAATTTGCATGAGATTAGGTGATGAATGGAAAATTACCTTCAAGATGAGGCATGGTCTCTACGAAAGGATGGCTATGTGTAAACTCCTAAAATTTTCGATATAGCTTTTGAAATAGACTTAACTATGTTAGACAATTTAGAAGTCGACAAGGCTAATAAAAGAGAAAACCCTAAAAGAATTAATCAATTGCGTAAGAAACTTTTCTACCCTAAATGTATCTAAATGCTAAAGATTTCATTCAAAAGTGATAGAAACCCTAAAATGATCACCTTAAAGACATATGTGCACTAATTCATCATAATATACCCTGAAACCCTAATTGATAATATAACCTTCATATTTTGCTAAATCATTAGTAAAAGGTTAGAGATAACTTTCAACCATGTATATATGTTTTGAATCCTCAAATAGTCCTTTAGAAACTAAGATAATGAATCATAGATCACCTTTATCTTTTAAGTATATGATTAAGATAGTATTACATAGAGTTAGGGGTATAGTTGAAGATTAGGTTAAATATAGTGACCCTTAATACCCTAATTAGTACTTTTCATACTAGTTACACTAAGTAGTTTACCAAATGATGTATATAGGCTACAAATACCTAAAATAGGACCTCATCAACTATTTTTACTAATCAATTCACCAAATACCTCATTTCCTTAATTTTTCCTTTAATTTTCCTTAATTACTACATTATGTGTACAAAATGACATATGCTTAAGGAAAGTTGACCAAGTTAACATATGTTGACTAAGGTCAAAGGGTTGACTAAAGTCAATAATTAGAAAATTTAACAAAAGACACCAATGCATAAGGAAAAAATATCTTAGCATCTAATGATTTCTTTTCTTTTCTTTTCTTCCTTCTCTTAATTGCCGTCCATTCATTTCCCCTTCTAAACCCCACCATTTTCTTTCTTCTATAATCAAAACAAAACAAAAGCCCTCTCCATTGCTGTGACCCTTCTTCTTCTATTTCACTTTCAACACTTTCCTTTTTGTCTCCATAATTCAAACACAAACTAATGTATGTGATCAAGTTACTTTATGTTGCTTTATATTATTCATTAGTTAGGTAATTAGGTAGATTAGATAAATAGACATGTGTTATGTGTGATCTTGAAGAAGAGGACATAAAGTTCCTATCTTTAAGTGTAGGAAGTTAGGAATCATGAAGAAGAGGAAAGGAATACATGTGTATATGCTCTTAAGTATATGTACATAAGGAAATACTAAAAGAATACAAGTATGGGAATCTTTGTACATGGGTATTTACCATGTACATAACCTAAATTAAGACAAAACCTAACTATACATACCTATACTATACTAAATACACACTTAAAAACATAAAAGAATGAAATTAGGAAGATTTTCTTAAGAGGAAAATTAGGCATACGAAATTGTACAAAAATACGTATATGACCGTATAGGTATATGAGTATGTATACAAGTATAAATATGGTATAAGTATAAGTATATGTATAAGTATGCTAGTATACATATAAGTAGAGGAAATGTATAAGTATATGTACATTATGTATAAGTGTACTTAAAAGACATAATCATAAGATAAGGCTTAGGTAAGCAAAGGATGATGCAAGTAATGATGTAATCACATGATGACATAAGCCATGATATAAGCAAGTGATGACATAAACAATGACATAAGCGAATGATGATGTAAGTGATGACATAAGCATAGGTTTAGAAAAGGAGAAAATAAGAGAAGTGTATAATAATTAGGTACCTAACTTAGTAAACCTTAAGACACTTTCTAAATTGGATTATACTTAATTAAGTACATGAATTAGTAATAGCAAAGTAAAATTCTTTAAGTATAAGAATTTAAGGGTTAACTAAATCATTAAGTATAACAAAAAGATATAAATATAAGTAATAAGAGAATTAAGTTTCTATAGTTAAATTTCTATAAATTTAGTTCATATCATAAAATACGGGTCTTAACATCCAAAATGGACATCACCGTGTGAACGTACGTCCAAAAACGATGAAAAACGACTATAAGTTCATAAATATCAGAAATAAAACGAAAAAGTTTCATACGATTATTAATAAAGTCTAACTGGATAGAACTTGATAGTAATTTAAGTAGAATTAGGTAAATAGATATTTAGAATTATTAGTTAATTCAATTATGTATTAGCATTATCATATCATAATGATCAGGTGATCTCGAGGTGAGCGAGGATCTCCCGATTGATTACTACGATTAGGGCGAGTCACTATGACCGAGTGAGTATTTACCCTATGATTCCATGCTTGTTTGTGATTGTAGATAGTGGACTTAATTATTATTGTTAATTGACTACTGTGTGGGGTTTGGGGAAATGCTTGTGTATGTTGTTATGTACTGAGTTATGAACTTACCTTAAGTATAGATAATGCTATATTTGTTGCATGGTAGTATAGAAAATGATTGTATGTATTATTAGATGGTCACAGCATAATTTGAACTTAATTATACTTGGCTTATAAAAAGAAATTGGTACATGCATTAACATGCATTGCGTAGACACAATTCTGGCTGTTACGTCACATGGAGGTGAAGAGAGGCCATTCGGGGGCTTTTATTATTAATTTATTGGTTCTGTATGGTGCACTCGTATAAAATGACCTTACCCTGGCCCGTGGGAACACTAGGCGTTAGAGGCGCCAACCGCCTGGCTAAGGGTCGAGTCTAGAGGCCTTCGTTTAGGGGTGAATGTGGACTGTGGGAGCCCACTCACAATTATAGTAGAACTCGGTTTTTATGAAAATAAAAGAATTATTTGATTTAAGTATAGAACGTGGAGTTTCGTAGTAATGTAAATTCTAGTATAATACCCAAATTTGACTAATTCCGTGTATACTCCAACCCTGACTTCAGAGGGCGTTAAATCTAAGTTACGTATATGAATTAGTTAATTATACGTATTGTTTGGCATTCTGTTTGATCATTTATTCATATGCGTGAATATAATGTATTTATAACTTGCTTATGGTGTAGCTAAAGGTTTTGCTCACTAAGCTTAGGCTTATACCCCTTTAGACTTTTGCTGCAGGACAGCCTGTTCGTAGAGATTGGCCGAGGGATGCCACAGGTTAGCTTGGGGACTTAGGCAAAAGTGAGCTATCCTGTGTATTGAGAGAGAACAGTTTATGTAGACTCCTACTCATGTACTTTTGTATTTATTGGTATTATAGACCTAGATATACTAAATTACTGTATATTGTAAGCTTTGTAGTTTAAATTTTATATAAATATGTTAGTGTAATGATATCATGTGAATCTATGTGTTCTTGGAAAACTAGTGGTTGTAGAGCCTTGTATATTATGTGAAGAGTTCTTGATTAGAAGGGTAACCAATCAGGAGTTTTTCGTATAGTATATGGTGTTTGCCACGACTAGGCTATCCTTAGTTTGTGACACTATACCTTTCAGACTTACCAATGCATCAAGCACATTTATGACGCCTATGAACTATGTGATGTGTCCTATGATCAAATGATGTGTGGTTGTGTACTTTGATGATATATTAGTGTACAATGTTGACTTGAATAACCATGTTCAACATCTGCAGGTAGTTTTTGATATTTTTTGGGTTGAGAAGTTATTTGGGAACTTGAAGAAGTGTACCTTCTATTACAGTGAAGTGGTTTTTCTTGGGTATGTTGTATTAGGGGAAGGAATCTAAGTTGATGAGGATAAGGTTTGAGCTATCTTGGAGTAGCAGACATTGAAGAATGTCATTGAAGTTCCAAGTTTTCATAGCCTTGCTTCTTTTTATAGGCAATTTATTAAGCACTTTAATACCATTGTAGCCCCCTTGACCGAGCTGACCAAGAAGAGTGAAGGGTTCAAATGAAATGATTGAGCTGAGTAGAGCTTTAGAGAGATAAAAGAGAAGATTACCTCTGCCCCTATCTTAGCTCTTCTCAATTTTGATAAGCTATTTAAGCTAGAATGTGATGCATTAGGTGTTGGAATTAGTATTGTCCTAATGCAGGAATAACAACTGGTTGCTTAATATAGTGAGAAGTTTAGTAATGTTGCATTGAACTATTCTATGTATAAGAAAGAGTTGTACTCTGTTTTTCAAGCTCTTACTGTTTGGCAACACTATTTACTACTATGGGAGTTTATCATTTTTACTTACCATGAATCATTGAAGTATCTTGGGAGTCAGAATAAAATTTCAAAAAGGCAACCTAAGTGGCTAGAGTTTATGGAAGGACGTAATTTGACACAAGAAAGAAAGTGCCAATGTGGTCATTGATGCTTTGTCACATCAGCAAACCTTGTTAACCACTTTGTAGACAAAGTTACTGTGATTTCACTTATCACTGAATAGTATGCTCATGACCCTCATTTTGGTCCCATTCTTGAGTACTGTCGAGAAGGAGTTACTATTGGATGATATTATCTCAACGATGATTATTTGTTCAAAGATCAAAGGCTGTGTATATCAAAATGTTCCATGCATGAGCTACTAGTGAGGGAAGCTCATAGTGGTGGATTATGTGGTTTAGCTAAGTATGTCCATAAGATAGTTAGAAGTTACGAGATGTGCAAGAGAGCTAAGGGGAAAAGAGAGCCCCATGAAGAGTATATACCAATGCCAACACCAACCCTATCTTAGGCTAACTTGAACATGGACATTGTCCTAATATTGTCCCAACTATTTAGGGCAAAAGATTCTATAATTTTTGTAGTGGATCGCTTCAGCAAAATGGCATACTTCATTCTATGTTATCGAACTAATGATGCCTTATATATTGTTGATTTGTTTTTGCAAGAAGTTGTCCGACTACATAGAGTGCCGAAGACTTGTTTTAAATCAGGACACAAAATCACATTTTGGAGAAAACTTAGAACAAAACTTATGTTCAGCTCCATTAGCCACTTTTAGACTGATGGCCAAGCAACTTGCTCAGAGCTATCATAGGAAAGAACTTAAAAGATTGGGATCTATTTCTACCAGTTGTAGAGTTTGCATATAACGGAACTGTCTACAACATTATTGGGAAGACTACATTAGAGGTTGTTTATAGCCTCAATCCTACTATTCTATTGGATTTGATCGATACCCACATAGCCATCGAAGAGAGTCAATTTGGAGTCGGCTAAGTTTAAGAATTATAGGAACTATACTAGTTCGTGACAAGGAAGATGACCAAGTTTAGTCAAAGACAACAATAGAATGGTAACCAAGGTTAACAAGCTATTTCTTTTAGACTAAGAGAATTGGTATGGATTCACCTTAACTGAGAACAATTTCCATACCTAAGATAGAGCAAGTTATCTCTACGAGCTAATGGTTCATTTAAGATCCTAAAGAAGATCAACCACAATGCTTACCAGATTGAATTACTTGAGAACTTTGGTGTTTCTTCTAACTTCGATGCGTCAGACGTGATTCCCCATTAACAAGAAGAAGGAGACCCCATAGATACCCAAGAAGCATAAGAGCCTAAAACCAATTTAGATTTGTGGGAAAATCTTTCTGACATTTAGGTAGATAATAGGAATCAACCCTTCGAACCAATCACACGTAGTTGAGCCAGAGGACTCCAATGACTCATGAGCAAAATAATAGCTCATAGGCCCATCTAGGACAAGAATTCTTATACCAACATTCTCTCTGGTGTTATCGAGCAAACATGCCTAAACTTTGAGAGGCATGTGTACTGTTGAGTAGCCATACCATAATCTTGACAAAGTTTAAGCATACTGGTCCTAACAATTGTTTGAAGTTAAGCTCTTAAACCAACCAAGATCTGACCCCAATTTGAGGTGAATAATCATTAGTAACTGACTTGTTGATGACCAACCTGATCTAGATCGTTAGTGACTGATAGGATGATGACTGACCTGATCTAGATCAAGTCAACTTTGACTACATAACCTTTTTTTTTTCTCATTTTGCCTGAATTGTACTATATTTCAGAGTGACCAGGACCAGCCACTACGCGACATATGCCCTCTAGCACAACATTTGGAAGGATTCTTTACTTTTCCATACTTTTTTGTATAGAATATTCTTTGTCTCTTTTACCCTTTTTAGTATCATTTATATATCCCATAATTGTAGATTACTCTTTTATCTTTTCCATGCATGTTTATAACCCTAGTGGGGCTAGTATATAAACCCATTTGTTGTATGCAGACAACTAACCTTGATTATTAGAATATATGTCTCTCTTTTGAACAACCCTAGTGTTCTCACTATCCTTTTAACTCTTATTTATTCCCTTTAGTAAGGAGTAGTGGCAGGTGATCCTATAGTTTTGACTGGTGAGTCATATCTGGTAGATTGTAGGTTGAATGGGATCAATTGTGTGTCATATCCAATCGGTAGTTGCTTAGACTTTGCTAATCTTCTTTTACTTTCTTTCGATTCACTTTATTGTGGTACTCCTCCGTATATCTGACTCTGGAGACGCATCAGAAAGATAAGTATGAAGAGAGCTTTTAAGAGCTTAAGAGAAGGTCGATAATCACTCTAGTATTAATAGTACCAAATGGATCTAGAGAGTATGCAACCTCTTGTGATATCTTAAGAAGTAGATTAAGATGTGTATCGATGTAAAATGAGAAGGTCATTGCTTATGCTTTAAGACAGCTCAAATTGTACGAGCGAAACTATCTAAGTCATGATTTAAAGCTTGTAGCCATAATATTTGCTTTAAAAATCTAAAGGCATTACCTATATGGTGGAAAGTGTAAGGTATTCATTAATGACAAGAGCTTAAAGTATATTTTCATACAAAAGGAATTGAATTTGAGACAAAGATGGTGGTTGGAATTACTAAAGAATTACAATCTTACGATTCATTACCACCTTAGGAAGGCTAATGTAGTAGCCAGCACATTAAGTAGAAAAAAGTTTGGTAGTGTCATTGCATTCATTATGGATAAATGAGAACTGATTGAAGAAATGGAGAAGTTAAGCTTGAAAGTTGTAACAAGAGAATAGTGTGGCATGTTGGCTAATCTGAGAGTAGAACCTACACTACTTGAGCACATTAAGGAAGCTTAAAAGGGAGATGTAGAGTTACAAAGGATTAGAGATAGTATTGAGCAATACCTTGACCTTAGAATCAATGATGCAAGAATATTGAGGCTTAAAGAAAAACTTTGTATACCAAAAGATTTGGAAGATAAGAAAGTAATTTTAGAAGAAGCACATGGTGTAAGATATTCCCTATACCTATGATATGATAAGATGTACAAAGATTTGAAGTAGAAATTATGGTGGATGGGAATGAAAGGAGATGTGATACAATATATATCACATTGTGTGACTTGCCAAAAAGGTGAAAACTAAACATAAAAAACTGAGAGGATTTTGCAACCTTTACCTATACTTAAGTAGAAGTGGATGTATATAACAATGCATTTTGTGAGTGGTTTACCAAGGACAAGGAGACAACATAATATGATATAGGTTATAGTGGATAAACTCATGAAATTAGCACATTTAATAGCTATAAGGCAAACGGTGACATTCTCTCAACTAATAGAAGTGTATGTCAAGGAAATAATTTGTTTGCATATTGTTTTGGTATCAATAATATCCAATCATGACTCTTGTTTTATGTCATGATTTTGCCGATATTGGGAAGCAGAAATGGGAATTAGTTGAACTTTGGTACTACTTATCATCCCTAGAGTGAATGCCAATCCAAATAAACAATACAAACTATAGAAGATATGCTAAGAGCATATGTAATGGATTTTGGTGGTAGTTGAGATGATCATTTGCCATTAGTAGAATTTGCTTACAATAACACTTATCATAGTACTATCTAGATGGCTCCATGTGAAGCACTATGTGGATATAAGTGTAGATCCCTAATTTAATGGAATGAAGTAGGGAACAAACAAGTTATTGGATTGTCAATGTTACAAGACCTTAAGGAGAAAGTACAAATGATTGGAGAACAAATGCAAACTACCTAAAGCCAATAGAAAAGTTATGCAGACTTTAAGAGGAAGCTAATAGAATCCTAAGTAGGTGATTAGGTATTACTAAATATATCTCCAATGAAAGGTGTTAGGTGATTTAATATTAAAGGAAAGTTAAGTCCTCGATATGTTAGCTCATACAAAATTAAGAAAAGAGTTGGGAATTTTGCCTATGAACTTAAATTACCTAACATGATTGTAGGAATTCATAATGTGTTTAATATTTCAACTTTAAGAAAGTTTGTAGGTGATCTAACAATGATATTAGATGTACCTTTGATGGAGTGATGTCACTATATTAGTATATATTTTCTATGGTGATTTTGCATTGATTTAGATTTTATTCTTATTAATTTTGTGATGTTTTGAGCTTAATATGCTTATTTATTATTTCTAAGGACTTTGGCAATATTTTATGTAGTTTTAAGGGATTCTTATGCAATTTCAAGCTTTATTGATGCAAGAGCATGGATCAAAGAGTGAAGTAGAGGAATTTTGAGTAAGGAATGAAGTTTAGAAGAGATCACAGTTGGGGACCACACCCATAGTCACTACATGTGATCTTCTCCCCATAAATTTCTTTTGAAATTTGAAACTTTCGTGCGATGAAATATTCTTGTCTTTTTTACCCTTTTTATAATATTTTATGTATTCCAATTTATAAATTATTCTTTTTGTCTTTTCCATATATGCTTGCCCTACTAGGGCAAGCATATAAACCCCATTTGTTTGTATGTAGACAATACATTACATTATTTGATTATTATAAGTTTCTTTCTAGAGCAACCCTATTGTTCTCGTTTTTCCTTAACTCTTATATATTCTCTTTAGTAAAGAGTAGTGACAAGTGACCCTATAGTTCGAATCGGTGAGTCATATCTAGTGAATTGTAAGTTGAGTAGGATCAATCGGTATGTCATATCTGATTGGTAGCTACCCAGGTTTGCTAATCTTCTTTTATTTTCTTTTAGTCCCTTCTGTTGTGGTGTTCCTCCATGTGTACAACCTTAAAGGTGCATTAGTTTCACTGTTATCAAAGTACAGTTCTGAGAAGCAGTGTGTGAAGTAGCAGTGAAGTTTTGGTTTATGTTTACTATTAGTAGCTACTGTATTCCTTCCCTAGTTGCTTTAGTGTGTTCGGTTATGAGTTGTAAAGTGAAGGTTTGTGGGTTGGTAAGTGTTGTTTCTATTGTTACTCTATTTTTCACTACAAAAATGAAGCAAGTTCATTTCTGTAGTATTCAAGTGTGTATTGGTTGACAAAGTTGTTAGAGCATGTCATCAAGGTTTTAAAGTAGTAAGGTAGAAGTGTTTATTGTGTAATATGTTGTTATTCTATTAGAAAAGTATTATACTATATCTTATTCGAGTGTTCAAGGTGTTATCGGAGACTAAGGTAGTGGTGCTCATATTAGTTGAGGTCATAACAGTAGTAACACTCCTGAGTTAGTTGATGATAAGTATGAGAGACTCACTAATCTTGTTGATAGTCTAGTTACTATGATGTAAATCAATCGACAACAATCCTAGGGTATACTACATCATAACACACTCGAGAATGCTCCAGAAAGACGCTATGGCCAAGGTAGCTGAGCTAATTGCCTAGTTTAACCCCATTGAGTTAGATGAATTGTAGGCTGAGTTGCTCAATGATGATTGGAGTTGGAGGAGATTGAGGAGGAGTATGGTGAGGAAATAGATGCCAAAGGGCATGGAGAGGAAGATGAAGAGGTTGAATATTATCAGGTAAAAGAGCAAAGATGACAAGCTCCTCGAGGACTAGATAATGTCAATGTATAAATCTTACTTTTCAATGGAAATGTAGATGTAGATGAATATTTGGAGTAGGAAGAGAAGGGAGAGAAAGTGTTTGATTGCTATGGATACATTAATGCCATTAAAGTGAGACTTGCTGTACTTGAATTTCTTAGATATGCTTTCATGTGGTGGAAGAATCTGAACGTAGCTAAAGCAAGAAATGGGCAATGAGGTATGCAAACTTGGGAAGAGATGAAGAGATTGTTGAGAGGAAGATTTGTACTTGAGACTTATTTATAGGACACCTTTGCTAAGTTGCAAGACCTTCATTTAGGAAGTTGTTATGTTGATGACTAAGTGAGAGAATTTAAGAAGTTGATGATTCAAGTAGACATGGATGAACCTAAAGCTTACATAGTGTTGAAGTTCATTTCTAGACATAAATATGATGTCTAAAATATTTTAGAAGTATAGAGGCTTTATATATTGGAAGAAGCCATTAAGCTAGCTTAGAAGGTTGAAAAGCAGAAAGTAAAAGCTCTAATTAACCTCAACCAACATTCCTTTAAGTCCCTGTTCCACGCTGGCCTACTTATGCCAAGCTAAGGAGACTTCCCTAAGTTAAGGAAAGGCATGACCAACCTAACGATAGTTGGGTAAGTTAGAAGAGTTGAGCTGAAGATAGGCTAACCCTAAGGACATATGAGAAGGGATAGACACCTAGATGTAAGATAGGTGAGGTGAAATGTTTCAAATGCTTGGGTTTTGGACATATGGCTATAGAATATCCAAACCAACGTGCCATGGTGCTTTAAGGAGATGTTGTAGATAGTATTGATAAGAGTAAGCTAGAAGAGGAGAAGAATGTAAGAAAGGTTGAAGCTAAGGAGGAAGAGGGGACCTATGTCCATGCCGACTAAGGAGAAGTGATGACCTTAGTACTAAGACGAGTGCTGAGCTCATTATTGAGTTCTAAAGAAGACTAGAGAGAGAATTTATTTCATACAAAGTGTACCATCAAGGGATAGTTGTACACTACCATCGTAGATGGGAATTTGTACCAATGTCATTGTACAATCCTTCGTATAGAGGTTAGGACTACTGACCCCTAAGTACCCTTGACCTTACAAGCTACACTGGCTTTATGAAAATGGTGCTCTATACATAATTGAACAAGTATTTGTCCCTTTTAGCATTGAGAATGACTATAGGGATGAAGTGGTTTGTGATGTTGCTCTCATGGGAGCTTCACATTTGTTACTTGGATGACCTTAGTTGTTCCACTAATGTATTGCTCATAACAATTATAAAGAACACTCATGCTTCTGTTAAGGATGGAAAGAACATTGTGTTGCAACCTATGACACTAAGCCAAGTGAATAAGACCCATAACTAGCTTACTTGAGGTAGTAAGAAAAAAGCCTTATTAATGAGCCAAAGAGAGCTCTAAGCTACTAAGAAGGCCGCTAGGCCTATGTTTCTTTTGATTGGAAGACTATTGGAAATGAGAGATTTGGAAGAATTACTAATGAAATCCAAAGGTTGATTGATGAGTTTTCAGGCTTGTTTCCTAAAGATTTGCCTAAGGGATTACCACCAGTCTGAGGTATAGAATATTATATTGATCTAAAACTAGGTTTATCCCTACTAAATTGACTTAACTATAGAATGAACCCTGAGTAGGTTGTTGAGTTGAAAAGGCAAGTAGATGAGCTCATAGAAAGAGGTTATGTGAGTGAGAGCATGAGTCCTTGTGCTATACTAGCTCTACTCATCCCAAATATGGGTGGCACATGGTGCATGCACATTAACAACCGAGCAATTAATAGAATTATTGTTAAGTATAGATATCTAATACCGAGGCTTGATGACATGCAAGATGAGCTTCATGGTGCCAAGATATTTTCAAAGATTGATTTGCGAAACAGTTACCACCAAATTTGCTTGAGATTAGGAGATGAATGGAAGACTACCTTCAAAATGGGGCATAGTCTCTATAAATGATTGGTTATGCTGTCTGGACTTACAAATGTGCTAAGCACATTTATGAAGCTTATGAACCATGTAATGCTTCTGCTAATTGGAAGATGTGTGGTTGTGTACTTTAAAGATATACTGGTATATAGTGTTGACTTGAACAACTATGTTCAACATCTTTGAAAAGTTTTTGACATTTTACGAGCTAAGAAGTTATATTGGAACTTGAAGAAGTGTATGTTTTGCTAAAATGAAATAGTTTTTCTTAGGTATGTAGTATCTAGAAATGGAATCTGAGCAGATGAGGAAAAGGTCTAAGTTGTCTTAGGGTGGTTGACACTGAAGAATGCTACTGAAGTATGAAGTTTTCATGACCTTACTTCTTTCAATAAGTGATTCATCAAGAACTTCAATACCATCACAGCCCCCTTGATGGATTTAACAAAGGAGAGTAACAAATTCCGATGGAATGACTGAGCTAAACAAAGTTTTAGGGAAATCAAGGAGAAGCTCACTATTACTCCCATCCTATCCTTAAGAAATTTTTACAAACTCATTGGATTGGAATGTGATGCATTAGGTATTTATATTGGTGCAGTACTGATGTAAGAACGATAATCAATTGCATACCATAGTGAGAAGCTTAGTGGTGCTGCATTGAACTATTTTGTATACGAGAAAGATTTGTTATCAGGACCTGAATAGTATCATTGTCGTGGTAGATTGTCATGTACTGTATAAAGATCCACGATCAATCCCCTCATTGATCATAGGTTTTCTATACAACATACAAGGCTCTTTTCACTCCATGTTACCATCAGGCCCATAAATAAGTAATATAAAGTAGGATGACTATAATTAACATTTAATTATAAAAGCACTAAAGTTAGAGTGTGGAATCATCGAATTCCACAATAAAAATATATTACAACATATTTCAAAGTCCTATGAAAGTCTATATTAAGAAAATCTAATTATGGAATTAATTAAATAAGTAAATATATTTATAATTCACTATTACACAAAAATTCCCTCTTCTCCTCCTAGACACACACAACCCCGTCTCACAGTGAGACTCACCTTGGGTGGTCTTTGACATGGATAAACAAAAAGATGATCTTGTAGCAAAAGAAATCTATTAGGGGTGTAAGCTTATGCTTAGTGAGTAAATCCCTCTACCATGCTATACAAATAACATCTAAGTACCCTACATACTCTATACGTCCAGCATGTTATCTCCCCTTTCATACACATATTTTATAATTTTCTCAACTTACAAACTTCTATTTTAAGTGCTAGACATGTATCCTACAAAATACCAACTTAGTATGCTCATATTCCAACATTCATGTGAGAGACTCATAAGCTTATTTCTTAAAGTGGTCCAGTTATTTTATCACCTTATGTTCATGCAAATATCTTCATGAAAATATAATCTCCTAACATGACATACTAGAGCACTTTAACAAAGAAATAAACTTACTCGTCCTTAAAGCATAAAAATAGGTGGTTGTATAACTAAGAGTCTTCCTAACTCTTTGTTTTCCTTTCTCTTCTTGCAAGTTATTTTAATAACTAAGATCTTGATGGTTGAGGTAGGTTTTGGGGATATTCTAAAGACTTCTAAAATGGCTTTTGAAAGTTGACAAAAGAAGGCAACAAAAATAATTTGTGCCGTGAATGTGTTGGTGTAAAATGTGGCGGTAAGTAAGGATTTTGTAGGGTCGGGTTTTGTCTTTTAGTTTGTGTTTGAAATGTAGAAAAGGAAATGAAAGATGAGGGGAAAAAGGAGAGAGTGTGCCGGTTTGTTTGTGTGTGTCAAGTGTATCCAACAAGCTTCATTTGGTTGTTTTTTTATCATTCACAAAAGCTGCTCTTTGACATGACTAAATAATATAAGCATTAAGGGGTAAATAGTAGATGTGTAAGACAATTAGATTGATGGGTAAATGAAAAGACATGGCCCCCCTCTTCTCTCTTTTCTAACAGGCCATTAGGGTGTCCTTTGGTGCATTGTGTTGTCTTATCACTTGTTTGAAAATTGAATTGATAACATAATGTGATATCTTATCCTTATGTAGTATAGGTTATGGTGATATATGTAAAGTATCTTATCACTAACTTTTGATAGGTTATCAATTGATAATTGATTTTAACTCTCAATTGATAAGTTATTTAATGTGATTGGTTGGCTTACTTATTCATAAGTACATAGCTTACAAGTGAAAGTAAGGGGATTGTCTTATACGTAATTCTTTTAGAGTTTGGTTCTTAAATTAACTTATAAGTTATAATTTATTTCTCATAAAATTATGAAACTTTCTAAAGTTGAATAAAATTATTGAAAATAAATTATCAATTAGTTGTTTAGGGTTACAAGTTCTTAATCATCTTAGGGTTTAAGATTTTAGATGACTTATGGTCTATTGTTCTCATATTCGAGTTTTTATCAGTAATGAACTTTTGAATTGAAAACTAAGTTCCTTTTTAAATGTAAACTTAAATTCTTAGTTTAGTTGATCATTAGGAATGATTGAGAAATACTCTTAGTTGATTCACATGCCCATTAAATAATAGGGTTTCCAGTTGTATTCTCTTTTTTAAGCTCTTCCTGTCTAGCAACACTTAGAATGACCATAAGTCCTTAAAGCATCTTAGGAGTTAGAACAAACTTTTGAAGAGGTAAGCCAAGTGGCTAGAATTTATAGAAGGTTTTTCTTATGTGATCCAACACGAGGAGGGTAGTGCTAATGTGGTCACAAATACCTTGTCACGATGGTAAACCTTACTACTTACCTTGCTAACAAAATTATTGGGATTTTCTTTTATCACCGAGAAGTATGCTTATGATCCTTGTTTTGGTCCTATTCTTGAGTAATGCAGAGAAGGAGTTGCTATTGGAGGATATTACCTCAAGGATAGCTATCTTTTCAAAGAAAAAAGGCTACGCATACCTAGCTATTCCATATGAAAGTCGTTGGTTAGGGAAGCTCATGGTAGTGGATTATTTGATCATTTTGAAGAGACTAAAATAGCTAACCTATTGAAAGAGAAATTTTACTAGCCTGGTTTGGTCAAAGATGTCATTAAGGTAGTTGGTAGTTGTGAAGTATACAAGAGGGCCAAAGGAAAGAGAGAGCTAAGTGGAGAGTATATGTCTCTACTTACACTAACCTTACCATGGACTTACGTAAAGAATATTAGCTCTAAACCAAAGTTGAGATGAGGGATCCCTATGCCAAACTGATCTCCTATCGACCTGACTGTTAGATCCTTACATGTGTCAGACATGCTCTTGCCTAGTAGCAAAGTCTTATTCTAGAAGACAGGCTAGGACTAGTAGAGCCAAGCTCTTTAACCAACCCTAGGTGTCTAACTCCAATTCTGCTAACTTCTTTACTAGACTGATTAGCTGCTAACTTGATCTAGATCAAGTTGGCCCTTGACTGTAATCCTTTGCTGTTTCTGCTTACCTTGTATCATATTTCTCTTATCTAGTCACCAAGTGATACATGTCTTCTAACACAATATTCTAGAATAATTTTTTCTTTTCCGTATTGAATATTCTTTGCCCCTTTTACTCCTTTTAGTACATTTTATGCAACATAATTGTAGAATACCCTTTAGTCTTTTCATACATGTAAAGTAGCCTTAGTAAATGGGTATATAAACCCCTATTTTCATGTATGTAGACAATCAACTAATCAGTACAAAAATATTCCATTTGAGTAACCTTAGTGTTCTCATTATCCTTTAACTCTTATCTATTCTCTTTTGATACGGATCAAACAAACATAGTAGATCTCGAAATAGGGTCAGAATAGGTTAAATGGGTTTAATGGATGGGAAGTGAGATGGTTGGTTTTGATGGTGAATGTGAATGGATATCATGCACCAAGACATAAACACAATGAAGGGTTTAGCCTTGAAATAGGGTTCGATACAACTCACGAACACTAAATATTGCTTGGGATTCAAATGAAAGTTAGATGTAACTTACTAATTAGTTTAAATGAAGGGGTTCGCCATAATCTTAAGGTCAAGATCGATAAGAACACAAGAGAGATTAAAGAGTTTAATCTATACTTGATAATCCAGTAAATGTTAGCTCAAGTGTAGCCTTGCTTAGAAAAGGAAAGGATTCCAATCACATGAATTTACTTTTCTATCTGATTTTGTATATTGACGTCTATGTATATATTTGTGATGTTTACAAATGTTGTTATTTATAGTAAGTCCTAAACCTTAGTAGTAAAATTGTAAATAATGTACAAGGCCTTAAACCTTAAAGAATTGGGCCTTTAAATAAAATAAAGGAAAACATGTACAATAATACAACACTTTGGATTTTATAAGAGGAGTTGGCATGCAGTCACTCGGCATGTCTTAGAAGGAGTAGTATTCGAACCTAATGAAGTTAGCAGTTAGATGTGTGGGTTCGGGAAGGAGTCCTCAAAGTCTTGCAATATTTGGCCAAGACACTAGAAAGGTCGGCTCATAATTGTCAAGTTTTAGAATCAATCAGTACGAGTCACTCGTTGTTGTGCCGAGTGGTTCTTTAGTCTCAAGTACTCAGCCTTATGGTATCTTGGCACCTCGGTTGATGAGAGACTTGATGCCGAGTGTTTATCTTCCTTCCTGTCAACCTTCTAGCTTTTGCTTGCCCTCGACAAGCTTTGATAGGCCTTAGTTTCAAACAGGTATACCTCGGCTTAGATATAGTCGGAGGTTGATTCTCATCATTATTATAGGTCTGAAAGGAAGTCATCCTCGACGTTAAATGTTGAGCACGGGCTGAGATGCCAAATAAGCTCCTTCTCCCTTTTCGCTTTACCATGGATGCTGAGTGTCTCTAGATTTCCTTAATGCTCATTGGGGTTAAGAGATAGCTCTTCCCATCCTTCTAAACAGTGTAAGTGTTGAGAAATTCGTCATGGATCACTTTCCAATCAAACTCCCATGGTTGGCTAAGGAGAAAATTTGTGACATTCATTGGGATCACATTGAAGTCAATCTCATCTTCATACTATCTTGCCTTGAATGCGATCCCAGCTCGCTTATGCATATGGATCATACCCTTGTCATTAAACCACTTTAATCCATAAGGTCGGGGGTACAGGTAGGTCGGCAATTTCATCTTCTCTACTAATTTGGTAGAGATGATATTGGTGTAGCTTCCTCCATCAACAATCAGGGAACAGGTCTTCCTATTCACTAGGCATCGCATATGGAATAAGTTTTCCCTTTGTCTGGGATTTACCTTAAGTTTAGCTCGTATTGCCATAACTAAGAGTTTATCTAGGTCCTTAGGATAGACATCTTCTTTGATCAATCCATCTTTCGAACTCTTGTCACTCTAACAATCTACTTGGGCATTGGGTTGTTCGCCTTTCAAGACCATGACCTTCTTATTTGGACATTAAGAAGCAATGTGTCTATAGCTTAAGCATTTGAAGCACTTCACTTCTCAACCCTTATTGCCGGATGTGTTATCTTTCTTAGTAATCTCTTTCTCGACATGGATGGGTCGACTAAGCTCTTCTTTCTCTATCTTCTTTTCTTACGTTCTCTCGGCATACCTCTCAAGCTTAAGGCTGTCTTGTTGAGGTTAGCCAGTTGGCCTCTGATGCCTTCTTCTCCTCTGTCTCTTTACTCTTATCTAGAGAGTTAAATGGATGTAATTCAACTATGTTAGCAATATCATCTAAGAGTCTAATCAGGAACCTAGCAAGGGTGTGGTCTTGTAGCTCAGTAATCTCACATTTCTTTATTAAGGTCTCAAACACTTGTAAGTACTCTTCAATAGTATTTCAACCTTGTCTCAGGTGCTAAAAAGCATGGAGAATCTCTTGCTTGAAGTAAGTCATCATGAAGCGTTGATTCATCAACCACTTCATAAGCCTCCATGTTCTGATCGACTCTTCTCCTTTAGCATCTCACTTGGCAACCAACTTATCCCACCAAAGGTATGCATACTTAATAAGGTATAATGATGCCAGCTTAACATTTGTTTGTTTATCATACTCGTAGCACTTGAACAACTTTACGACTTGGGGAACCCAATCATAGAATTCTTCAGGTCGGTTACTTCTATTAAAGGTCAGTAGTTTCAGCTTCACATTGTTAAGTCCTCGGCCCAGTGCTCAAGGTTTGATATGGACTCGTGGATGAACACATGAACCTAGTATCACATGTAACCAAAGGGGGAAGGTCCAAGCCATAAGATGGCTGGAAAAGTAAATGATAAATGAGGTAGAGTAGGGGTCCCAATACATTGATGATGGATATGACGTACCAACACCTCACATAAGTTTAGGTCGGACTTGATATGATGCATAAGTGTAGTTGGAGGTTACTCGCCATTAGTTTACGCTTGAATGGGCTAGCTTAGAGTAGCTCAAGAGTAAGCAGGAGAATACTTAGCTCAAGAGAAAAAAAAAAAAAGGTTCAGTATATTCTTTTGTATTATGATGATCCTTGTGACTGTTACATTATCTCTATTTATAGTGCCTTGTTTAAGGCAAATTTGATATTATAGAAAAGACAAAGGAATTCCTATTTGTTGACTAAAAGAAGGATAATGTACAAGAAATCGTAAAATTGTATGTGGCGGACATCCTTTGTTAGAAAGGAGAGTACGGTTGTCAGAAAGGAGATTGTGTGCATGTTTGCCTGTTTTTAATCTATGATTCTAAGAATGTTGTGGTTTGAGTAGGGGTGAGCCTTTGCGTACGCCTGTCCGGTGTCAAAAGGGGTTGAACTAGGATTGGTTCTAAAACAGCTTACATTGGGGTTAGCCTTGGATAGTCGGCTCTTGATAGTTATGCTCGACTTTGGTACAGTAAAGATTGCTGCATTCAAATTTGGTGCTTAGACTTTCGTTTAGTGGAGGGTTCGACTCAACATGCTGGTCGATCACCTCGGCATCATCTTGGATGGCATAGAGAGCAAAGTAGCTCGGTAGGTAAGACTAAGGCAAGCACTGCTCCTCGGCACTTAACTCACCTCGGATAGCTTGGTGGACCACTTGAGAGAGCCCTTAGGCTTGGAAGCATGTAATTGGTCCTTAATCCCTATCATCCCCTCTAGGTTGTTTAAGATTTGGGATCAAATCTAGTTTAGGTCCAACTTACTCATCTTCGGGGGTGTAAGGTTGGAGATCAGCAATGTTGAAAGAGTCTAAGACTCCATATCCTTTAGGTAATTCAATCCTATAGGCATTAAGATTGATCTTTTCATGCACGCAAAATAGTCCATCAACCCTAGGAGATAACTTGCTCTTCCTTAAGTTTGGGAACCAATCCTTGCTGAGATGTATCCAGACCAAATTGCCTGGCTAAAATTCTCTCTTTCTTCATCCTTGGCTCTACTTCTCCAGCTTAGCTTTGGCTCGACTTAGTTGCTCTACAACCTTCTGGTGCATTGGTCAGATTGCCTCGACTCTTTCTACGGCTGGTCGATCATCATCATCGGTCCTTGGCTAGGGTGTTTGATGTAACGAAAGCTTAGGTTTGAACCCATAGGCGATTTTGAATGGAGACATGCTTGTGACACTATAGGTAGTTCGATTATAGCTGAATTCGATGATAAGTAGCCGGAGATCCTAGTTGGCCATGTTTTGTCCGACAGCGACCCACAACAAAGTTCCCATAGTTTGGTTGACAACTTCAGTCTACCCATCATTTTGCGGATGGCAGGATGTACTGTATAATAACTTGGTTCCTAGTTGCCTCCAAAGTATCCTCCAAAAGTGGCTCATGAACTTGGGGTCTTGATCCAAAACTATGGTTCTGGGCAGGCCATAGAGCTTGATTACCTCCTGCAAGAAAAGGAAAGAGATAGCTGAAGCATTGTTAGTTTTGGAACAGGGCACAAAATGTGACATCTTGCTAAATTGATCCATAACCACCATGATGGAGTCCCTCCCTCACGACGTCTTAGGCAATCCTAACATGATGTCCATGCTTAGTTTGGACCATAGTTTGGTTGGGATTGGTAAGGGTTGGTAGTATCCTTACTTGGCTTAACTCTTCACTTTTTGGCAGGTCGCACATTGTTCCAGCAAGGATCGGACATCTTTCTTCATCCTTGGCCAAAAGAATCTAGAGGATAATACCTCATAAGTTCGGTGCTAGCTAAAGTGTCCTGTCAATCTCCTTCTATGTGCTTCATACACTAGCAATTCTTATGTGGAATAGGTCGGGATACATAGCCTTCTCTTCCTGAATAAGTATCTATCTTCCCTGTGATAGTCATCCAGTGTCTATCCTTCTTTACAATGAGTGTAGATAGGACCAAAGTGTGGATTCTCAGCATATAAATTCTTGATGGTTGAAAAACCAAGTAGCCTCATCTATAGCTCAGTCAGGAGGGTATGTCGTCTTGATAGGGCGTCGGCTACTACATTATTCCTTCCGTTCTTGTATTTTATGACATAAGAAAAACCATCAACGAATTCAACCCACTTGGCTTGCCTCCGGTACAACTTTGGTTGGTTCTTTAGATACCTCAAGGATTCATGTGCAGTAGATAGTGTTGCTACACCGTTAGGGCTCGGATTAAGGAATATAACTCCTTATCGTAGACAGAGTAGTTAAGTGTGGCTTCTTAAAGTTTCTCATTGAAGTAAGCGATAGGTTGGCCTTCCTACATTAGCATAGCACCTATGCCCAGTCCAGGCGCATCACACTCTACTTCAAATATCTTGTTGAAGCTTGGTTGAGCTAAGACGGGGGTTGTAGTTAGCCTTTCTTTCACTTCCTCAAAACTCCTGCTTTCTTTCTCACCCTATTTGAATTTAACATTCTTCTTTGAGAGTTCTGTGAGTGGGGCCACAATTGTACTGAAGTTCTTGATGAATCAGCGATAGAACGATGCCAGGCCGTGGAAACTTCTCACATTGGTAGAACAGGTCGGCTCAGGCCATTCTATGATCACTCTTATTTTCTCTTCATTATTATAGATGCCACCTCCACTTATAACAAATCCTAAGAAGATCACCTCAGAATGGCAGAAGTCACACTTCTTTAGATTGGCGTAAAGCTGTTTGGCTCGGAGTTTTGCAAGCACTTATTAGAGATGCTCTCGGTGAGTCTCCAGCTCGGGATTGTACACTAGAATGTCATCAAAATAAACTATGACAAACCTTCCCAGTAATTCTCAGAGCACATGGTTCATAAGTCGCATGAACGTCCTCGGTGCATTGGATAGTCCAAATGGCATTACAAGCTACTCATAAAAACCATGTCATGTCTTGAATGCAGTTTTCCACTCATCTCCTTCACGCATTTGGATATGATGGTATCCAGATTTGAGATCAATCTTAGAGAACACTCTTGCTCTGTTTAATTTGTTTAGCATATCATCAAGCCTGGGTATGGGATACCTATATTTGATGGTGATTTGATTAACGACTCAGCTATCTACATATATCATCCAAGAATCATCCTTTTTTGGCACTAACAGGGCTGGCATAAAGTATAGGCTCAGGGACTTGTGCACATACCCCTTCTTTTAGAGGTTATCTACTTACCTTTGTGGATTGACAGCTTATTCAGGTTTTATCCTATAGGTAGGCTTGTTCGATAGGGCAACCCCTGGCTGTAGGTTGATCACATGCTCAACACCTTGGATTAGGGGTAGACCTTTTAAAAACTCCTTCGGAAATAGGCCAATAAAGTCCTCCAGTAAGTTTTTACCTCAGTTAGTAGCTCTTCTTCCCTAAGTCTCATTTCTAAGACCCTCCTAATAAGCAGATAGGTCGATCTCTCTAGCTCTATTTCTCTTTTTAGTTTAGTTCGAGTCAGTACTAAAGCCTCCTTCTTCAAGGTTCGGTTAAGTTGAGACTACATGACTATTACCTGCTCGGCAGACATAGGACTCAATTTCAACCTTCTTCCTTCATGCTCTACAGAACATGTATTCCTCTTACCATCATATATAACTGCTCAGTTGAACATCTATGGTCTTCCAAGTAAAAGGTGGGATGCATTCATAGGTAGCACATCATAAAGCACTTCATCTCGATACCGACCTATATAAATCAGTACGGAAACTTGTTTGTTTACTTGTGGGGCTCCCTTATTACTAAGCCAGTGAAGCTTGTAAGGTTTTGGGTAGGGCATGGTCAGTAATTTTAGCTACTAGATTATAAATGTAGAGGCTGCATTAGTATAACTTCCACTATCAATGATCAGTGCGCATAGTGATTCGTTCACCTTGCAACCAATATGGAAGAGATTTTCTCTTTGCTCATCTTCAGGCATAGGATTGATGCTCATTGTCCTCCTCAACATTAGAGCAGTTAGAATGAAGTTGCCTTCTTTGCTGTAGATAGCTTCCTCCTCGGACAGCTTAGTCCGTTCATCCTCCTTTGACTCCTCTACTTTCTCATCAGTATTATCGACCTCAACGGTTGGTGTCTCGCCTTTGATCACCATTGTTTGCCTGTTCAGATACTGAGTAGCCATGTGTCTAAAGCCTTGGCATTTGAAACACTTGATTTCACTCGTCTTCCTCCCTGAACTTTAGCCCTTCTTAAACTTCCTCAGGGGTTCCTTCTCCTCTACTCGGGTGGTTGGAGTAGGACAGGTCTTAGTGACCTTGCTTGGTTCCGTTCGTACAGGTCTACTCGAAAAAGGTTAGCTACTGCCAAAATGATTGATGGGTAGGCAGAATTTGGTTGTTCGATGCCTTTCTATCCTTCAGGCTGCTCGGATTACGTCATCGAGCATTTTGATGTCCAGGGTTTCTAAGACAACCCCAATCTCATACTTCAATTTGCCAATAAATCGAGAGACAATTCAATCTTCTAGCTCCATAACTTCGCATCGGATCATTAGCATTTAGAACTCTTTAACGTAAGCATCCACACTTGATCCTCCTTGCCTCAGTTCTTGCCGTCTCTTGAAGGCATCCTACAGATAATAGCTTGGCACAAACCTCCTCCACATAACTCTCTTCATTTTGTTCTAACTTCTAATCTCTCACTCTCTTTCCCTTCTTCTAGTAGCTTATAGGTTCTTTTACCATAAGGTGGCATAGTCGGTAAATTCCAACACAACTAGCTTAACCTTTGCATTTTTAGGGACTTCATGGCATTTAAACTACTTTTCAATCTGATTTGCCCAATTAAGGTAGTCCTCAGCATCACCACTTCCAAAGAAACTTGGGATATGTATCCTCAATCCCTCAACTCTAAAGGCTCGTACATTCCTTTCCTTAGATTCATAGTACTCCTCTGCCTTGTTACCTCCTTCTGCTTCCTCCTCAATCTCTTAAAGCTCTAGTCTTTGTCTAGCGTCCCTACTAATTCCTTCAGCTTAGAATAGTTGAGTTGGGGCATTATCTTGGCCAAACTGACCATTGCCTTAGCCTTGCTATTCGCGTTCCCTAGTGGGGCTGTTTCTAGCTCTCTATTTGTCTTCTTGGATGACAGTCATCGGATTAGCTACCAAATTGGTAAGCCTATCCAAGCGGTCACCTACTGACTGCGGTAAGGAGCTTCCTTCCTATCCTTGACCATGTTGAGTACCACTTCCTTCGTTCCCTAAAGTCCCTTGCACACTTGAATCCAACATTGATGTTTACTTTATAATGATGATTTCCCAACAAACGCATAGTCAACCACCCTCTATTTTAGCATATAAAAAATAGGGGAAAATAGAGTACAAAACACTTCTCACTACTAAACTTCAAAGTTAACAATAGAACCACTATCCTATGAGAGGAGCAACGCACTATTAAAAGAACACAATAGTAGAATCTAGCTTTAAATGTCGCTAGGCTCTGATACCAAGATGATACGGACTCATGGATGAACACATGAACCAAGTATCATACGTAACTAAAGGGGGTGGGTCCAAGCCGCAAGATGGCTGGAAAAGTAAATGATAGTCGAGGGAGAGTAGGGGTCCCTATATACTTACGATGGATATGATGCACTAATACCTTACATGAGCTCAGGTCACACTTGATATGATGCATAAGTGTGGCTAGAGGTCACTTGCCATTAATCCATCCTCGAATGGGCTAGATAAGAGTAGCTCAAAAGTAAGCAAGAGCATACTTAGCTCAAGAGAAAAAAAAAGGTTTAGTATATTCTTCTGTATTAAGATGATCCTTGCGGCTATTACATTATCTTTATTTATAGTACCTTATTTAGGGCAAATTCTAAATTACAGAAAAGACAAAAGAATTCCTATTTGCTAACTAAAAGAAGAACAATGTATAGGAAATTGTGAATTTGTGCGAGGCAGACATCCTTTGTCATAAAGGAGAGTATGGTTGTCAGAAAGGAGATTATACGGGCATTTGCATGTTTTTATTTTATGATTCTAACAATGTTGTAGTTTAAGCAGGAGTAGACCTCTGCGTAGGCCTGATCGGCATCAGAAGGGGTTAGACTGGGGTTGGTTTCGGAATGGCTTACGTTGGGGTTAGCTTTGGATGGTCAGCTCTTGACAGCTATGCTTAGCTTCGATACAATAGAGATTGCTGCATTCAGATTTGGCACTTAGACTTTGGTTTAGTGGAGGGTTCAGCTCAACATGTTGGTTGATCACCTCGGCATCATCTTGGATGGCATGGAGAGTAAAGTAGCTCGGTGGATAGGACTGGGGTAAGCACTGCTCCTTGGCGCTTAACTCACCTCAGACAACTCGGTAGACCACTTGAGAGAGCCCTTGGGCTCGGGAGCATATAATTAGCCCTTAATCCCTATCAGGGTTCATCTCTTGCATTCTGAGTTAGTCGATTCACCTCGGATCGGCTACTTCTATTAGAGCTCTGGTTAGCTATGTCCCTTCGCGGCCTCAACTCTCTTCTTCGAGCTCCTTGAATTGTTTCGGAGTTAACACTCCTTTCATTTCTTCTTCTTGGCTTAAGTCGGTTTTCTCTCCTTCTTGGCATGATAGCTCTTCTCTGCTATTGGTCATCATGATCAAGCTCATTAGAACTACCTCCACTTATGGGTGTTCTCTCCCTTCCTTACTTTCGGCTATCCTGTTTGCGCCCTTTGACTAATCTAGTGAGTTCTTGAATAGAGTCAGTGAGAATATGAATATGATATTCAAAGTTGGAAACATGTCACCTTAAGCTTTCATGAGGACTATTTCTAGTGTTGTTGACACTATCCTCCGACATTCCTATCTGTACAGTAATTTCTAAAAAAAAAAAATCCAACAAATAACAAAACACAATTACAGTAACTTAGAAACAACCGTTACTCAGCTTCTACAGTTACTACTACAAACAAACAACTACTACGTACAACTCATTGCATTATAAAATAATGATTAATAGAGAGGTATAAACTACCAATCAAAGTTTGAAGAACACTAGCACGTGTGTCTCCCTAAATCTCTAATACCAATATGATATGGATTGAAGAAACAGCATCGGATCTTGAAATAGGGTCAAAATGGGTTGAATGGGTTTGATGGACGGGAAGTAAGATGGTTGGTTTCGATGGTGAATGTGAATGGATATCACGCACCAAGACATAAACATAATCAAGGGTTTGAGCTCGAAATAAGGTTCAATACAACTCACGAATACTAAATGTAGTTCGGGATTCAAACGAAGGTTAGATGTGACTCACTAACCAGTTCAAATGAAGGGGTTTGCCACAATCTCAAGGTCAAGATCGATAAGAATGCGGGAGAGATTAAAGAGCTTAATCGATACCCGATAATCTGGTAAATGCTAGCTCAAGAGTTTCCTTGCTTAAAAAAAGGAAAGGATTCCTATCGCAAGAATTTACTTTTCTATCTAATTTCGTATAATGACATCTATGTATATATTTGTGATGTTTATAGATGTTGCTATTTATAGCAAGTTCTAAACCCTAGTGGCAAAACTGTAAATAATGTACAAGCCCTTAAACCCTAATAAATTGGGCCTATAAATAAAGTAATGGAAAACATGTATAAGAATACAATACTGTACATTTTATAAGAGGAGTCAATATGCAGTCACTTGGCATGTCCTGGAAGGAGTAGTATCTGAACCAGACGACGTTAGATATTGGATGCGTAGGTTCGGGAAGGAGTCCTCGAAGTCTTGCAGTGTTTGACTGAGACACCATAAAGGTCGGCCCATAATTGTCGAGTTCTAGAATCAGTCGGTACGAGTCTTTCGATGTTGTATCGAGTAGTTCTTTCGTCTCGAGTACTCAGCCTTGTGGTATCTTGGCAGTTTGGTTGATGAGAGACTTGATGCCAAGTGTTTATTTTCCTTCCTCTTGTCCTCTTGGCTTCTACTTGGCCTCAACAAGCTTTGCTAAGCCTTAACTTTAGACAAGTCTACCTCGGCTTGCATGTAGGCGGAGGTTGATTCCCATCACCTTTAGTAAGGAGTAGTAGTGAGTGGCTCTTTAGCTCGGATTGGTGTATCGTATCCAATGGATTGTAGGTTGAGTAGGATTGAGTGGTGTATCATATCCATTTGGTAGCTGTTCGGACTTTGCTAACTTTTTCTCTGTTCATTTTTTTTTTGCTTTTTGTAATGCTTCTCCATGTGTTTAACCTCAGAGGCACATCAACTTTGCTGTTATTAGTGCACAGTTCCATGAAAGAGTTTGTAAAGTTACAGTGAAGTTTTAGTTCACTTTGCTGTTGTGTTCCCTTCATAGGTACTGTGTTCCCTCCATAGCTACTGTAATGTGTTTAAGTGTAAGTAATTGTAGTTTCATTATTACTTTACTCTTACTCTATTTTTCATTACAAAAATAAGGCCAGTATGTTTCTGTTCTATTCGAGTGATTATTGGGTATGAAAGTTATTAGCGAGTTGTTAATCCATCTGAGAAGCACTGTACCATGTCAAATTCAAAGGTTTAGGGTGTTATTGATGACCAGAGTAGTGGTAATTAACCTAGTCAAGGTTGTAATGGTAGTAACACCCTAAGGTCAATTGATGACAAGCTTGATAGACTGACCAACCTTATTAAGAGTCTAATCACAACAATGCAAGTTAATAGACAACAACCCAATGGTGTACAGCACCATAACCCACTGGAAAATTCTCTTGAGAGATACCATGGCTAAGGCAATCGAACCAATCGCCTAATTCAACCACAATAAGTTGGAGGAGTAGCAGACCAAGCTGCTAGATGAAGATTAGAGTTGGAGGAGATTGAGGAAGATGATGAGGACCTAGATGTTGAAGAGTTTGGGGAGGAAGAAGAAGTTGACTATTGCCAAACATAGGGACGAGGATGTCAAGTCCTTTGAGGGCTAGACAATGTCAATATTCAAATCTCACCCTTCAGTGAAAGTAGAGAGATGTAGATGAAAACTTAGAGTAGGAAGAGAAGGTTAAGAAGGTGCTTGAATGTTATAGGTATATAAATGTTGTCAAAGTCAAACTTGCTGTACTAGAGTTTACTAGGTATGCCACTATGTGATGAAAGAATTTGAATGCTGTTAGACCGAGAGATGGAAGGTGAGGTGTTAGAACTTGGGATTAGATGAAAAGGTTGTTAAGAGGTAAATTTGTACTCAAAACCTACCTAAAAGATATGTTTGTAAAGTTGCAGGAGCTTTGATAAGGAAACCAATTTGTTGATGATTAGGTTAGAGAGTTCTAAATGCTAATGATATGAGTTGACATAGAAGAACTAGAGGCACATATAGTAACGAGGTTCATTTCTAGGCTTAAGTATGATATTCGCAACATTGTGGAAGTATAGAGGTTTTATACCTTATAAGAGGTGATAAAGCTAGCACAAAGGGTCAAAAAGCAGAGGAGAAGTACTCTAAGCAGACCTAAGCCAACGTTTTCCTAACCTTTAGTTCTGTGTTGACTTATTTAAGCAGAGTTAAGGAGGCAATGTAGGGACGAGGATAGGAATGACCGATTTGATGATAGCTGAGCAAGCCAATAGGGTTGAGCCGGTTAGATAGGTTAAGTTAAGGTTAGCTTGAGCTTAAGGATATATGGGAAAGGGCAGACCTTCAAATAGAAGACCAGTGAGGTGAAATGTTTTAAATGCTTGGGCTTCAAACATATGGCTGTTGAGTGTCCGAACTGACGCATCATGGTGCTTTAAGGAGATGTAATAGATGTTACCAATGACAGTGAGCACGGGAAAGAAGAAAATGCTGGAAAACTTGAAGTTGAAGACGAGGAGGAGACTCATATCTATGCAGACCAGGAAGAAGTGATGACCCAAGTCCTGAGATGAGTTCCATGCCTAACTTTGTGGAAGACTAAAGGGAGAGTCTATTCCATACCAAGTGTACCATCAAAGGCTAATTGTATATAATCATTGTGGATAGGGGAAGTCGTATTAATGTCTTTGTATAGTCCTTTGTGTAGAGGTTAGGTTTATCGACCTCAAAACATCCCTGACCTTACAAACTACATTGGCTCCATGATAAGGGTGCTTTATACGTAATTGAACAAGTGATTGTACCATTTAGTGTTAGGAGTGTATATAAGGATGAAGTAATGTGTGATGTCGTTCACATGGGAGCTTCACATCTGCTACTTAGATGACCTTGGTTATTCAACTAATGTGTTACTCATGATGGGTATAAGAGCACCTATGCCTTTGTTAAGGATGGAAGGAAGATTGTATTGCAACCCTTGACCTTGTCCTAAGTAAATGAAAACCATAATCAGCTCACCCGAGCTAATAAGAAGAGTGCCTTAGTAATGAGCCGAAGAGAGCTCTAAGCTGCTAAAAGGGCTAAAGAGCCTATGTTCCTATTGATTAAAAGATTATTGAAAATGAGAGATTTAGAGGATAACCCTGATGAAATCTAAAGCTTACAAAATGAGTTTTCTGATCTATTCCCTAAAGAACTACCTAGAGGACAGCCTCCAGTCCAAGGTATTGAGCATTGTATTGACCTATAGCCAGGCACCACCCTACTAAACTGACCTACATACAGAATGAATCCTAAGTAAGCTACCAAGTTGAAAAGACAGGTGGACAAACTTATAGAGTGAAGATATGTAAGGGAAAATATGAGCCCTTATACTGTATTAGCTTTGCTCATCCCTAAGAAAGATGGTTCATGGCGCATGTACATCGATAGCTGAGCAAAAAACCGAATTACTATTAAGTACAAATACCCGATATCGAGGCTTGATGACATGCTAGATGAGCTTCATAGTGCCAAGATATTTTTGAAGATTGATTTGTGAAGTAACTACCACTAAATTCGCATGAGGTCAAGCAATAAATAGAAGACTGTCTTTAAGACCAAGGATGGATTTTACGAATGATTGGTTATACCATTTGAACTTACTAATGTGCCGAGCACATTCATGAGGTTGATGAACCATGTAATGCGTCCTATAATTAGAAAATGTGTGGTCGTGTACTTTGATGATATCTTGGTATACAATGCCAACTTAAACGACCATGTTCAACATCTCTACAAAGTATTTGACATTTTGCGAACTAAGAAATTGTATGGAAATTTGAAGAAATGTATGTTTTGCCAGAAAGAGGTGATTTTCTTAGGATTTGTGAACTTAAGGGAAGGACTCTGTGTAGATGAGGAGAAGATTCAAGTTGTTCTTAAGTGGTTGATGCCAAAGAATGTCACTAAGTGATAGGAATTAGCCCCCTAGGCCGATCATGTGTAGCAGAGCTAGAGGACTCCAAGGACTCACTTAGAGGATATTAGCTCTAAGCTATGACCAAGACTGGGATTCCTTTCCTAAGTTGGTCACCTGTTGACTTGACTATTAGATCCTTATGTTAGATCTACCCCTATTCAGTGGCAATGCCTTATCCTAGAAGACGGCCAAAGAATAGATGAGGCGAGCTCCCGATTTGACCACAAGCATTCAACCTCGACTCGAGCTAACTTTTCTTCAGAAGAACTAATTGGTTCCTAACTTAGTCCAAATGAAGCCAACCCCTAACTATTGTTAGCACTTTCTATTTCGTCTACTTTGTATCATAGTCCTAACTCCTATCCACTACATGACACGTGTCTTTTGGCATGATCTTTCCAAAAGGATTCTTCACTTTTTGCACTAAACATTCTATCTCTTTTGTCCCCTTTTAGTAAGTTTCATGTAACCTAATTATTGAATACCCATCTTTGTCTTTCCATACATGTAAAGTAACCCTAGTGGATGGTTATATAAACCCCCACTTTCTTGTATGTAGCATCAACTAATCAATATCAGATTATTTAAGCATCATTTGAGCAACCTTAGTGTTCTCATTACTCTTCAACTCTTATCTATTCCTTTTAGTAAGAGTAATGGTGAGTGACCCTTTAGTTCGGACAGATGTATCATATCTACTGAATTGTAAGCCATATAGGATCTTGTTGGTGTATCATATCCAGCTGGATAGCTCATGGATTTGCTAAACCCCCATTTTATTTCCTTATTCTTGCTCTTTGTGGTACCTCTCTATGTGTATGACCTCGGAGATGCATTAGCGTCGCTAGTATCAAAGCACGGTTCCGAGAGGGAGTCTATAATGTTGCAGTGAAGTTTTGGTTGGCTTTACTGTTAGTGGCTGTTGTGTTCCTTTTGTAGCTACTGTAGTGTGTTTTTGTGATAGCAAGCGTAGTTTCATTATTACTCCATTTTCACTTTGTTCCTCATTGCGAAAACAAAGCAAGTTTGTTTCTATTCTGTTTGAGCAACTATTAGGCACTAAAGTTGTTAGTAAATTGTTAATCTATTGGAGAAGTATTGTACTATGTCATATTCGAGTGTTTAGGGTGTTATTAGTGACCAAAGTTGTGGTGTTCAACTCGATCGTGGTCATAATGTTAGTAACAACCCAAGATCCGTTGATGACAAACTTAATGGACTCATAAACCTTGTTGAGAGTCTAGTCATAGTGATGCAAGCTAACAGGTAATAGCCCGAAGGTATGTCGCTGCAAAATCTACCTGAAAATATTCAAGAGAAGGGTTATGGCCAAGCTAGTTAAGTCCATCGCTATGCTCGACCCCCTTGAGCTGGAAGAGTTACCAGATGAAGCTTAGAGTTAGAAGAGATCGAGGAAGATGATGAGGAGTTAGATGTTGAATAGTTTAGGGAGAAAGAAGAAGAAGTTGACTATTACCAAGCATAGGGATGAGGACGTCGAGCTTTTCGAGGGCTAGATAATGTCAAGGTTCAAATCTTACTCTATAGTGGAAGTGGAGATGTAGATGAATACTTGGAATGGGAAAAGAAGGATGAGAAAGTATCTAAATGTTATAGATATACAGATGTTGTCAAAGTTTGACTTACTGTGTTAGAGTTTACTAGGTATGCTACATGTAGTGGAAGAATTTGAATGTAGCTAAAGCATGGGATGGAAGATGAGGCGTCAAAACTTAGGATGAGATGAAAAGGTTGTTGAGAGGTAGATTTGTACTGGAGACCTACCTATAAGATACGTTTGCAAAGTTATAGGAGCTTCGCTAAGGAACCAGATCTGTTGATGAGTATGTTAGAGAGTTCTAGATGCTAATGATCCAAGCTGACATTGAAGAACTTTAGGCTTGTACAATATCGAGATTTATTTTTAGGCTCAAGTACAAGATTCACAACATTGTGGATGTACAGAGATTTTATACCTTAGAAGAGGTGATAAAATAACATAGAGGGTCGAAAAACAGAGGAGAAGTACTCTGAGCTAACTTAGGCCAATTCTCTAGATCCTTAGTTTCACATTGACCTGTTCAAGTCGAGTCGAGGAGACTTAAGGTTAGGTTTGCCCTGAGAATATATGAGAAAGGGCAAACATCCAGATGGAAGACTAGTGAGGTGAAGTGCTTTAATTGCTTAAGCTTCGGACACATGGCTGTTGAGTGTCTGAACCAATGCGCCATGGTGCTCTAAGGATATGCAGTGGATAGCATCGATGAGAGTGAGCTTAAAGAGGAGAAGGATGTTTGAGAGGTAGAAGCTGAGGAGGAGGAAGAGACTTGTGTTTATCCCAACTAGGGAGAAGTGATGACCTTAGTTTTAAGACAAGTACTGAGCTCCTTATTGAGCTCTGAGGAAGACCAAAGAGAAAATCTATTCCACATTAAATATACCATTAAGGGACAATTGTGCACCATTATAGAGGATGGAGTAAGTTGTACTAATATCATTGCACAGTCCTTTGAGCAGAGGTTGGGTCTGCCATCCATAAAGCATCCTTGACCTTACAAGCTGCATTAGCTTCATGATAAGGGTACTTTGCATGTTTTGAATAAGTGACCATACGATTAGTGTTGGGAATGTGTACAGGTATGAAGTAGTTTGTGATGTCGTCCCCATAGGAGTTCACATCTATTGTTTTAATGACCTTAGCTGTTCAACAAACGTCTTACTCACAATGGACATAAGAACACCTATACTTTTGTTAAGGATGGAAGGAAGATTATATTGCAACCCATGACCCTATCCCAAGTAAACGAAACCCATAACCAGCTTACCTAAACTAGTAAGAAGAAAGCCTTAGTAATGAGCCAAAGAGAGCTTCGAGTTGCTGAAAGGGCTAAAGAACCTATGTTCTTATTGGCTAGGAGATTGTTGGAGGTGAAGGAAATAAAGGATGTTCTAGAAGAGATTTGAAGCTTGCTAAATGAGTTTTTTGACCTGTTTCTAGAAGAACTACCTAGAGGACTGTCTCCAGTCCGAGGAATAGAGCACTGTATTGACTTGCAGCTAAGTGCCGCCTTATCGAACTGACCTGCATATTAGATGAACCTTGAGTAAGCTACCAAGTTAAAGAAATAGGTAGATGAGCTTATAGATCGATGATATGTGAGGGAAAGCATGAGCTCTTATACGATACTAACTTTATTCATTCTAAAGAAAGATGGTTCATGGCATACGTATATCGATAGTCAAGCAATCAACCAGATTACTATCAAGTACATATATCTAATACTAAGATTTGATGATGTATTTGATGAGCTTCATGGTGCCAAGATATTTTCAAAGATTGATTTTCTAAGTAACTACCACCAGATTTGTATAAGACAAGGAGATGAGTGGAAGACTTCCTTCAAGATTAGGCACGAACTTTATGAATGGTTGGTTGTGCCATTCGAACTTACTAATGCGCCGAGTACATTCATGAGCTTAATGAACCATGTGATGTGCCCTCTGATCGGAAGGTATGTAGTCGTGTATTTTGATGACATACAGGTATACAGTGTCAACCTGAACATCCATGTTTAACACTTTAGTAATGTATTTAATGTTTTGCGAATTGAGATGATGTGTGGGAATGTGAAGAAGTGTACCTTCTACTAGAATGAGGTCGTTTTCCTAAGGTTTGTAGTGTCAAGGAAAGGGATTTGAGTAGATTAGGAAAAGGTCTAAGTTGTTTTAGAATGGCCAACGCTAAAGAATGCTACTGAGGTCTGAACTTTTTATGGCCTGGCTTCTTTCTATAGGTAATTTATTATGGACTTCAGTACAATAGCCGCCCTATTGACCGAGTTGATAAAGAAGAGTGAAGGATTCAGGTAGAACGACCAAGTTAAATAAAGCTTTAGAGAGATCAAGAAAAAACTCACCTTAGCACTTGTCCTGTCACTGCCAAATTTTGATAAGCCCTTTGAATTAGAATGTAAGAGTCAGGAGTTAGAATTGGTGCCGTCCTGATGTAAGAGCGTCGACCTATCACTTACCACAGTGAGAAACATAATGGTCTTGCCCTAAACTATTTTGTATATGAGAAGGAGTCGTACTCCCTTTTTCGAGCCTACAGTGTTTGGCAACACTATTTGCTACCATGAGAGTTTATTATTTACACTGACTACGAATCATTAAAGCATCATGAGAGTCAAAACAAACTCTCAATGAGACAAGCCAAGTGGTTGGAGTTTATGGAGGAGTTCTCATACATCATTCGGTATAAGAAGGGAAGCATAAATGTGGTTACTGACACTTTGTCATGATGGTAAACTTTACTAACCACTTTACAGAAAAAATTATTAGGATTCTCACTCATCATTGAGCAATATGCTAACAACCCCCACTTTGGTTCCGTTGTTGAACAATGTCGAGAAGGAATAATTGTTGGAGGATATTATCTTAAGGAAGGGCTATTTGTTTAAGGATTGTAAGCTATGTATTCTAAACTGCTCCATGCATGAGCTATTGGTCAGGGAAGCTCATAGTAAAGGATTATCTAGTCATTTTGAGGAAACCAAGATAGCTAATTTGTTAAGGGAAAACTTTCATTGGCCTAGTTTAGCTAAAGATGTCCATAACATAGTTGGTTGTTGTGAGATGTACAAGCGAGCTAAAGGGAAAAGAGAGCCCCATAGAGAGTATATACCTTTGCTAATGCCAACCTTACCTTGGGTTAACCTTAGCATAGACTTTATCCTAAGGTTGCCCCAGACATCTAGAGGAAAAGATTCTATATTTGTTGTCGTAGATCGCTTCAACAAAATGGCACACTTCATCTTATGCCATCAAACTAACGATGCTTTATATATTGCTGATTTATTTTTGTAAGAAGTTGTTTGACTACATAGGATACTAAAGACTATTGTGTTAGATTGGGATACAAAATTCTTAAGCTATTTTTAGAAGACTCTTTGGAGAAGACTTAGAACTAAACTTGTATTCGGCTCTAGTAGCTACCTTTAAACCAATGGCTAAACTGAAGCGGTGAACAGGATGCTAGGCAATCTACTCAAAGCTGTTATGTGAAAGAACTTAAGGGATTAGGATTAATGCCAACCAGTTGTGGAGTTTGCATACAACTAAATAGTTTACAGCACTATTGGGAAGACTCAATTCGAGGTCATCTATGGCCTTAATCTGATAATTCCCTTGGACATCATCAGCACCCCAACAGCTGTTGAAGAAAGTCAATTTGTAGTTGACTAAGCTCAAGAATTGCATGAGTTACACTAATATGTAACCAAGAAGATCACCAAATTCAATCAGAGAAAACACAAAATTGGTAGCCAAGGCCGTTGAACTGTTTCCTTCCACTCAGGAGACTTAATAGGGATTTACCTTAGCCGAAAGTGATTCCACACTTGAGATAAATCAAACTATCGCCTCGAGTTAATGGCTTATTCAAAGTCTAAGAGAAGATCAACTGCAATGCCTACCAAATTGAGTTACTTGATGGTTATGGTGTTTTCTCCACCTTCAATGTGTCCAATCTAATTCCTTACCAACCATTAGAAGAAGACCTTGCGATTGCTCTAAAAGAAAGAGTAGAGACTACTTTAAATTTGAGGACAAATCTTTCCTCTCCCCAAGGTAGATGATAGAAATCAACCTCCTAGACCAATCACATATGACCGAGCTAAAGGACTCTAAAGACTCGCTCAGAGGATACTAGGTCTAAGCTATTACCGAAATGAGGATTGCTATCCTGAGCTAGTCTCCTATTGACCTAACTATCAAATCCTTACTTGTGTCAGATCCACCCCCGTTTAGCAATGATGCCTTATCTTAGAAGACGACCTAAGAATAGCCGAGGCGAGCTCCTAATCCAACCATAGGCATCTAACCTCGACTTGAGCTAACTTCTCTTCAGAAGAACTAATTAGTCTTCAACCTGGTCCAAATTAAGCCAGCCCCTAACTATTGCTAGCACTTTTTGTTTCGTCTACATTGTATCATAGTCTTAACTCTCATCCAATACATGACATGTGTATTCTGACACGATCTTTCCAAAAGGATTCTTCACTTTTCACATTCAATATTTGTCTCATTTGCCCCCTTTTAGTAAGTTTCATGTAACCTAATTGTAGAATACTCTTTTTTGTCTTTTCAAACATGTAAAGGAACCTTAGTGGATGGGTATATAAACCCCCACTTTCTTGTACACAACATTAACTAATCAATATTAGATTATTCAAGCATTGTTTGAGTAACCTTAGTGTTCTCATTACTTTTCTACTCTTATCTATTCTCTTTAGTAAGGAGTAGTGGTGAGTGACCCTTTAATTTAGACTAGTGTATCATATCCGGTGATTTATAGGCCGCATAGGATCTTATTAGTGCATCATATCTAGCTAGATAGCTTACGAATTTGAAAAACCCCCATTTTATTTCCTTATTCTTGCTCGTTACGGTACCTCTCTATTTGTATGACCTTGGAAACGCATTATTGAGGTTTGAAGCTTTTATGCCTTAGCTTCTTTCTATAGGTGATTTATTAAAAACTTTAGTACCATAGCCACCCCCTTGACCAAGCTAACAAAGAAGAATGAAGGGTTCAGGTAGAATAATTGAGCTGAGCAAAGCTTTAGGGAGATCAAGAAGAAGCTCACCTTAGCACCTATCCTTTTACAACCAAATTATGACAAACCTTTTAAATTGGAATGCGATGCATTAGGAATTAAAATTGGCACTGTCCTGATGTAGGAGCAATGACCCATCACTTACCATAGCAAGAAGCTTAATGGTCCTACCCTGAACCATTTTGTATATCGAAGGAGTTGTACTCTCTTCACTGAGGCCTTACTATTTGGCAACACCATTTGCTACTACAAAAGTTTGATATTTATACAAACCATAAGTCTTTGAAGCATCTAGGGAGTCAGAACAAGCTTACAAAGAGGCAAGCCAAATGGTTGGAATTTATGGAAGGCTTCTCATACGACATTCGACACAAGAAGGGAAGTACGAATGTAGTCGTTGATGCTCTATCAGAGTAGTACACTCACGATCCTCATTTTAGCCCCATCATAGAACAGTATAAGGATGGAATTGCTGTTAGGGGATATTATCTTAAGGAAGGCTATCTATTCAAGGACTGAAGGCTGTGCATACCAAGCTGTTTCACGCATGAGCTATTGATTAGGGAAGCTCATAGATTATCAGGTTACATTAGGGAGACCAAGACAGTTAATCTGTCAAGAGAGAACTTTTACTAGCCAGGTTTAACTAAGGATGTCCATAAGGTAGTTCGTAGTTGTGAAGCGTACAAGCAAGCCAAGGGGAAGAGAGAACACCATGGAGAATATATGCCGCTACCAACACCAACCTTACCTTGGGCTGATCCTAGCATGGACTTTATCTTAGGGTTGCCCCAAACATCCAAAGTTAAAGATTCTATCTTTATTGTAGTGGACTACTTTAACAAGATGGCATACTTCATTCTGTACCATCATATTAACGATGCTTTATATATTGCAAATTTGTTTTTGTATGAGGTTATCTAATTATATGGGACGCCAAAGACTGTTGTCTTAGATCGGGATACAAAATTTTTAAGCTATTTTTGGAAAACTCTTTGGGGAAGACTTTAGACTAAACTCATATTTAGCTTTAGTAACCGCTCTCAGACTGATGGCTAGACTGAAGTAGTAAACAGGATGGTAGACAATTTGCTCAAAGCTATCATGGGAAAGAACTTGAGGGATTGGGATCTGTGCCTACTAGTTGTAGAGCTTGCATACAACCAAATTGTCCATAACACTTTTGAAAAGGTCTCATTTGAGGTCATCTATGGCCTTAACCCTACTATTCCCTTGGATATGATCAGCGCTATAGTACCTATTAAAGAGAGTCAATCTAAAGTTGACTGAGCCTAAGAATTGCATAAACTATACCATTTTGTAACCAAGAAGATCACCAAATTCAATCATAGACAACAAGAAATAGTAGCTGAGGTTGCCAAATTGTTTCTTTCCACTAAGGAGACTTGGTATGGATACACCTCAACTGAGAATGATTCCCACACTTGAGACAGAACAAACTATCTCCTTAAGCTAATGGTCTATTCAAAATCCTAAAGAAGATCAACCACAATGCTTCAAACTATCTCATTGAGTTGCCTAATGACTGCGGTATTTCTTCTACCTTCAATGTGTCTGATTTGATTCCTCACCAACTAGCAAAAGAAGACCCTACATGCACCCTAGAAGAAGAAGTAGAAACCCCTCCAAATTCGAGGGTAAATCATTTTGACCCTCAAGCAGATGATAAGAATCAAGCCCATAGACCAATCACTTGTAATCACAAAATCCTCTTCTTTTATCTTCTTTTGGTCCCTTCTGTTGTGGTGCTCCTCTGTATGTACGACCGGGGAGACACATCATTTCATTGTAAAATTATAATGAGGATTCTCTATTCTTCTTTTTCTTTTTATGTTTATTTTTCATGTCTTTCTTTTAATAACTTAGTAAATCATTATTGAACCTTACATTTAGAGGGGTGATTTTTATTCATGAAAGTCATTCTATTATATAGCTTATTGTGATTTGAGTACATTATTTTTACTATCATTAGAATGTTTGAGTTTTCTATAAAGACGCTAGTCCTATAGTAAATGGACAAGTGTAATTAAAAGAGATTAAGTACACTAAAAGATTAGATATTGAATATTCTCAAATTAGGGTAACTTAATAGCAAGATCTAGGTGCTCAATACGATCTTGTGACACTCTATTCATAAGCGATTCATGTAGAGAGGATTTTAGGATTAGAAATTAGCTAGAGACTTGAGTTCAGCTAATTCAAAATCCAATTTCCATAGGAATAAAGTGAGGAATTTTCACAATCTAGTATAGCAATTAAGATTGAATAATCCCTTAGAACAAGGTAGTAAATAATAATAAAGATTTACTAAAGAAAGTGTTATTTCCTTATTAATTAATTTATGTTATGTTATTAATGTTATTGATGTTATTATGTCATTTAATAAATTAGTTATTTTGTTGTCTTATTATTAGCTAATTGTTTTGATTCAATTTCCTTGCTTCTAGTTTAATCTTTATTTCATCTTATTATAATCTCTATTTTTGGTTTTTAGTTAATTCTATTAAAGCTTATATTATTAGAAGTTAGGTAATTGAATAATTTTAAGGATATCCCTACTAAAAATAATTAGATATACTTACATAAATGGTTCCCATGGGATTGAGTCTCGGACTTAACATCTGTTTTAATCTATACTATATCTTGACTAATTACACTTGTCTAATAGAGCTGTATATGCCCCATTTAATTTTTGGCACCATTGCCAAGTAATAAAAAATAGAGTAGTCTAATTAGGAAATTAGCAAAACCCTAGATTTATCAATTACCTTAGAATAATTGTAATATTTCTTTTCCTAAGTTATTTTGATATCATATTCTCTTTTCATTATTGCTAAGTTTTGAATCTTTTTTGCTTATGACAAGAAGTAGAAATAGAAATCTAGTAGATTTTGATCCATAAATTAAAAGAATAGAAAGACATCTCCATAGAAGAAATCGCAACATCAAGGACCAAAATTTGCCACTCAATTTAAAGAAAGAGTTAGAAAATTCAAACAATGAGCAAGAAGATATGGCTTAAACAACAAAAATAATAACAATAATGATGGCACCAACACGACACTCATGGAATTTGCAAAACCAACGATGACTAAAGTTGAATTTAGCCTCACAAGGTTAGCAATTCAGAACAATTTCCAGATTCAACCTAATGTCATCTAGATTGTCCAATAATTCATCCACTTCAGTGGATTGGCTGATGAGGACCCTAATAACCACATCTCAAACTTCTTGGAAATTTGCTACACATTCAAAATTAATGGTGTCTTAGGTGATGTAGTAAGGTTAAGGTTATTTCCATTCTCTTTGTAAGGTAAGGCAACATTATGGCTCAATTCTTTACATAGAGGCTTGATTACTACATGGGAATTATTAATAGAAAAATTTCTAGGAAAATTTCTAGGAAAATATTTCCCACCCGTTAGGACAGAAAAAACTAGAAATAATATTTTTGCTTTTGCTCAATTTGAAGACAAGACTCTTTATGATACTTGAGAGAGATTTAAGGAATTATTGAGAAGGTGTCCACATCATGGACTACCTCATTGGATGCAAATCTAAACGTTTTATAATGGACTCAATTATACCATGCGTCAAACTTTTGAAGCCGCAATTGGAGGGGCTTTGAGTGTTAAGACACTAGAGGATGCCTAAAAGTTGATTGAATGTATGGCAATGAATAATTCACAATGGATAATGTAACAGCTAAGCTAAAATCATCTAGAAAATATAAAGTTGATTATGTAATAGCATTAATTGCCTAAGTTGAAAATTTAAGTAAAAAGATTGATGTATTCATGAAAACAGTTAATTAATTGCAAGATGAAGTTTTAGTAGAAACCAAAGATGTGAATTTGATCATTAACTGTTCTACTATTAATCCTTTTAGTAATACTTATAATCCAAGATGGAGGAGTCATCCTAATTTTTTTTAGGGAGGCCAATAGCAATACAAGAATAACAATGTGCAAAAATAAAATAAGTCCCCTAATGTCAAGGAGTTTCTAAATTGATTTATCTAGAGTTCAAATGCAAGATTCCAAGCAAATGAAGCCCCACTAAGGATCACAGAAGCATCATTAAGGAATTTAGAGAAATAGTTAAGGTAGTTGGCGATACTAAGAAGCCATAAGGAAGCTTGCTTAGAAAAACTAAACTAAATTCTAAACCAGTAGGTTTAGAGGTGAATTAAGGAAAGAATTTTCGAACGTTGAGCTAATGATGTAAAACAAAAGCACTCTTTAGGAGACAACTTAAGTTTAATTAATTTTTATATTCAATATTTTAGTTTATGTTGCTTTATTTTCAATAAGTTAATTCAATTTCTTCAATTATGAGTTAATTTTTATCTTGCTTTTAATCATCTTGTCATTAAAGTAGTTTTTTACTTTAGTTATTCAAAATTAGTTATTAAATTTATCATCTAATTAGATTGTTATATGGTTGAATTTTTGTACTTGATCCGGTGATAATTTTCACTTTTTTAGTAATTTCAAGAATCGAGTCGAAATAATTATGTTTGGAGTAAAATTGTCAACTTATAAGAAAGATCATGGCTAAAGTCCATGCTCGTGAACTTAAACTGTGATCCCCTCATAATTTAATTCGAGAAGAAGTGAAAAAAAAAAATAATAATAAAGATGAGAAGAACATGACTTGGTTCATGCCCATGGTCCTTAGTCATTTATACATAACTTAAATTTGAGACAAAGGGAAGGAACACAACTACACTCTACTATTGTGGTGCTCACCCATAGTCGATACTAGATTAAAAAATCAGAGGTATTTCTTCTTTCTTCTCATTCTATACCCACATTATCTCACTAGCACCGATATTTCTCTCTACACTTAGTTTAATCACTCATAAAATCCCTCAATCCAAGTACGAAAACAATAAATCTAAGTTACATACATTAACTTTATTTTGTTATTTTCTAATATTTGTTATTCAAATGTGTAAAAATCAAATATTTAGTTAGGTTTTCATGAGAGAAACTTTTGTGTGCATGTGTGGAAATCTATGTTTCTATGAATAATCTAGTGCAAATAATGCAATGTGATATGTTATGCTTGATGTTTTGTGCAATGTGCATGTAATTTCCATGCTAATTACTTATATAGAATTGAGCAATCTAAATTGCACATGAATTATGAAATTTGAATAATCAAGCTTCTAATTGAAATACATATTGAATATTAGTGTTCATGTTAATTTAGATGATAAAATTATAAGTTGGATTTTAATTCGGAAAAATTAATAACCTATAGTATTGTTGGTTGAAAATGGTGTTGAATATTGGTTCTTGAAAAGAAGAAAGAGATTATGCTAAGGGGGTGATGAGGCTAGTCCGACATAGCTACTCTTATGTGTGAGTTAGAGTTTAAATAAGTAAAGTAAAGGGGATATGTAAGTAAGTGTATGTTAAAGGAGTGAAGAGAGTTCTTATACTAGTGGTGTTCCCTTATTTGTAGGTGCTTGTCCGAGAAGTGTAGTGATGAGTAGTTCAATTACTTAAGACACGAGGCAATTCATCAATTTTGTCACATGTTGAAAGACATGGGAAGTAGGTAGTTATGCATTTAGTCTTAGTAGATGCTAAACATTTAATGCCCCATTTCAAATTCAAATTATCTTATTAGGGTAGGTTAGGATTTTTAGCCGATTAAATGGCTAAGCCTAAAGTCCCCTTAGTTGTCATATTAGGTTATGCTTAAGGCCTCAACAAGATAGAATAGGTCGGTAGGCAATGTTCTAAGCAATAGTTAAGGAGGGAAAAATCTACTATCATCATTTGCCCTTCGATTCCCATGGTTGAAAATTCAAGTGTAAGAGTAAGTATGGAGCTGCTTTGGGTTTCATTTAATTAGTAAGTAGGCAATTTGCTCCTATACTCTTAGTTTGTCAAGTAGTTATTGAGCTGTAATGTTGAGCTTTCAATTGACATTTCCATAGTTCATTCAACACTTTATCAAGTGTTGTATGAATTCTTAACTCAAAAGTCACAACTTTTCATTTTTCTTAGTTGCTAATATATTGTGTATGCACATGGGATAGCTGTCAATGTAGTTATTAGTATACTGCTCATTTTTGTAACTATCGGCGATACTATACCCATAGGATTTCTAGCATTGTATACATGTCTCTCATTGATGCTTGGTAATCAAATCACACTCCAATCCCAATCTCACTTCCTTTATTCTTCAAGAGATCGATTAACTTTAGGCGATACTTATAAAGGCCCTTAAGGGTTTCATTACATACTTTTTTGATCGCTCATCTTAGCTTTCATTGTCTTTTGTCTCAAATTGCTCCACAAAAAATTTCAAAGTCCTTTAGTTCTTTTCTTTTAGATTCACAACATCTCATTAAGTATGGGCAAAAGTATGGTCCATTCTACCACTCTTACTTTAAACAATTATGAGGTTACTCCTTCTGCCACCCTATGAGGTGACTCGATTGGCTTCAATCTCTCGTAGCTTAGCATACTTCAATTAAGTAAGAGAAGCTTGCTTGTATAGACGCGTTATTAGTAGATGTTTATCTTGATGATAGAGGGGACAGGCTAGCCGCTAAATACTTTTATAACAATGTATTGTATAATATTGATTCACTAGATGGAGTGTAGAGTAGTAGTGTTTGGGCAATTGTGTTTAGATATAATAAATAATTTGAAGATCTTCAGGTTTAATGGAAGCTTTGTAGGCCTAAAGAAGATTGGAGGCTATGTTTTCCAATGAAGCATGAGTTTCATGTTTACTTGAATTATTTTGGATTCAATTTACGTTTTCCTTTATCCAATTTCCAAAAAGATTTTTTCAACTATTTCTGCATTTTGCCAAGCATGTTTTATCCTAATACATATAGAATCCTTATTGCTTTTGAGATAATCTATAAAGAGCTCGAAGTTAGGGCTATTGTACAATTGCTCAGTTTTTCTTTACCATCAAACACCAACCAGATTGGTGGCTTTATGCAATGGCAAGGTATAATCACAAATTCATGGACAGCTTGAAGTTTAAAATTCATAAGTGGCACAATGAGTATATAGTAGTAAGGTCAAATGTAGACCTTGATTTTTGGACTTAGTAAATAGAACCCATTAAGACTAAGGTCATAAAATTACCACCAAATTATGCCATCGCCATGGAAAAGATTCAAGGTAGGAGGCATGGTAAAATGTTTTATTGGTGTGTTGAAAGAATTATCAATTATTATAAGAATGGGTGTTAGATATATCTCTCATATATTCTGATGATAACAAAAAGGGATAAATACTAATGGATCACTAAGATTGTAGGCATTTAGAAGGGTTCTCAAAAGGCTTAAATTCACAAAAACTAAGTTGTCTTTAGAATCTAATTCAAAAGGTTTGACTTGACTAAAAAAGAGAATAGTCTATAGCACTATAGAAGCTTGTTCAAAAAATTCAAAGAAATGAAAAATTGATACTTTTCAGAAGGTTATTGAGAAAGTTGATCTGGAAATATATGACATTAAATTTTAATATCAAGATTTGAATTCATCAAGGCCTAGCTCCACTAGATTGAGTGCATTAAGGAAATACACTTTATCTTGTTTCACTTAAGATTAAATCATGATCCTTAGGGATTTTTAAGCGAATTAATTTTTGAAAAATCAAGATATGCACAAATACGGATAAGGATAAGGTTGAATCAGATTTTATGCAATTTCAAATCTTAAATATGAGTCTTATCAAGAAGTTGCTGATTAAGCATATCTCCTCTTCAAATTCAAATCAAAATCTTATCTGGTAGTTACAGATTAAAGTGTATCTGATCGAAACAAGATAAGGGGAGTTGTTTTTGAATTTCAAATGATTGAGATCTTGTCAAAATATCTAAGGAAGTATCTTTAACAACTAACGGTTAGATAAATACATAAGTGAAGATAATCTTTAAATTAGCCATTGGAAGATTTCAATATAAAAAGAAGAAGGATTCAAAATGTCAATTTTTACAAAAACAAAAACAACAACTTTGAAAAAAGTTTTGCTACACAAAGAATTGTGATCAGATTTTACCTTTCAAAAAGTCACACAAATACTTCTTTAGAAAGTTGCATTAAAGCAAACAATACAACAATTGTTATTTCTCTTTATGGAAAAATTGATTGAGATTTATATTTTTATTCTCATTTATAATTTGTAATTTTTATTTTGTTGTTTGAGTATTGAGACAAGTATATTCGTACTCTATAGATCTATATTAACCTAGATCGTAGAGAGGTTAGATTGGTAGAGCAGAGTGTTGTAAAGTCCATATGTGATGAGTGCTTATAATCTTTTGTGATTTGATTTAGTGGATCAAGTGGAATAGCAGGGTTCCCAGTAGTGGAACTAGAAGAGAGAAGTAGGCTAAAGGTCAAAGCTCTATAAAATCTCAGCCTAATATTCTCCTTCCTTACTCTTTTAATTTGCTTTATTAATTGTTGTGTGTTAAATGATTAAAATATCATTGCTCACTATTATAAGTTGTTAAGAGGGGTAATTTTATTTTCTTATATCGAAAAAGTTTTTCAAAAATTTAATGATATCAATTTATCCCCCTTCTTGATATCTTATACGGAACCAACAATTAGTATTAGAGTCTTGCTCTAATATCTTCTAGAGTTCAAGTTCATGGGTGAACCAAGTGGTAGTTTAATAGCTCCACCTGGCGAGGTACCGTTTTCTTATGGAACTAACTTTTTGTATTAGAAATTCATGATAGATACTTACGTAAAGGCATCAAATTATCAGGTTTAGCAAATTATTTCTGTGAGAGATCTCAAAGTTCCAACCATCATTACGTTAAGAGATGATATCATTAAAGCTGAACTCAATTCAAAAGCTAAGAATTTATTGTTAAGTACTATTGCATGATTAGAATTTTATTTAATTATTTCTTGTGAAACAGCTAGACATTTGGGACACTTTAGTGTAAACTTATGAAGGTACAGAAACAATCAAGAATACAAGAATCAACTCATAGGTTCAATAATAAGAAACATTTCAAATTCTCTCGGGTGAAGAAATCAAAGATTCTTTTAGTAGATTTATTGTTCTAACTAATGAACTGTCTTCTCTTGGAAAAATTATTAGTGATGCAGATATGGTACATAAGATGCTAAGAATTGTTCCCAAAATTTGGAATGTAAAGGAAATTGTCACAGAAGAAGCTTGTGATCTAAAAACATTAACTCTAAGTCAACTGCTCATCAAGCTCATGGCATATGAAACTGATTTTTTCAAATCAGAAAGTACTTCAGAAGTTACAAGGAAAATGACCGTAGCCTTCAAAGCTAAAGAAATAGATATTGATTTAGAAGGAGAAGATTCATCTGAAGAAGAAGATGAGGATGTGACACTTTTAGTTAGAAAGCTCAACAAATGGTTTAAGAAAAAGAGTAAGAAAACGTTTGCTAAGGCATTTACTACTAATAAGAATCGGTTTGTTGATGTAGAAAAGGAAATTAAAGAAAAAGAAGAGAAAAAGTTCAAAAAGGAGATTATTTGCTATGAATACAAGAAGCTTGGACATATCAAATACAAATGTCTTATGTTAATTAAGAAAATGGACAAATTCAAGAAGAAATGCAAATCTTTGATGACAACATGGAGTGACTTGGAAGATTTAGAAACCGAATTAGAAGGTTCAAAGAATGTGAGGAAGCAAATCTATGTTTTATGGAACTTTCTGAGGTAGATTTTGAAACTAATTTAAAAGTACCTAACGATATATGCGATGAATGATTAAGGCATATTTTTCATGTTTTAAAGTGCAAATTAAGGTATAATTATTATTGATTTTATAGAAATCCTTGAGAAATGATACTTAACTATTTTCATTTGGACATTTCAAAAATTAGAGGATTCAAGAGTGGAATTATGAATGATTTAGAAGAATTTTAAGCAAAGGAACGAAGTCTGAATCAATACATATAAGTTATAATTGAAGGCAGCCGACCTACAACTTATATTGGTGACCTTTGAAGTCAACACCACTGGCCTAACAGCCGGCCTTGCACTTATACTATCGGCCTTCTTGAAAAAGAAGCTTCACGCAAGTTAACCTTAATTTTTCTTATAAATAGCTTATGTTTCATCGTTTAAGGGACTTTTGAATACACTTTCCTTAGACTTAAAGTGTCGTAGAGTAGTCTTTAGATAGTTCTTGAAGAATTCTTTAGGAGAATCACTTAGATCATTGAGAAGAATTTGCTTTTGCTATGGAGACCAAGTTGAAGTTGCAATTAAAGATTATCTTTTCCAATATAGAATTGGTGACATCTATTTCAATTATTCTTATGCAATTTTGTGAATTACTTATGCTTTTAATTATGAATTTCCTGGCAATTTCAATTACTATTTGTGTTTTTGTTTTCAAGTCTATGGTTGATTAAATTTATTTGTGGGAATTGATGAAACCTTAGATAACTAAGATGATGATTGTGTTCATATTATAGGATTAAGAGATATATGGATGATTCATGATTGCAATTTCTATGATTTTGATTATAATTATTTAATTGATTATAATTGTTAGAAACCCTAATGATACGGGAGTTGATATAAGGTTTATTAGAAATTCTTAGTCGATTTGATTAATCAATGTGGAAGCAGAGTAATTGAATTAATTAGAAATTATCTAGAAATTAATGTGATGTTTGGCAATTGATTATTGACTAAGACATTAGGGATAATTGATTTAGAACATTAGACAATCATAGTATCAAGAGATATATAATTTTAATTTAGAGTCTATTGTTAATTGGAAGATACGGAAGCTGACTAATTAATTAGAAGTTTAAATCTTTAAGTTTTAAGGTATAATAATTTCACTTGAGTAACCATATATCTATTAATCCATATAACATGATAACAATTTGATTGGCATAATCTAGGGTAGATTTTATTTTCCTATAAATCTCAATTAACTGCTTAATTTTAGATTTTTTGTAGTTATTTTCTTTTCAATAGTTTTAGAGTAATTATTAGATTAATTAATTAAAATTTGATTGCCTAAATATTGATATGAACTAGCATAGGATTAGTAATTTCTTATTCCTTGAAGGATTGGCAACCTTACTTTCTCTATATTACTTGATTCCAACTCAGTATACTTGTTGGAGTATTCACAATTTATTTTTATATATATTTCAAGCGAATCAATGAAATTAACAAACTCTTCAAAGCTCTTTTTAAGTTGAGTAATAAGATATCTAAGCTTGAATCTGAAGTAAGAACATTGAAAACCGAAAAACATGCACTTAGTTAAGCTGATAAACTGCTAGCAAACAAAAACAATTTTTTGAAAAATGATTTCAAAAGATTGCATATTGTTTGTGAAGCCTTAGTCAATGAAAGTATTATTCTAAAAGAAGAAATTTAGAATTTGAAGAATTGTATGGAGGACTTATCCAAGCCTATTAAGAATACATTCCTCAATTTGATTAAAGTGACAAAAAGTTACAAAAGTTGATTTCTAGCTAAAGGATAGATAATTTAAAATCTGGACTAGGTTTCAAATTTGGAGAAACATGTAAAACAAAGAAAGAAATAGTATTTGTCAAGTCAAAAGATGAAAATCAAGAAATGATCAGAGGTAGGGAAAATAATAAAGCATTTGAATCTATTAGAAAGAATAACAGAAGGTTGTCTCAAAACAATGACAGGTATCCCTTCAGAGGGTACAAGAGAAGGTTGAATAGAGGGTGTTTCAAAAAGAATCCAAATCAAAGGAAAGTGGTAAGTAATAGGTATACAGAGTAGAAACCTTGTACTTGCTTTCTTTGTAATAAAATAGGTTATATAGAGAAACATTGCTTTTACAAAAACTATAAGCTTAGCAATAATCAAGGTTCTATTTAATAGATGAGCTTTAATTTTCATGGATCTAAGCTTTGCTAGGTTTGTAAACAAACTTGATTATGCTTTGATGTGTGCAGGACTATAAAGCAAAGATAAAAGGAACATGATATCTTGAAAGCAGATGTTCAAGACACATGACTAGTGATGCTTCATTGTTCACAAATCTAGAATGGAAGGAAGATGGTTATGTGAAGTTTGGTGATAATGGTAGAGGTAAAATAATTCTAGTAGGATCAATTGGTATGGTACCTCATTCAATCGAAAACATGTTGTTAGTTAAAGAATTAAAACATATCTTATTAAGTATAAGTCAATTGTGTGATAAAGGGTATAGAATAGTTTTTGAACATGATAAATGTATTGGTTTTAACAAGGATGGTTTTAAGCTATTTGAAGGTTTTAGAAAGAAGAATGTTTATCTAATTAAACCATCTAAAGTATCATCTGAAAGCTATTTTATTTCAGTAAATGATAATGCTATGCTTTGGCACAAAAGATTAGGATATGTGAACTTTCAATAATTGGAGAAATTATCTAAAAAGAATATAATCCTAGGCTTACCTAAACTGCATACTCATGAGAATATTTGTTGTGTTGCTTATCTTAAGAACAAAATGAGTTCATCTTCTCATAAGAGTAAAAAGATTATCTCTACCCAAAGACCTTTAGAATTATTGCATTTAGATTTATTTGGTCCAACTTGAACTCTAAGATTAGGAAGAAATAAATATGGACTTGTTATAATAGATGATTTCTTTAGATTTACTTAGATCTTATTTTTATATCATAAAAGTAATACTTTTAAAAGCTTCAAAATCTTTTAAAAAAGTGTTAAAAATGAAAAAGGCATCTCCATCATCATCTTACAAACTGATCATGGCAAAGGAATTTGAAAACTTAAATTTTATTTCTTTTTGTGAAGAAAAAGGCATCACTCATAATTTTTCTACACCCTATACTCCACAACAAAATGGAGTAATTGAATGCAAAAACGGATTATCTAAGAAATGACAAGAACTCTACTTAATGATGGTAATATAGCGTATCATTTTTTGGTAGAAGTAACTTTAGTGACTTGTTATATCATTAATTGGGCATATGTAAGACCCTTAACAAATAAAATTGCTCATGAGATTTACAAAGGAAGGAATCCTATGGTTTCATATTTTCATAAATTTGGTTGTAAGTGTTTTGTTAAGAAAACACGAAAAGTTTTGGAAAAATTTGAAGAGAAAGTAGATGAAGCCATCTTTTTAGGCTACTCTTTGAACTCAAAAGCATACCAAGTATACAATGAAGAAACAAAAATTGTGGAAGAATCAATAAATGTCAAATTTATTGAAAAAACAATCTATGAAGAATCAGACAATGAAATTCCATTTGCTTCAAACAAAAAGAATACAGTGTGTCCTGATTCAAAAGGAAAGACAGAACCTCTTTTAGAAGGTACTTCAAAAGCTTCAAGGATGCTTGATGAATCCAAAACAAAACCTAAACCAGAAGGTACCTCAAAAACTAGTACTAGGTTTATTGAAACATATCTAAAAGGTAAGTCAGACAGTTTTGAACACTTTCATACTCCACCATTAACTTTAAAATTTAAAACTGATCATCATTTTGAGCTTATAATTAGTAATGTCAGATATGGAATAAGAACAAGGTCAAGCTTACAAAACTTTGAAAATCATTTTGCTCTTATATCTAAAATTGAACCTCACTTAGTTGATGAAACTTTAAATGATAGTAACTTGATCTTAGCCATATAAGAAGAACTCAATCAATTTTAAAGAAATTAGGTTTGGAGTTTATTATTAAGACCTAAAAAAAATTTTAGGTCTTAAAACTAAATGAGTATTTAAGAACAAACTAGATAAACATGGAAAAATAATTAGAAATAAAGTTCGGTTAGTAGCTAAAGGTTATTCACACGAAGAAGGAAGAGAATATGATGAAACATATGCTCTTATTGCTAGATTGGAAGTTATCAGATTACTACTGGCTTTTGCTTGTTTGAAAAATTTTAAGTTCTATTAGATGGATGTAAAAAGTTTTTTCTTGAATGGATTCATAAAAGAAGAAGTGTATGTTGATCAACCCCTTAGATTTGAAGATCCTTTCAAATTAGATCATGTGTTAAAAAAGGCTTTGTATGGACTTAAACACACTCCTCATGCTTGGTATGATAGATTAAGTAAATTCTTGATTAAAAATGACTTTCAAAGAGGAAAAGTAGATACTACACTTTTCATGAAACATTATAGAAAAGATATGCTAGTTGTACAAATCTATGTTGATGACATTAGTTTTGGTGCAATTGATGAAATATATTGCTAAGAATTTTCAAGTTTGAATTAGGTAGAATTTCAAATGTCACTCATGAGTGAATTAAACTTCTTCTTAAGATTAGAAATCAAACAATCAGAGAATGGAATATTTATTCACTAAGAGAAATACATCATACAGATATTGAAAAACTTTGGTTTTGAGAATACCAAAGATTCTTTAATACCTATGAGTACCTCAACAAAGCTTGACATCATAGGTAATGGTAAAAAGGTAAATGAAAAACTGTATTGAAGCTTAATTGGATCTTTACTATATCTAGCTGCTTCATGCCTTGATATTTTGTTTAGTACTTGTGTATGTGTTAGATTTTAGAGTTCACCAACTGAAACACACTTAACCGCAGTTAAAAAGATCTTTAAATATATAAAAAGCACTGCAAAATTGGGAAATTAGTATCTTAAGAGTAATAATTTTGATCTCATAGGATTTTCAAATACTGACTATGCTGGTTGCAAAGTAGATAAGAAAAGTACTTGAAGCACTTATCGATTCTTTGGAGATAAGTTAGTTTCTTCGTATTCCAAGAAACAAAATTCTATTGCTCTTTTAACTGTAGAAACTAAATATGTATCTATTGGAAATTATTATGCATAAATAATTTGGTTAAAACAATAATTGGATGGCTATAGAATAAGTTGCAACAATATACCCATAAAATGTGATAATACTAGTGCTATTAATCTAACAAATAATCCAGCTCATCACTTAAGGTCAAAACATATAGAAATATGGCACCATTTCATTCATGATCATGTAGCAAATAATGATGTGAGTGTTGATTTTGTTCCAACTGAATATCAATTTGCTGATATTTTTACTAAGCCTCTGGATAAATTAAGATTTGAATTTATTCATAATGATTTAGGTGTTTGTAAACCTTTTTGTTAATTTAGAGAGCATTTTTATTAATTTTCTTTGTTTGTATATTCTTTAATCACATGCAAAGTTTTTGTATTTGTTGGACATGAAAAATTGAGGGCCTTAGCATGTCCTTAGTAGGTCCACAAAATCCTCTTTAGTGGGTCCATTAAACTAATCCACTCTCTTACAGTTAAATGCTACTAACATTGGCAGTTGAATTCCTCATGTCTTATAAAAGGCTTAGATTTTTTTTTTCTTTCTCTCACTTCATTAAACCTCTCCTATTCCTCTCTCATGTTTTTCTCTAAATCAAACTGCATGGCACCTAGAAGATCTACTTGCATTGTAGCTAAGGGGATTAAATCCAAAATTCAAAATGATCCCAAGAATCCAATTGTTCTTAATAAACAAGAGACAGACACCATTGTCCCTACAAACCCATAACCTAATCCACTCTTCAAAACACACCAAGATTCATTTGAAAAAACCCTAACCTTAGAACTTTGTGATGAACCATCAAAAGCAGCTCCTCAAGAAATGAATCAAAAGAACGCCTCTAAGGTACATTCTAAATAAATTCAAGAAGTTAATTAGAAAGATAATCAGGATCTTCAAGAATCTAGTTCATCTAAAGAAGTGGTGAATCTGAAGGTGTTGATCCCTTAGGGAAATCATCTAAAGAAGTTTTTGAAAGAAATCCTTCTGAACCAACCCCCATACCCAAGTCAAAGAAGACTCCACCAAAGTTTAAAGATCGTACTCTAATGAAGAAGACGTTGAAAGCTTCTAAGAATGTGCAAAAGTCCTCAAAAGTAAAAACTCTAATTTCCTCCTTCAAATCAAAAGACAATCCTAAGAAGAGATATACAATCAAAGGTAAAAATCTCTCCATCAAAGATTTATTTTATTTAGACTTAGAATTATATGAGAAGAATGGTTTTTATTAGAAAGAATATCTGAATGGATTGGGTTTATATGGTCTAATTGATAGGCGTAGAGTGATATATAGAGAATTAGTAGATGAATTTTATAGGAAGCTTGATAATAAGAATTAGCAATTGTGGAAGTTAGTTGTATTAGGCCAAAAGATAGAAATCACTAAGAAAGACATTCTGAAATGCTTTGGCATTAAAGAAGTACATGGGGATGAGAGCTCAGTCTAGTTGATTAACGAAAATTTATCCATATGATGGAGTTGAGTTGGGAAAAGGAAGAGATATCTTCAATACTGAATTTGAATTATTAGTTAGAATTTTACATAAATTTGTCAACTCATTTGTATTGCTTAGGAAGGGTAATTTAACCTTTGTAACTAGAGAGGATGCACTGGTTATTTTAGCAATGTTAGGGAAAAAGAAGGTAGATGTTGTAAAACTCATGATGTCGCACATACGGTAGCATTTGGATGTTAGGCCATATGGAAATTTGTTGATGCCTCTTTTTAGTTTCAAAAAATTGAAAATTCTAAAGAAGCAAGTTTCCCTTTTTTCCCTATTAAACTAGGTGAAAGAATTTTCAAATAGATGGGTATTTATGTGAATGAACAGCTTTGGAATTCACTTAATAGAGTAATATTTGTTCATCCTTCAAATCTTAGAAGAAGGGTCATTATAATTGAAGAAAAAGGAAATGAAAAGAAAAGGAAGAGAGGAAAGGAGCCAACTAAAAGGGAACCATAAAGGAAAGGGAAATTGATTAGAAGATTAGGTGGCATAGAATTCAAGGGACCAACAGGATCAGTTTCAAACAATGATTTAGAAGGTACAAAATTTCAGCCTGTTAACTACAAATAAAGGGAAAGCTCAGCTATTGTTAAACAACTTTCTAAAGGAATCAAGGAAGTTGTAGGAAAGATCGTTAGGGATCAGATTATTGGAATAAAAGACTTATTTAAAGCTTAGGTTAAGGAAACTGCTATTGAATCAAATCCAACAACTAGTGACCAAGCTTATCCTACTAAACCATTTGAACACCTTGCACAAACTCAACCAACCAAACCATCTGAACCACCCTATCTTTGATCCTCACCTAACACCATCTGAACCATCTATTCCTATTTCCAACCCTATTCCAACTTCGGATATCACTCCTGTCATCTCCCGACAATCACTTGACAAGACACTTTAAGTTTCTACACCTATTCTCAATCTTGAAGAATAGATACCTCCTGAAGGAAACACAAAAACTCTCTTTATGGCTTCTACAAAGAAGTCTCTCCACTTGCTCTCGTCTAGAACATACCATCCTCTAACAAAAGCAAAGAACTCACTTCATTTGTTGCAACATCTTTTGAAGCCACTCAAACTCCTAGCAAAGCTCTTCCAACGTATTATAGTAGATTTAAACTGTATGCTAGGAAGAAAATGAAGAAATCTAAGAAATGATTGTCTTTATATTTCCTTCTTTCTTGTCTGGTGTTTTAGTTTTAGCTAAACTATGTGTTAGGATATTTTGTTTCAGTCCTCTTATGGACTTATTTCTTATCATTTTTGTTATCTTTGAACTTAGTTATGATATTTCCTTTAATCAATGTAGCATGATATTTCCTTTAAGGGGGAGTTCATTCTACTCACAATATATTAAACAAGGTTGATAACAAAAAAGGGGGAGAGAAAAACCAAAAACATTTGTGGTCTACACATTACATGACATGCATACTGCACAACATAATGATTATGTGATTTTTTATTCTTGCACTTGGTTTTATAATAGTGTTTTTGTTATCAACAAAAAGGGGGAGAATGTTACATATATCTCTTATATATTTTGATGATAATAATAAGAGATAAATGCTAATGAATCATTAAGATTACAAGCATTCAGAAGGGTTCTTAGAAAGCTTAAATTTAAATTTGCAAAAGTAAGTTATCTTTAGAAACGTATTTAGAAGGTTTGACTTGATTGAAAAAGAGAATAGTCTAAAACTTTTTAGAAAGTATTTCAAAAGCTTTATAAGCAGATGTACTATAGCACTTTAGAAGCTTGTTCAAAAAGTTCAAAGAAATGAAGAATTGATACTCTTTAGAAGATCATTGAGAAAGTTGATCTGGAAATATGTGACATTAAATTTTAATATCAAGATTTGAATTCAATAAGGCTTAGCTCCACTAAATTAGGTGTATTAGGGAAATATACGTAATTCCATTTCACTCAAGATGGAATCATGATCCATAGAGATTTTTAAGCGAATTAATTTTTGAAAAAATCAAGATATGCACAAATACGAATAAGGATAAGGTTGAATCGGATTTTGTGCAATTTCAAATCTTAAATATGAGTCTTATCCAGAAGTTTCTAATAAGGCATACCTCCTCTTCAAATTCAAATTAGAAGCTTATTTAGTAGTTGTAGATTGAAGTATATCTGATCAAAATAAGATAAGGAGAGTTATTTTTGAATTTCAAATGACTGAAATCTTGTCAAAATATCTAAGGAAGTATCTTTAACAACTAACAGTTGAATAAATACAGAAGTGAAGATAATCTTCAAATTAGCTGTTGGAAGATTTCAATATAAAAAGAAGGACTCAAAACGTCATTTTTTACAACAACAAAAACAACAACTTTGAAAAAAATTTTGCTACACAAAGAATTGTGATTAGATTCTACCTTCTGAAAAGTTACATAAAGTCTCTCAAATACTTCTTTAGAAAGTTGCACCGAAGCAAACAATACAACAATTGTTATTTCTCTTTAGAGTGAAATCGATTGAGATTTATATTTTAACTCTCACTCATAATTTTTATTTTGTTGTTTGAGTTTTGAGATAAGTACATTTGTACTCTATAGATTTATATTATCCTAGATTATAAAAAGGCTAGATAGGTAGAGTAGAGTGTTGTAAAGTCCATATGTGACAAGTGCTTGCAATTTTTTGTGATTTGATTTAGTAGATTAAGTGGAATGGCACTATGCAGTAGACTGGGTCCCTACGGGTGGAGCTAGAAGAGAGCAGGAACTAGAAGGCTGAAACTTTGTAAAATCTCAACCTAATATTGTCCTTCCTTACTCTTTTAATTTGCTTTATTAATTGTTGTGTCTTAAATGATTAAAATATAACTGTCTACCATTATAAGTTGTTAAGAGGTGTAATTTTATTTTCTTATATCGAAAAGGTATTTAAAAAATTTAAAGATATTAATTCAACCCACACCCCACCCTCCGCCCACCCCCTTCTCTTGATATCTTGTACAGGACCAACATTGGGGAATTGATATTTTTTGACAAGGAAGGTAGGACTTACTTTTGTTACCATGTTGAGCTAATCTGTTAGAGATGAGCCAATCATTTTAGTCCATGGGTAAAGATCCTTTGCCTTTGAGCTTCACTTAGCATGGACTTGTAAGTAAACATTACTTTTAATATCTTAAGCTCTAATGCCTTTCTTTTCTATAGAGACAGGTGTAGGTAAAGTTAACCTAGGGAAATTGTTGGCCCAGGCCAAGGGTAAGAAACAGAAACTTGATCAGCATGCTTCTATGGTTAGTTCCAATTAAGGTGAGGCATAGAACCAAGTTATTGAGAAGAAGAAGAAGAAAGAGATAACTCGGTAAGAGAGCATGGAGACAACTCGATAGGAGAATGTTCCCGAGTCTAACCAAGAAGAAATACTACCCCACCTGAAAATGTTCTAGAAGAAAGACCAATTGGTGAGTTTAGCTAAGTTGCTACTCCCAATGATACTATTGCTTGCTTCCATGGATACAATTGTAGAGACAACTCAACAAGAATGTTCCTAAGTCTATGTAAGATGAAATACTACCCTACTAGAGAATGTTGTAGAGGAAAGACCAGTCGGTGAGTTTAGTTAAGTTGCTGCTACCAATGATGCTATTGTTTGCTCTTATGGACACAATTGCTGATTGTTCAGCATCAGTAAAGCTAACATCATTGTTAAGCCTTATGAAGAAGAAGGGGAAAGAAGATTTTAGAGATCTCTTGACTAAGAAAAGCCAAAGTTTAGATAAGAATGCCAAAAAGGCTCTCTAGGAGAAAGCTCTAAGTATTAGATTTATTGAGTTTACTCCCTAAATTAAGGATAGTTACTATTACATTCGTTGTTTAAACTAGACCCTTTTGAACACTGATTCTATGTTAAGGAACAAGATGAATTCCTTAACTCTATTGGAGAGAATTATTCTTCCTAAAGATAGAAATATATTGAGGAGAGACATTGATAGGGTTGGTGGCAGTAATAGAGGCTACATTGTTGCAAAATTGTATGGTGTAATTTTTTAAGTCATTAGTAGTGACTTTAGTTCATAATGTTTGTGAGATTGTTAATCTTTTATGTTTGTCCTGCATATAGTAGTGACGTTCTAATGATTAAGGACAAGGCCGAGGAGGAGATGAGAAAGGTAAGTTGGTTATATCCTCTCTTCTATACATATATGTAATTGAAAGTTGATTAGCTTGTCACTTCACTATTCCCATGCAAAAGGAAGATAAGGCCTATAACTCCTATAAAGCATAAACTATTACAGTTGAAAATGTAAGGACTAAAGCCGAGATGGAAGTTGAGAAGCTATGAAAGTAGCTTAAGTCCGAGTAGCGGGCTTATAGGGAAGCGTCTAATGAGGTATCAACCTTGAAGACATAGAATCATGAACTCTTTAAGGAGATTGTGGAGTTGAAGGATCAATTGAGGGAGAGGAAAAAAAAAATGTTGGAGTGTAAGGCAAACAATTTCCTCAATGAGTCAGGAAGAAGAAAAATTAAGGGTCTAAATCAAGGAATTGGAGACTAAGAATTTCGAACTTGAGACTCAAGTAACCAAATTAGAGTAGGCTTCTAAGGCTAAACCTTATGTGGAAGAAGACTTAGAGATCGCCACAACCAGTGGGTGATATGAGAAGCTACGCTAAAAGAAGTTGCTAAAAGGGGTGCAATTGACTAAGGAGGAGTTATTGAAAGTCTAACCTAACTATAATCTCTCTTGCCTTAACTTTACCAATGTCAACAATGATGGTTTTAGCAGTGATGAGGATATAGAGCTCAGCAATGACGAAGGAGTTAAGGGTCAAGGATAGGACGGTGACCAACCTATTATCATTAATACCCCTACTATTGTTGAAGAGCCTACTGTAAAAGAAGCCCCTTACATTTGAAAGGAGGCTTCCAGTGCTCTTGTTAAAGCAATTAAGACCAGTGAAGATCTTAACTTTACTACTGTTAAAAAAGGTGTAGCTAATCAAGATCCTAGTTTCATTGACTCTATTAAAGAAACATCTCTAACCTACAATCTAATTAAATTTTCTTAAACTTGTTTTAATGTTTGGTTAGGTCTAGATGTCAACCTTCTAGTTGTTGTACTGAGATTTTATTTAATTTCTATTGATATTTTATATACTTAACTTCATAGCATGTTTTACTTCATATACTTTAAAATTCTAGCAATACAGAACTTTCTTGAAGAGCTTTTAAACTTTCTTCCCTATCCTTGATTAAGGAAGCAATTATTTGTCTAATCATTCATAGATAAGGACGATAAAAGTTTATTTATCATTTTTTATTAAAACTTACTTTGAATGTTATAGTTTGTCAATCAAATTAAATTAATAGCTATCAAAGGTAATCGAGTTCATTAGCTGTATTAGGTCAAAACTCTTATTGGGCTTTTTAGGCTTGTTGGTCACTTAATGTCAAAATTTAAGCACGTTAACCATTGCAGGTTTGAACTTTGTTAGCATTAGATCGCTCACCATATAGGCTTGAATTATGTTATCCGTTAATTATGGTTTGATCAAGAGTTGTTAAAAATAATGATTTAGAAACATAAGACAGATCAAAAAACAAACATTTGGTAATGCAAACCATAGCCATGGATAAACAAGGCTAATTATGGGGATAGGTCTAAGCTTGTCGAAAGCTTGAAAAGGGTAATGGGGACACTCACGAAAGGACGAACAATGAATGAAGGAGTACCCAAAGGACATGATGCACTAGTAGAACTTTTGAGGACTCACAATACAACTTGATACAATGTACAAGATGGTCTGGTGAGGTTACTCGCCACCAGGCCTTACTTAAGGGTTAGGATACGAGTGAAATAAGAGTAAACAATTAATGTTTACAAGAGGAAGAATATTCTATATATTAATGGTAATCTAATTATTTTTGGCTACATGTATAAGGGCTATTTCTACTTGAGAATTTTAGGGCAATATGCCTAAAAGGGAAAAGACAAAAAGGGTATTGCCTTAAAGAAGTAATGTACAAGAATTCAAAGGGTAAAAATGAATATTAAAGAAAAACAATTATTAGTGTAGTAGATTCTACATGTGGTCATGTACACATGGTGGAGATGTATTGGCAATACCATTGGAGGATGTGAAGAAAAGAGTATAAGCAGATTAGTTGTCCAAGCAGGGATGACTAAGGATTAGTCCAAGACAGCTCTCTCAGTCTCTTAACAAGAATGATGCACAATTGGTTGGTTGGGACATGGTTGAGTCGATGTGTGAGGTTTGGCAACTGTCTTGGCATTCTTCAAGTTGGCACATAACTTCTGAGAGGTAAGTAGTCATACGGCTCGGTATACAGAGTTAAACGACAGTAAGGAGAAACTTAGCCTTAGCATGAGATGGCTGAAGCAAGAGGATTTTCCTCATTAGTCCCTTTAGTCCTTATGCTCAGTTGTGGTTTGAAGTCTTAGTAACTTAATTCTTATTATTCCCTCCAGGTTGATATGGATTTAGGTTCAAATTTAAATGGTCTTCGATCAACTCTCTATCAGGGTGATATGGACTAAGGTTAGTAACGTTAAAGGTATAAAAAACCCCATAGTCCTCGAACAGCTTTAGTCTTTAGGTGTTATCATTGATCTTCTAGAGGATTCTAAAAGGTCTTTTAGCCCTTGGTAATAGTTTGTTCCTCCTCTTGCTCGGAAACCTTTCTTTGCTTAGGTGTAGCTATACCAAGTCTTGTGGTTGAAACTATCTCGTCGTCCTACCTTGGGCCTTCTCTTGCATTCATCTGGCAGCTTGGTTAATCTGTCAAGTAACTTTGTCATAGATGTGTTGAAGGGACTGTGCTCGAGCTCTCGCATCAGGGTCTTCTTGCTTAGATACTAGTACAGGAGTGTGATTGAGGGGTAACTTAGGATTAAAATCATGGATAACTTCAAAGGGGTTCTACTTAGTGGTGTTATATACTGTTCGATTTTAAGCAAATTCGACCACTGGTAAGCAAATGTCCCAGTTAGCTAAGTTCCTACCCATTACAACTCGAAGCAGCGATCCTAAAATACGATTGACTACCTTTGTTTGGCCATGCATTTAGGGGTTACAGGAAATACTGAATAATAGTTTAGTCCCCATCCATTGCCATAGAGTCCTCTAGAAATGGCTCAAGAACTTTGGATCTCTATCTAAAACTGTACTTCTTGGCACACCATGTAACTAAACAACTTCCTGTAGGAAAATAAAAGCAATAGCCAAAGCATCATTAGTCTTGGAGTAGGGCATAAAGTGTGCCATCTTCTTGAACCTATCTATAATGATCATTATAGAATCTTTGCTTTGGGTAGTTTATGGTAATCTAAGAATAAAGTCCATACTCAACTTAGTTCATGGTTTCATATGAATAGGCAAACGCATTGTTTTCCCTTGCTCGGCTCGGCATTTATCCCTCTTACATACAGCATAGCCTTCAACAACTCGATGCACATCTTGCCTCATCCTTAGCTAGAGAAACATCTATTCAACAATTTGTACATTCTTCTTGTGTTAAAACGTCTAGAGACTCCTCCACTATAAGCTTCCTTGATTAGTAATTCCCTTAGTAAACAAGTCGGCATGCATAATTTCTCTCCTCGGAACAAGTATTCCTCCTCTATATGATACTCGTCTACTGTCCTTCCATTGACACAATGCTCAAGTGTGAGTTTAAAGTATGGATCCCTAGAATACTGTTCTTTAATGCTTGTAAACCTAAACAACCTGGTCTGTAGTTTTGTTAAGAGTACATCTCTTCTTAAAAGAGTATCTATAACTACGTTACTCGTTCTTTGTTTATATTTGATTACAAAATTAAATCCTTCAAGAAATTCGACCCATCTCACCTGCTACTTCGAAAACTTTATTTGACTTTGAAGGTATCTTAGAGATTCATGGTTAGTATAGATAACAAATTTTCTCAGTAGTAGATAGTGTTGCCATACTTATAGTGTTTGAATCAGCACTAAGTGTTCTTTGTCATATACAGAGTAGTTTAGCTGAGATCCTTTGAGCTTCTCACTATGGTGAGTAATTGGCAGGCCCTCCTGCATTAAGACGGTACCTATCCTAATGCCTAACGCGTCACATTCTAGTTCAAAAGCTTTCTTGAAGTCAAGTAATGCTAGTATAGGGGTAGAGGTAAACCTCTCCTTCACCTCAACAAAACTTCTCTCCTCCTTTTCTCCCCATTTAAAGTCAGTGTTCTTCTTTGTTAGTTTAGCAAAGGCTGCAGTGATGGTGCTGAAATTCCTTATAAATCGTTTGTAAAAGGAAACCAGTCTATGGAAAATTCTAACTTTGGCACAAGTAGTAGGAGTCAACCACTCAATTATTACTCAAATCTTCTTGTCTTCCACTTATAAGCCTCCTTTACTTAGTACATAGCTTAAGAATACCACTTCCTCCTGACAAAAGTAACATTTCTTAAGATTATTGAATAATCTCTCAGTGTGGAGGATATTTAATACGGCTTAGAGATGTTCACAGTGACTCGACTTGTTGGCACTATACATTAGAATATCGTTAAAGTACACTACGACATACTTCCCTATTAGATTTCTTAGCACATGGTTTACTAGTCGCATGAAAGTGTTTGGGCCATTTGATAAGCCGAATGGCATGACCATCCACTCATAGAGTCTATGTCAAGTTTTGAGCACAGTCTTCCACTCATCTCTTGACCTCATGTGAATTTGACAGTAGCTAGACTTCAGATCAATCTTGTTGAAGATCTTAGCTCCATTCAATTAATCCAATATGTCTTCTAATCTAGGGATAAGATACATGTATTTGATTGTGATCTTATTTATGGCTCGACTATTAATATACATTCACCAAGTTCCATCCTTTTTTGGCATTAAAAGTGCTGGAACAGCATATGGGTTGAGACTTTCCCTAACATAACCTCTCTCCAAAAGCTCATTGACTTGTCATTAGAGCTTAGAAGCCTATTCAGGACTCATCTGATAAGCTGGCTTATTTGGCTAGATAGCACCAGGTATTAAGTCAATGCAATGTTCTATGCTTTGGATAAGGGGTAGCCCTTTAGGCAATTGTTTAAGGAATAGGTCGATAAGCTCATCCAGCAACTTTCTTACTTTAAGGGGTAATTTACCTTGCTCCTTCAACTCTAATAAACATCTAACCGACATAAGGGTAGGTATGTTGCCTTTAATGGCCTCTCAAAGCTTGGCTCTACTTATCATTAGAGTTTTATTTGATTTGCAAGCAAGTTTTGCCTGCAGTTTGTTAACTTCACTTAGCGGCATCGAGTTCATCATAACCTTCTTACCATCCTTCTCGATCACATACGTATTCCTGTATTCGTCATAGATAACTATTCTATCAAATAACCATGGTCGGCCAAGCAACATATGTAAAGTGCACATAGGCAGCACGTCATAGAGAATCTCGTCAAAGTAATTTCTGATAGTGATCAACAGTAGTACTTGTCGAGTAATATGTAGTGCTCCCTTCTCACTCAACTAATGCAACTTGTATGGCCTTGGGTATGTGATTGTTTGCAACTTTAACCTTGTGATCAAATTGGCTGATGCCACGTTGATGCAACTTTTGCTATCCACAATTAGTATACATACCTAATCATTCACCCTATAGGTGATATGAAATAAGTTCTCCCTCTACTCCTTCTCACATGAGGGTTCCAACTTCAATGCATGTTGGACAACCAAGATCAATTGATCTATGTCCTCAGCAAATACATCTTCCTTAATCAGTTCATTTTCTTTAGTGACATCTTTCTCGACAATGTTCAATTCCTCAAGTTCCTCATTAATACTTTCCACTTCAAGCTTTGAGACATCTCCCTTGATGACTATAGTTTTTTTATTCGGGTATTGAGCAGCCATATATCTAAACCCTTAGTACTTGAAGTACTTGATCTAGCTCATCTTCCTTCTAAACCTTACCCTTTCTCATAAGTTTGGGTTAGCATGTTATTGTCAGGTCTGCCCTTCTGTTCAACTTGGACATCCACCTTTAAGATTGACTCAATACTTAACTGAGCTTGTTGGCTTCCTTATCCAGGTCAGCTAGTCGGTAGTCTAGTTGGTACTCGGCTTCTTCTCTACCTTTCCACTTGTTGAGCTATTCATATGGCCTCATCTATAGTGGTAAATCGTTAGAGATCTACAATATCTTTGACGTCACTCCTTAAGCTTGTAAGGAACCTAGAGACTATTTGCACTTATGGTTCCTCCACTTCACAGCGAATCATGAGTATTTGGAACTCTTGAACATACTCATCAATAATTTGGCCTCCTTATCTCAACTCTTGAAGCCAAGTGAAAGTGTCTTATAGATATGTATCCGACATAATTCCGTTTCTTAGTATTCTCTTCATCTCAGGCCAAGTATTAATTTCTCTAAATCCTTCTTGTCTCCTCATAGTTTAGAAATTCTTCCACAATATAGCAACATACCTAGAGAACTCAATAGCAATAGTTCTCACTTTCTTGTAATTCTCATATTGTTAATAGTCAAAAACACATTCAACTTTCTCTTTCCAATCCAAGTATTTATCTACACTTCTAAACCCATTGAAGCTTAGAATCCGAAGCTTTACATGGTCAAATGCTCTAGGTACTCGAGCTTACTCTTCTTCTTCACAATACTCTTCCTCGTCCTCATCTCCCAAATCAATCCTTCTCTTCACTTGTCCACGTACTCCTCTACTTCGAACTTATCAAACTAGGTTCTGACCTCTCATAGGTTAAACAGCTTGTGGGGTATTATGTATGGCTTCAGTAGGTCGATAAGCCAATTTATGTATAACTTTAGTTAAATCCACTAAGAGGTTAGCCACCTCATCAATTCTCTCATCAGTACTTCTTAAAGTACCCTAAGATTGTCGACTATGGTCGAAAACACTACTATTATCATCTCTAACACTAGCATTAATACTTGGGTCTGACATTTTCTCCAAAAGATTCAAATCTCAAACTCCTTGATTCGTTGTAACAGGTGACACTTTCTCTTGAAGCCACACAACACACATCCTTTAAGCTAGAAGCTTAACAATCAGCAAACATGGTAGCTATGTTAACACAGAAACTTGCTCTATTTCACATGCCTAAAATAGTGTATAAATAGAACTTCAAAACAAACATTTGCAATCCAAATGAAACCTTCATTCTAATACTAAGATTGTAAACCCCTAAAATTTCCAACCTAACACCTAAAGTAGACTTAAGTGTGCTAGAAAACCCTAAAAGTTGACAAGGCTAGTTAAGATGAAAATCCTAAGATAACAATCAAAAACTTAATCGCGTATAAACATATTAAACTTTAAATGAGTAAAAACACTATAGATTGTACTTGAAAGCGATAAAGACCTTAAAACCCTAACTTTAAACTTAAACAATGTGCTTATTCATTAGAATTACACTAAAACCCTAATTGAATGTAGACACTTAACAATATACTAAATCATATAAAGTCATCAACCGATGATCAAAGATAACTTCCAATTGTTCATAAATGTGTACAATACTAAATTAATTTATTAGAAACTACTATATTGCATTATAGATCATATTAATCATATAATTATATAACTAAGTTAGTATTGTGTAAATTTAAGTGTTTAGTTAATATTAATACTACAATAGTCCATGTTAGTATTCTAAATCTCACTTTTCAAGATAGTTATGCTAAGTATTATATTAAATAATATATATAAGACATAAAAACTCAAAAAAGGGATTTTAATAATTGTTTTTACTAATTATTTCATTTAATTCCATGTTTCCCTTCATTTCTTTAATTTTTCTCCTAATTATTCTTAATTCCTTTATTATGTACACTAATTACATGTAAATTTCCAAGAGTTGACTAAGTCAACATTTGACCAAAGTCAAAATATTGACTAAGTCAACATATGTCCCTTTCACCTAGAAATTTCTATCACTTTCTATTGAATTCTTCTTCTTTTGCACATGATTTTTTTTTTCTTTTTCTCTTCCTTATCTACTTCTCCTTGCCACTACTTGTAGAAGGCACTAGACCCCACTTTTTTCTTCTATAAAAACACAAATCAAGACATAAAAGGACCCTCTTCCCTTTCCCATTTCAGAACCTTGACCCTTCTTCATCTTTTTCCCTTCTTCTAGCTTTTTATTTTACTTTTACTCTAATACTCTTAGCCCATAATTCACTATATCCAATGGTACCACTCCTCAACCTTATTTGGAAGAAGAAAAAGGTATGTTTAGTATATTAATGTTATTGATTTTTATACAATATAAGTAGACTTCCTTTTCACCTATTTTATGAATTCATGAACTTAATATACTAGTGATTTCTTAGCTTGAATTTTGAGAGTATGACCTTGAAAGCCTTGTGTATATAGACATAAATCCATAAGTAAATTTTGTTCCTTCAAAATGCATATGCAAGGTATATGTTTTCTTACATCCATAAACATTCATATGTACACAAGTATAAGAATACATATATACAAGTACATACACACCCACTTATGCATATATTTTTAGGTACATAACTAATTTTTGAATATATATATGTAAATATGTATCAACCGAACCATAATAGTGTAAATATATGTTAGTATATATAAGGAATTTGATATTCATACATATAAGTATAGAAATACAAGTATATATGTGTATAAATATACATGTACATATGTGTGGATATTCTTATATATGAGTATCCTTGGTGTACATAACCTAAATTAATGAAAATACTACATCTATATATATAGATAACATACCAATTAAACCCATAATATGCAAGAATATGACTTAAATGAAGATTTCTTAAAAGTGTATTAAGGGCATATGAAAATACGTATAAAAAATACGTATATCACCACAGGTACATACGGGTATATGAACAAGTATCTATATGAGTATGTTATAAGTACATATATATATAACATACACATAAGAAGTATAAATAAGTATAAAGTTAGTACATATGTAAAATACAATACAAATATCTAACATACTATAATATAATATAATAAAGTAATAATATATAATGTACATATATATGTAAATATGGGCTGAAACTTATAATGGACTCATAATATGTATATCAACTTCTAATAACCTTATGTAAGAACAAGTAATAACAATAATGATATAAAATTATAAAAATATAAGAATATGATAAGTAATTAAGTCAAAAAGTAATAAAAGAATATACAAAAGTAATAAATAAAGAATATTTAAGTCACAATAACTAAAATTATAATAATTTAAACCCATATAACAAAACGTGGGTCTTAACGTCCAAAATGGACCTCGCTATGCAAACATACATCCAAAAACGATGAAAATCAATTATAAGTTTATAAAAATCGGAATTAGGATAAAAAAAAAGTTACACGCCACTAAAGATGTATGATAAACCGAAAAGAATAAGTAAGATAACTAAATTAGTTGACTTCGTAAACTGATAATGAGGAGAAATAAATAACTAAATACATAAAGTATCATAAATTACAAATATACGAAAATAGTTACTATTGATTCCACTAAGTATGATATACCCTATATACACAATACTTGGGTTATATTAGGAAAATAAATAAACTACAATAGACTTTTAGTTAACTGAGGAGTTTGGTTTCTCATAATACTTATGAATTTTATGATCTTTTAGGTGTCTATATATCAAGTTCTAGAAACCTTAAAAGCTTTAAGAATGAGCAATAATTCAGGTGAGGGAGTTCTAATAACCTACTACCTGCTTGTGCATGTTACTTATATGATGTTTTGCTACTTATTGTTGCCTGTATATCTGAATGACTGTATTGCTTATTTGCTATCATTTGTGTGATTACCTTCTTAAACTGATAAATATAAATATCTGACCAAAATAACTGGTATATTCGTCGAATGTCTATGACTCAGTAAATGTATGGATAGAGAGTGCTAGCTTTGCAAAATTTTGAGAAAAGTATTTTTAGGAAAAAGCTTTTCTAATCTTAAACATATTTTTATATGATTTCCACAAGGGCTCATGGTGCCGTAAATGATATTTTATCGTTAGCGCAAATCTAACATGGGATCTCCAATTGATAGCAAGAGGACTCGTATGTTTGTGCCCGAAGAGCCTTGGATGGTGGATGGCCCTAGTTTTGGGTCCACCTATTTAGATTGAAATTCTTTTCTCGACTAGGGTAATAGTTAAGTATTTCCTGGAGAGATGGTACCCTTAGACAGCCTCATGCGGGTAAGTTGAGGTGCGCTGTGTAGATAAGTTGAGGTGCACTGTGTAGGTAAGTACATGGGATAATTGAAGTGTAAACAACATACTTCTACACTATCCATAGTTCCAAACTCCTATGTATGTGTTGATTATATTCATTACGCCTGCATTCATTTTGTATGTAGATAACTTACACGTGTGTTAATAACGTTTGATAATTTGCTTGAATGGTAGTGGTGAGGAACGAACTCACTAAGCTGTTTTATGCTCATTCCCCCCTTAGTTTCTTTGGTAGGTCTACTTATGTTGGGATTGGGATAAGTCTCGAGTGTCGAATGCAAGGTAAAGATAAGTATGATAGTATTACAATTAGTTGAGACATTTATAAGTGATATAGAAACATCCTTTGTAGAAAATATCTATATGTTGGAATTTAATATAATTTATTTATTTTTTCTTGTAATTTTATAAAGTTGGTATGTCCTATTTTATTATTTGGTAAGGGATACTAATTCTTCATGGTTCTAAAGAACTGTGGGATATCGAACATCCATAGTTATTATATTTTACAATAAATTAATTAATTACAAATTAGCAACCTTAGTTATTAATCATTTAGAGTCCTGCAATCTTTAATTTGCAAGGCAGTTTCCATATCATAAGTGCACACGTACTAAAGAAATTTTAGGTAATCCTATTAGGCTCCTTTAGAGTCTTGACAAAGATGATGCAAACCGTAGCCAAGGATAAATAAGGGTAGTCACAGGGATGGGTCCAAGCTTGCTGAATGCTTGAAAAGGGTGATGGGGAAACTAGTGAAAGGGCGAATAAGGAATGAAGGAATAAGCAAAACCCATAAATAGTCCCAAAGGATATGACGTACTAGTGGAACTTCCAAAGACTCTTGACATAACTTGATATAATGCACGAGATGGTCCATTAAGGTTACTCGCCACCTAACCTTACTTAAGGGTTAGGATAAGAGTGAAATGGGAGTAAACAATCAGTGTTTACAAGAGGAAGAATATTCAATGTATTAATGATAATCTGATTATTTTCAGCTACAAATATAAGAGGTATTTATACTCGAGAATTTTAAGGCAACTTGCCTAAAAGGGTTTTTCCTTAAAGAAGTAATGTATAAGAATACAAAGGTTGAAAATGAATATTCAAGAAAAACAATTATTAGTGTAGTAGATTCTACACATGGCCCTACACACATAGTAGAGATGCATTGGCAATGCCATTGGAGGATGCTAACAAAAGAGTATGACCATATTAGTTATCTAAGTAGGGGTGATTGAGGATTAGTCTAGGGCAACTCTTTCGATCCCTTGGTAAGAGCGATGCTGAGTAATTGGTCAGCTGGGACATGATTGAGTAGATATGTGAGGTTTAGCAACTGTCTCGGCATTATTCAAGTTGGCACACAACTTCTAAGAGGTAGGTAGTCATGTGGCTCGGCATATAATGTTAATTGACAGTAAGGAGAAACTTGGCCTCAACATAAGACAGTTGGAGCAGGAAGATTCGCCTCGTCAATCCCTTAAGTCCCTGGGCTCGGCTATGGGTTAAAAGGCCAATAGTTTGATTCCTATTACTTTGATCAATAGATATAAGGCTATTGCCTTACATAATTTTTTAATAAAAAATTGAACAACGTAAACACATAACATTCTTAAATGACCAAGAGCAATTACTCAAAATACAATTTAAGATTCTTGGCATTCCAAGCTCATGGGATAAGTTCTCCATCTAACATCTTAAGTTTATAAGCGCCATTTCTTATTATTTCCCAAACCCTCATAAGATCCTCCCAATTCACGGTAAGTTTCCCTTGACTATCTTACTTACCTATCACTTCCATTTTTCTATAAACTAAATCCCTTGGTTAAAAAACTTTGTGCTTAATTTTTTGATTGTAATACCTTGTTGCTCTATGTTAGTATGCGGTAACTCTTGCTCTTGCAATATCCTGTATTTCTTATATGGAATCTAGATTAGCTATTAGGCTGACCTAATTTGATATGACATCAACCTTTGAGTATGCCAATTAAGGAGTGCCAACTCAATCGAAAAGACAAACTCTAATTTGAAGGCTAATTAGAAAAGAGTTTCCCTTGTTGAAGTTCTATGGGTTGTCTTATATCCCCATAAGATGTTGAGAAGTTCATTAGCCCACTTTTAGTTTACTTGATCAACTCTTTACTTTAAATTGTACAGGATGGTCTTATTAATAGCTTTTACTTGCCTATTGGTTTGGGGATGAGCTATTGACATATAATTCAGTTAGATGCCGTACTTTTCACAAAAAGGTTGGAACTTATCATTATTGAACTGCAAACCATTCTTAGCGATTATCTTGTAAGGGATTTTTAATCTCAACATAATAAAGTTTGATACAAATGACTTGACCTTTTACTTGGTTATCTTTGCTACTACATTAGCTTCTACCTACTTAGTGAAATAATCTATGGCAACTATTATAAATTGATGTTGTATAGTGGCCTTAGGAAAAGGCCTAATTATGTCCAATCCCCATTGAGCAAAAGGTTAGGGACTAGTCAAATTGTGTAGCTCATTAAAGGGTATATGGCTCAAAACTTCAAGCTATTGACAATAGGGGCATTACTAAACTACATTCTTGTCATCCTCTTTCATGGTTGGCCATAGTCAAGTCTTAAAGCATGAACATATAATGTTTAAACCTTTACATGGTTCTTACACACTCCTGTATGTAAATGGAAAAGAACTTGCTGCGCATTACTTGGTGTATGGTAACGAATATTAGATTAAGCAAAGTAGTGCTTATATAGCCTCAAATTAATCAATATATAATTTTGTAAACACCCAATTTTTGCCCACTTTATTTTTATTTTTCTTTCTTTTCTCAATAAGTCTTAAATTAAAGAAAACACAAAAAATTAAAAAAATTAGAATTTTAGGAAAATACAAAAATAAGAAAAGCACAAAAAATTAAGAAATTTGGAAAAATATCAAAAATAGGAAATTTAGAAAGAAAAACCAAAAAAACAAAAGTAATAAGAAATTTAGGAAGTAAAATTTGAAAATTGAAAAAATCACAAAAAATTGAAAAAAAAAAGATTTTAGAAAATAATAATTTAATTAGATAGATTTTTAATAAGTTTGGAATTTAGGCTGTTGAACTTAGGCTTAGATTTAAATCTAACTCAGATTAACCAAGTTCATGTGTGAAATTTAATTGCATATATAGACAAATCACAGGCCAACGGCCTAACCAATAAACATTAAACATTGGCATCAGATATTGAATGTGAGGTCTTAGGTTTGAATCATGGAAGGGGCATAAAAAATTTTTTATTTTTCATCATATTAGGAACCGTCACATGTCAAGATCTCATTGCGCTACGTATCCTAATATGTAGTAGTGTCGAGTTGGATGACTCGTGCTAACGTAGCGTCACGTCAACTACCACATGTCACCATTGACACGTGGAATGCTATGACTGGTTGGCGTGGCTGACATGGCACCACTTCAGTACCATGTTAGCTAATCTTCTCTCTCTTTCCTTCTCTTTCTTCCCCTTTTCCTAATTTTCCTCCATTTTCCCTAATCAAGAACACTTGACCCCTTCACTTCAACTCCAATTTTTGCATAAATTTCACACACATACAAGCAATTTCTTGCTTTGATCTTGTTAAGTACTTAGCCTACTGTAAATCAAACCCATTAACACGTTTAAATTCAGTTAAAGGAGCATTCAAATTGAACTCTAAAATTTAGAAAAAACTTAATTTTCGGGCGTTTTTAATCAATCTGAATTTGAACTTTCCTTTGTTTTATGGATTGTTTCACATATAAATTAGAACTCATTGGACAAACACAACCTTGCATAATCAACCAAAATCACTCAAACCAAGCTCTCTCTCTCTCCCGCGATCACTTTCTCTCTCTCTCTTCGATTTTCTCTCTTTACTCAAGTCCACATTGAACCACTACCTTAGGAACACTACCCATAGCTTAGGCTCCCCACCCAACTACTTTTGACCTCAATCGTGGCTTGTATCATCGCTACCAACTTGCCACCACCTAAACCCTAACCACCAAACCCCCTCCCTCTCGAACCACCACCTCCGGATCTCTTCAACCCAAACTAACACCACCATAACACTCTTCGACCTCCTTAACCTCAGAACTATTACCCCACTTATGCTTAGCAACCCCCTATAGCACCACCCGAACATCGCTACTACTGCCGCACTTCGCACTACCACCAAACAACTACTCCAAGCCATGGCACTCGACTTACCCTGCCCCCGCCCCCTGCCCCCCATCCTAAGTCTAATCCTAAACACACAAATTCGTCTTCACCTCCAATAAATTCAACTTGAATCATCGTTAACTGTGCTTAGTCAACGCTGTTGAAGTGGAGTTGCAAATGACCTGAACTGATCCGATGACTCGACCCGTGATCTGACCTGAACTCAGCCAACCAACCCAACTCGCTTCAAGTTCAACCTGTATGCCCACTACATTCGATCCTTTTTATTTATTTATTTATTCATTTCTTTTTTTTACTTTATTATTTAGTTGTTGTTATATATATATATATATATAATTGTAAATGTAATATGAAAAAAAAAAGAAAAATTGAAAGAGAAAAGACAAAAAAATAGAAAAAAAGGAAGAAGTATCTAGTTTAGTTTTTATTTATTTATTTTCAATTTTTAGCTGAAAAAACAAAAAAAAATAACAAAGAATTGAAATAAAAAGTAGAAGGAATAAATAATAAATAAATAATAATTTTTTTTCATCACTTTGAAAAGTGATTTTCTAAAAAATAAATCACCAATTTTCAAATTAGGATAATTTAGAATTTCCAAAAATAAAATCCAATTTCGAATCCTTTAGGAAATTAATAAACCAAATTAAGTAAAACGAAACTCAATTGTTTTTCAAAATTAAAATCAACTTAACCCACTAAAGTTTTCGTAAAAACAACTATGTATGTCTAATCCTGAATAGTGAACTCATAGGCACATATGGGGCGACGATAAAAATAAAAAAATTTTGTTTTTCCTTTTTTCTTTATTACTTAAGTAGTCCAATTAGAGTAGTTAAATTGAGTTCCGTCTTATGAAATAAAAAGGTGATTATTAAATATTAAAATTACATTTGAAAAGTCAATGGTACCTATAAGGGTTTAAAATTTTTAACCCCTGGATCCATAATCTTTAGTTTCAAAAGCCATTTTAGAAAATTGGTTTTAATCATTAGATTAGTGGTTAAATTATAACCTATTCACCCAATTGACTATAACTTGACTGTTTTTCCCAACTCCGGTTGGGTAGCGACTCCAATGTCAAAATAAAAAAGACTGATTTTCTTTAAACCTTAGTTGAAGGCTAATAGTAAACGGGTAAGGGTTAATATTGGTCGATTTAAAAAAGACTTAATTTTATAAAAAATAGGGAGGGTAAAAAATTAGGCTCGACAGCTTAGTGACACCATTAGGGATTGTTATGAGGGTTAGCCATTCGATTTTTCAAAATTAAAATTAATCTTTAAAATCACCTTAAATGCAATTTATTTATGTGTTCTTTGTTTATATTATAATTGTACTAACATTTTCTTTGCAGGTTTAGTTTTATTTATTTAATTCGAGGGAAATTTATTTTTCGCATCGTGAATGCATGATAGATATAGTCGAACTCAGGCCATCTTAGGACTTTAGGATGAGGAGCCATTGTATAAGTTCTTAGCATAGTAAGGCAACCACCATTCTGGGTCGATTAAGTTACCTTACTTAAAGTTCAATGTGACCAAGGAATCGTTTTTTTATAAACTCATAAGGTTACAGAGTTTAAGGACCTTTAGAACCTACCATTTTTCACATACATTTCATGGGATTGATGAATAACTAACAAGGTGGCAACGTTAAAAAAAAAAAAATAGAGAAGGAGAAAATGATGAAACCTAGAGTTTCTTTCCTTATATTCTTTCCTAGAATTCATGTACATAGGGAGTTGTTTTTGTAATTTCTTTTCGTATAAATAATCCTTTATAATTTATGCTTTCCTTGTAATATTTCAGAAATGGCCAACTCATCCAATGCCAAGCTCTTCCTAAAGGAGATTCATGTCTACAAACCCACAAACCCAAAGCCCATACCTAGCTATTGGTTTCAAACATTCAACCTACGAGAACAGCAGTTCATTACCAACAAGATTAGACATATACTTTCACTAACTAAAGTGAATGTTAACGTCATGCCGATAAGGGCCTTAGTCCATTTCTAGGAAAGAAGTGGCCTTTTTATTTGGGCTACACCTAATCAATTCAACTTTGGAATAATACACCAATTGCTCCAAGCTCCTCTATTGGATGAAATATACATTCTAAGACTCAACTTCGGTCCAGTTTACATCTTTTCAAAATTCTTAGGAATCTGTAAGATTGAGATAAATGAGGCCTTAAATGATTACAACAAACACGCTATCAAGATATGGAATTTAGTTTATTAGTTTCAAAATGAACTTAGCTCTAACAAACGGGCTCTATTTCTTGGAAATTGGAGAGAAAATCGAATTAAGGCCTATCTATTAGCAATGTTTGCCACTGTCTTATTTCCAAGCGAGTCTTTTCTTATACACTTTAGGGTGATAGAATTGGTAGCTCAGTTTTAAGAAGGGAAGCCTTATATTCCTGCCCTACATACTGAATAGATAAGGAACCTTAATTTCCTTAAGAAAAGAGGTCGTGGAGATCTTAGAACAAGCATGGCACTATTGATGGTATGGTTCATCAATCACATAAAATGTTTTAGGTTAGATTTAATAAGGAGTGCATTCGCTAATAAGATTGATCTTGTTAACTCTTTCATTGATAAGATCAAATTGCTAGAAGATATCCCTACCCTGCTCTAGATAGAGGTTTTACAAGATTTTTAGGTCAAAGACATATTGTAGATTGCTAGATGGAGCAATTACACTAAGGTCATACTGATTTGCAAAGATTACCATGTTGTACCAATAATCGGAATGAGTTGGTATACAGGCTGCTATCCAAACAACGTGGTGAGGCAGTTTAGGGGGATCCAAGACATAGTTCACAGGCCTTCATTTGAGCCATTCACCTTTGACCTCAAAGAGCCTCACTTAATAGAAAAGGTATCCAATTTTCATAAGATCAAAGCTTAGTAAGATACTAAGACTATAAGCCCTAACGTCAATTTGATTGAATTCATGGGACAAGTGGATAAGCATTGGCTTACCAAAGAATACTTATACGATCAACTTCCTAAGGCAGGCACAATGCAGTATTGGGCACCAAAAGTCCTTTAACCTTCCCTCGGTATACCCTAACTCTGAAATGATGACCTATACGGACCAAGTGAAAGCCCGTATAAAGGTTTCCTATGATGAAAAAGACAAATGGGAAAACCTATTTCAAGAGTCTAGACAAAGGTTGCACACCCTAAAATACTAGCTGAAAATGGCCAAGAAGAAGATTCAAGAGTTTGAGGAGGCAACTAAGCATGATCAAAAGAAGGAGAAGAAAATGTCATCTGGCCCCCAGAAAAAAAAAAAAAGAAAATTAGTATAGATGAATTTGTATCTTTTCATTTCTTTTATGTAATAAAACTCTAGGAATTCAAAAAAATAATAAATAACTTGTCGTTTTGTTAATTATTCATCGATTCCCTCCTTTCCATCTATGTGGCACATTTGCATTTCATTCATCTACATTCTTTCAAAAATTAAAATATTCATGTGCTAACTTGTTGAGAAGTGATTTTGACTAGGTCGCTAAGGTGGCTCCCAAACGCCAAACTTTCAAAAGGAGCCCTATCAAAACCTATTCTTAAATTAGAATGGCCAACCAAGGAAACAACAACACCAACACCAACAATGGCAAATTGAAAGAGCTTGAGATATAGCTAACTCAGTAAATTACTCAAAAAATGAAAATGCTTAAGGGGTATGATGGATTCGAGCATGTTGGCATAACTGTATTAGGTTATAGGGTCCTAAATTAGAAAAAAGTTCAAAAAATAGAAAATTAAAAGAAAACCCCAAAAAATAAAAAAATTTAGAAAAATAGGAATTCTAGAAAAATATAAGAAAATAGGAAAATAGGAAAAAAGCATAAAAAATAAGAAATTTAGAAAATACAAAAAATAAGAAATGTTGAAAAAATCACAAAAAAAATAATAATAAAAAATTAAAAAAAATAAATAGATAAAAGATTTTAGAAAATAACATTCTATTAGATTAAATCTAAGTTTAGAAGTTGGGCCATTGAACTTGGGCTTAGATTTAAATATGGCCCAGGCTGACCAAGTCCATATGTGCAATTAATATGTGCAATTTAATTACACATATGGACAAGGCATAGGCTAACGACCTGACGGTTAAGCATATGGACATAATACTAACATTAAGCATGAGGTCTTGGGTTCGAAACTTAGCAAAGGTAGGGATGCTTTTATCTTACTTTTTGTTTTTCTTACATTAGAGACTACCATGTGTTAGGATTTGATTGTGCCACATGTCTTAACACGTAGCATAATCAGATTGGATGACCTTTGTTAACATAGTGCCACGTGTCAGCTATGTGGCATGCTACGTCAGCCACCATGTATCCAGTGTGACACGTGGCAAGTCGAGGTTTGTCTAGTCGGCTAATGTGGCGCCACGTCAGTACTTTCTCTCGGTTTTCCTCCATTTTCTCCTAATTTTCCTCAGCTTTCCTTCTTAAGAACAGCTCACTCCCTCTACTTTAGCTTCAATTTCTACACAAATTCCATACATAGGCTCATGGTTTCTTGCATTAATCTCACACTAGACATAGCCTACTATGAATCGGTATAGAAAACGCATCTAAGTTCGGTCAATCACGCATTCAAATTGAGCTTCAAAGATTGGAAAAAACTGAGAATCTGGCCATTTCCATTAACTTCGATCTGAGCTTTCCTTTGTTGCTGGGTTGAAATTCATGTATAAATAGGGACGTCAATGAGCAAAAGAGACATCTTTGAGCTTCATAATCAACTCTTAAGCTCCCTTTCTCTCCGACGATTCTCTTTCTCTCTCTAGCTCACTCTTTTCCTATTTGATTCCCTCTCTTCGCTCCGACCCAAGTTGAGCCACTGCTCAAGGAAGACTCCCCACGACTTAGGCTCCTTGATACAACTTTCCTTGACCTTCGCCGTACCCCCTAGCAATGCCGTCTAAGCACCACTGCCAACCGCCACCTCAAACAACCGCCGAACGACCACCCCAAGCTACGGTATTCGGCTTACCCCCCCTATTCCCAATCCAAAACTCACAAAAAACTCCTCAACCCTTCGCTTTGGTCACTAGAACTGCCCGGATAGCCCTCTACCACCATTGCTGTTGAGGGAATTAAAGCCCGACTCGAAACTAGTGGAGCGACTCAATTCGACCTGCCCGACCCGCCTAGGTTTGACTCGCACATTCGAATCCGTTCAAAGCTTTTTCTTTTATTTATTGTTGTTGTTGTTTTATTTATTTATTTTTTATTTTATTTATTTGTTTTGTTTAAATGTATTAGAATATAAAAAGGAAGAAAAAATAAGGAAAAAAAAAAAGAAAAAGAAAAAAAAAGAGAAAAAAAGGAAGAAGGTAATTTTGTTGTATTAAATAAGTAATAAGTCATAAGTGATAAATAAATTAAGAAAAAGAAAAAAAATTGAAATAAAAAAAATATATAAATAGGTAAATAAAAAGATTATGATTTCTTTTTGTTACTTAAAAAAATTAAGCTTTCTAAAAATAAGTGAAAATAAATAAACTTTTTTTCCAAATTAGGATTATTTTTAGAGTTTTCAAAAATAAAACACTAATTAGGACTCTTTAAAAGAATTTTCTTAAATAAATTAAACTGGGTTAAAACGTAAATGCGACCCTTTTTTAAAAATTAAAATCAAACCACCCACTAAATATTTTTGAAAAAGAACTACGTACGTCTGATCTCGAATAGTAGGTACGTAGGCACCCATAAGTAAGTACATAGCGACTTAAAATATGGACAGTTTTATTTTTTTTCCATTTTTAGATGTTTATGTAAATTAATCAATTTAGTTGCATGTATCATAACTAGATGTTTTTTAGAAATTAAAAAGGGTATATTTGAAAAGTGAAGTTAAATTCGAAGAGTTAAAAGTGGTACCTATTTAGGGTTTAATAAATTAGCTCCTGAATCTAAATTTCTAGTTTTCAAAAAAATCGTATTTATAACTTGGTTTTTTAAATTGATAGACCGGTATCTAAGTTATAACCAATAACCCGTTTTCTTGACTCCGGTCAGGTGGTGACTCCAAATCTTTTCAAGTTGGAAAAAATGGTTTTCTCTAAACCCTAATCGAGGGTCAATATTAAATGGGTAGGGTTTAGTATTGATCGATTTAGAGAAAATCTAATTTTATAAAAAAACTGAGAAGGTGAAAAACCAAGAACGATAGCTTGGCGACTCTACTAAGGAACGTCAAGAGGCTTAACCACTTAAAAATATTTCGAAATTAAAATTGCTTTTCAAATTACCTGCATTGTTTAGTTATTTATTTATTCTTTTATATATTGATTTGTTTATTTGATTGCTTTGTGTACATATTTTTTTTAATTAGTATATTTATTTTAGTAAACATGAGATTTATTTTACTGCATCTTGAATGCATGGTAAATGCAGTCAAACCTGGGCCATCAAAGGACCTTAAGACGGGGAGCCATTGTGTAAAGTCTCGGACGTAGTGGGGCAACCACCGTTCGGGGTTGATTAGGCTACCCTACTTAAATTTCGATGTGGCCAAAGAACCGTTTCTTTATAAACGTGTGAGGTCACAGAGTTTAAGGACCGTTAAAACCCACTTGTCTTGCATTACACTTCATAAGGTCAACAAATAATTAGCAAAACGGCAATGTTACATAGAAAAAAAGAAAGAAAGAAAGAAAAAATGACAAAGATTCTAGAGTTTTTGGTTTTCTTGTATTCTTCCTAGAATTGATGTACATAGGAGATCTTGTATATTAGTCTTTTCCATGTAATTTATGCTTTCTTTGTAATGTTCCAGAAATGGCTAGCTCATCTAGCGCCATGGTTCTCGCCAAAGAGATTCATGTCTACAAACTTGTAGGCCCAAAGCCTATACTTAACCAGTGATTTCAAACCTTCAATTCGAGAGAGCAACAGTTCATTACCAACAAAATTAGGCCCATACTCTCACTAGCTAAAATGAAAGTTAACATCACGCTAGTAAGGGCCTTAGTCCATTTTTGAGAGCCTAAAGAAGTGGCTTTCCAATTTGGACCACTTCTAATCAACCTAACTCTAGAGGAGTACACCCAACTGCTCCAAGCTCCTCCTTTGGATGAAATATATGTCCCGAAACTTAGCTTTAGCCCAACATATATCTTCTCAAGATTTTTAAGGATCCATAAGACTGAGATAAATGAGGCCCTAAACAACTACAACAAATATGCCCTCAAGATATGGGATCTAGTCCATTAGTTCCAGAATGAGCCCAACTCTAACAATCAAGCACTATTTTTTGGGAATTGGAGAGAAAACCGAATCAAGGCCTATGTGCTAGTTGTGTTCGCTGCTAGCTGTGTTCGCTACTATCTTGTTCCCAAGTGGGTCTCTTCTTATACACTTTAGAGTAACAGAGTTAGTGGCTTAGTTCTGGGAAGGTAAATCTTACATTCCTACCCTGCTTGCTAAGCAGATAAGGAATCTTAACTTCCTTAAAGAAAGGGGCTACAGAGATCTCAGGTCAAGCATGTCATTATTAATGGTTTGGTTCATCAGTCACATCAAGTGCTTTGGGTTAGATTTAATAAGGGGAGCATTCACGAATAAGGTTGGTCTTATTGATTCTTTTGTTGATAAGATCAAATTACCAGAAGATATCTCTACCCTTCTCTAGATAGAGGTTCTACAAGATTTTCGAGTAGAAGACATACTGTAGACTGCCAAGTGGTGTAATTACATTAAGGTCATACTAATTTGCAAGAATTACCATACTGTACTGCTGATTGGGATAAGCTGGTGTATAGGCTACTATCCAAGCAACATGATAAGATAATTCGGAGGGATCCAGGACATAGCTCACAAACCTTCATTGGAACCATTCACTCTTAATCTCGAAGAGCCTCACTCCATAGAAAAGGTATCCAAACTTCATAAGATCAAAGCTTGGTGGGACACCCGGACCATGAGCCCAAACATCGATTTGAGTGAGTTCATAGGAAAAGTGGATAAACACCGTGTTACTAAAGAGTATTTATACAATTAACTTCACAAGGTAGGTACAATGCTATATTGGGCACCAGAAGTCCTTCAAACCTCCCTTATGTGCCCTAACTCTGAAATAGTAACCTATATGGACCAAATGAAAGAGCGTATGGAGATCCTCCATGATGAGAAAGATGAATAGGTGAACCTATGCTGAGAATCTTGACAAAGGTCACACGCCCTGGAACACCAGCTGAAGATGGCTTAGAAGAAAATTCAAGAGTTTGAAGAAGCAACTAAGCATGACCAAAAGAAGAAGAAAATATCATCTGGCCCATAGAAAAGAAGGAAACTAGCATAGATGACTTTGTACCTTTTTCTTTCATTTATGTAATAAGACTTCAGGAATCCAAAAATAATGAATAACTTACCGTTCTGTTAATCATTTGTTGATCTTCTCCTTTTCATCCGTGTGATTCACTTGCATTTCATTCATTTGCATTCCTTTTTTCAAAATATCCCTATGCTAACTTGTTGAGAAGTGGTTTTTGCCTAGGTCGCTAAGATAGCTCCCAAACATCAAACCTTTCAACGAAGCCCCATCAAAACTTGTTCTTAAACTAAAATGGCCAACCAAGGAAACAACAACAATAATGGCAATAGCAACCTTGAGGTTATTGACTCCACAAAGTTGAGATTCCAATCTTTAGAACAAACAATGGGAAAGATGGTAGATCAATTGAGCTTCCTTGTTGATAGTATCTCTTTGCTTAGGTCTACGGCCCCATTGAATGAAGAGCACTCCAAAGCTCGATATAGAAAGAATATTGAGGCCCTACCCTTTGAAACAGAAGAAGCTTTCCTTAAAGGCAATCAAGGCTTTGAATCCTTTGAAACTGAAGGGGTATTTCCAAAGGCTAACCCAACCTTTGAGCCGAATACTTACTCATTCCCAATCAACCCAAAGCCTGAAGTTGACCAAGACAGATTAAAGGAGCTCAAAGAGCGGTTAACTCAACAGATCACCGAAAAGATGAAAACGCTCAAAGGGTATGATGGATTTGAGCACGTTAGAATAACAAACTTCTCTGCATACGATTATGGAAGCTTCCTAGAAAAATTCAAAGTACCTGACTTTGAAAAATATAATGGGACTGGATGCCCCAAGCTATACACCCGGCTGTATGTACATAAAATGGGCAAGTATACACAGTATGATCAACTTATGGTCCAGACCTTTCAGGATAGCCTGACAGGCCCTACTTTAACCTGGTATGCCCAGTTGAACTTAAATCAAGTGAATACATAGGAGAAGCTGACTAAAGCATTCTATGAGCAATATAGATTTAATGTCGAAGTGGTACAAACAATGATGGATTTGGTTGCCTTGAGGAAAAGGCATAATGAGTCCTTCAAAGAATATGCTCAAAGGTAGAGGTCCTTAGCTGCAAGGGTATCTACCCCTGTGATTTAAAAAGAGTTGACGGTAGCTTTCATTAACACTCTTGAGAGGCCTTACTTCGCTCACTTGATTGGACAAGCCTCTTCTAGCTTTACAGAAATAGTGGCAGTAGGGTACTGAATTGAGAATGCCATTTCTTTTAGTAAGCTGTAAGAAACAACAGATAGACAACTACCCTCTACTAAACCCACCACTAGTAAACTTAGGGAAGCTATTATTAGCATGGTCAACTCGAATGCAAGACCTAACTCCCAAGTTTCTTTTAGGACGAATCCTCCGCCAGCTCAACCATAATACAGAAACCAACTACAGGTTAACTGGGCCCCAAGACAGTTCACCAGAATACCTGTTCTACTTAGTTAGCTGCTTAAGAAGTTAAAAAGAGATAATCTGCTACATTCTGAGGCTCCCACTGAAAGGTACAGACCGAAGTTCTTTGATCCTAATGCAAGATGTCAATATCACCTAGGGCAAGTAGGCCATTCAACTGATTCATGCTAGAGGTTGAAAAACAAAATCCAAGATTTGATCGATGAAGGTATAGTATGACTAGATTTTATGGAGGCTCCTACCCCAAATGTTAACAACAACCTACTGCCAAGCCATAAACCTATCATCAATATGATATCTGACCACCTAGAATCTGCCATCAACATGATCGGTCGAAACCAAGAACCAAAGGTTTATAGGTTCTATAAAAAAGAGGTCCTACAAACTAAAAGGTACGCATTCCATGTACTTATGGCCCCCGAGAATTATAATGCTGCCCCCTTCAATTACCAGGCAATAAACCAAGGGCAATCAAGCTTGCTTGTAGGGGGGATCACTCGCTCCAACAGAATCTACAATCCAAAAGAAGACTTAAAGAAGAAGGGCATATAGGAAATGCCAAACATCGAACAAGGTGAACATGAATAAGGATTAACTATCTTCACCAAAATGATCAAGTCTAGTGAGTATAAGATAATGGATAAGCTCGCTAAGACTCCGGCATAAATATCCCTCATGAGTCTATTGATGGCATCAAACCCATACTAAGAGGCCTTATTTATAACGCTAAGGGATGTTAAGGTCTCTCATGAAATCTCAGCTGAAAGGATTGGCTCTATCACCAATTCCATCCTCACCATAGGTCAAATTTCCTTCTCCACCGAAGAACTGGGAGAAAAAGGTACCCAACATACAAAGCCTATGTTCATAATAGTAAGGATAAATAACATCATCGCAACAAGAGTCCTCATCGACAATGGGTCGTCTCTAAATGTTTGTCCTTTAGCCACCTTAGATCTATTAAGCGTTGATACAATCGCTATCAAACCTAGTTCAACAACGGCAAGAGCTTTTGATGGGTCTAGGAGAGAAATAATTGGGGAAGTGGACTTATCAGTTGATATTGGCCCGCAGATGTTCAGCATCCCATTTCAGGTTTTAGACATTCTAAGGACCTTCAATCTATTATTGGAAAGGCCTTGGATACTTTCAGCAGGGGCCATACCATCAACTCTTCCCTAGAAAGTTAAGTTCATCTCCAATAGCTAGGTCATCACAATTCTAGGTGACCAAGATTATGAAATCTATAAAGAGACAGCCATACCCTATATCGGTATAGAAGACCAAGACGACTTTGGACTCCAGATGTTTAATGAGGTGTGCATGATCACCAATTAGCAGAATGAAGAGAGGCTGAAATACAAAGAAGGCCAATTTGGGTCCTATGGGTTAGGGTACATTCCAACCCCAACAGAGGAATTACAAAGAATGCAAGCTAGGGGCAGAAAGGGTGATAGGTTATATCATGCTCCAATGAACTTCCTACCATTGTTAGAAACTTTCATGAAGACCGAAACCTAAGACTCAAAGCCCGCTAAAGAAGGCACTTCCAACAAGAATGAAGGGCCTGGCCTAATCAACAAAGCCCATCACTTGTATAATTGGTTCTCTATCGCTATGAATAACAATAAGTCTTCCCTAGGGTAAAGGATGAATCATGAACCAGTATTTTATAGAATTTTGCAATAAATTACCTTTGTTCTCCAAATACTTCTACACAACAGAGAGTTCCCCAAAATAAAATCAACTTCTTTTCTCTTTATTTCTACCTTACTTACACTATTCCTTTTGCATACTTTCTTTTTCTTTCCAAATCCAATGACTCGAATAAAGGCCATGGATACCTCGTTTCGATAGGCAATGAGAATATTGATATCACTTTTGGCCCTATTAGGTTAGTCGTCGGGGGTGATGTTGATGACCATAATGATGTATAAGAAAGCTAGCAAAAACATGAAATGAGTAAAATTTCCATTGATGAGCCAACAGAGATGATTAATGTCGGTACCAATGAAAACCCTAAGGTATTGAAGGTTGGGGGAAATTTGGAAGAAAATCAAAAGATAGAGATGACCACATTGCTATCTGAATACCAAGATGTGTTTGTATGGTCTTATGATGATATGCTCGGATTAGACCCATCGATCGTGGTCCATCACTTACCCACTCAAGAGGATATCAAGCCTAAAAAACAAAAGTTGAGAAGGTTCCGACCAGATATCTTGTTGAAAATCAAGGAAGAAGTAAAAAAATTATTGAAAGTCGGCTTCATTGAGGTATTTGATTATTTTGAGTGAGTAGCCAACATAGTACCAGTTATGAAGAAGAATGGGAAAGTCAAGGTGTGCGTGGATTTTTGAGACCTCAATCAAGCAACCCCTAAAGATAATTTTCCTTTGCCCTATATCGATGTATTGGTCGATAACATAGCCATAAACCATATTTTCTCTTTCATGGATAGATTTTCCAGGTATAACCAGATTCGAATGGCTGAAGAAGATAAAGCTAAGACCACGTTCATGACGACTTGGGGCATGTTTTGCTACAAAGTGATGCCTTTCGGACTCAAAAATGCCGGGGTAACTTACTAAAGGGCTATGGTAGCAATTTTTCGTGACATGATGCATAAAGAAGTCGAGGTATATGTCGATGATATGATTGCCAAGTCTAAAGAAGGAGAAAATCATATGGAAAATCTAAGGAGATTGTTTGATAGGCTGAGAAAATTCCAACTGAAACTCAACCTAGAGAAGTGTACTTTCGGGACAACTTCAGGGAAGTTGTTAGGTTTCATAATCAGCCAAAGGGGCATTGAAGTGGATCTTGATAAAGTTAAAGTGATAGTTGACCTACTCACACCATATACACTTAAAGAAATCAGAGGTTTGTTGGGCCGTTTAAACTATATAGCTCGGTTCATATCCCAACTCATAGACAAGTGTCGTCCTTTATTTAAGTTGTTAAAAAATAATGCCAAGATTAACTAGGATGAAGAGTGTGAGCAGGCCTTTACAACAATCAAAGAATACCTAATGAACTCCCCAATTCTGGTAGCTCCAAAATCTAGGAAGCCTTTATTCCTATACTTGACAATATTGCATGCTTGGCCAGAAAGATGAGGAAGGAAAGGAATGGATTGTATATTACTTGAGTAGAAAATTCACCAAAGGAAAGCAGAGATATTCAAAAATTGAAAGAACCTATTATACGTTGGTCTGGGTAATGCATCGGCTCAGATAATATACACTCTACTACCAGGTGGAATTACTGACTCAATACGATCCCCTGAAGTACTTGGCAGATAAACCAGCCTTAATTGGCAGAATCTCAAAGTGGCAAATGCTACTATCAGAGTTCGACATTACATATGTGAACCGAAATTCAGTCAAAGGGTAAGCTTTGGTAGATCAAATAGCAGAAAACCCCTCTAATAGTACTCCCCAAGAAGTACAAATCAATTTTCCTAATGAGGGTATTTTAGTGGTCGAAGGAAACTCTGATAAAGGAAAGGATGACGAGTCACCAAAATGGAAAATGTTCTTCGATGGTGCAACTAACGTGTTTGGATGTGGAATTAGGGCAATACTAATATCCCTTGAAGGTACTTAGTATCTTATGGCCATAAGGCTCGTTTTCCCATACACCAATAATATTGCTGAATATGAAGCATGCATCTTAAGACTCAAGATGGCCCTAAGGAAAGACATTCAAGAATTGGAAGTGTATGGAGACTCCTCGCTCATTATTGGCCAAGCATAGGGAGAGTACAAAACTAAAGATCCTAAGCTGGTGCCTTATCACCGGCATTTGACGGAGTTAACGGAATGTTTTACATAAGTCACCTTCAATCACATACCAATAACTCATAATCAATTTGCAGATGCTTTAGCTACGCTAGCGTCTATGATTTAGATATCTGGTGGAGTTGAGATTCAGCCCCTTACTATTGAAATTGAGGACAAGCTTACCTGCTGCCTAACGATTGAAGGTATAAACGACCAAAAGCCATGGTATCATGATATTAAGGTGTTCTTATAACAAGGTGCATACCCTAAAAAGGTAGAGAAAAAGACTGAAAGATGATTAGGTGACTAGCCAACCAATTCTTAATAAGCGAGTCCATCTTATACCGACGCTCATTTGGCGGTACACTTTTAAGGTGTGTGGCTGATGAAGAGGCTGAGAATTTAATGAAAGAGGTACATGAAGGAGTATGTGGCCCTCACATAAATGGGTACATGTTGGCAAAGAAAATCATGAGGTTAGGGTATTATTAGTCAATAATGGAAAGTGATTGCATTAAACATGTTAGGCACTGTCATTTATGCCAAGTTTATGTGAATAAGATAAATGCCCCACCTCAAGAATTGCATTACCTCTCAACACCATGGCCTCTCTCAATATGGGGCATAGATATCATCGACCCTATCACTTTAAGAGCGTCTAATGGGCATTGCTTCATATTAGTCACCATCGACTACTTCAGCAAATAGGTAGAGGCTTCGTCATACTCGAACGTTACTAAAGGAGTCATAGTGAAGTTTATCAAGAGGGACATCTTGGCTCGATATGGGACTCCTGAAACAATCATCACTGATAATGGCACTAATCTCAACAACAAGCCTATGACAAAATTATACTGGCAATTCCGAATCATTTATAGGATCTCTACTCCTTATCGGCCCTAAATAAATGGAGCTATCGAAGTAGCAAACAAAAACCTCAAAAGAATCATTGAAAAAATGGCTATTACATATAAGGACTGGCATGAGATGTTACCCTTCACACTCATGCCTTATCGGACTTTCGTTAGAACGTCGATTGGGGCAACACCATACTCTTTAGTATATAGCACTGAAGCAGTGTTACCAATAGAGGTTGAAATCCCATCACTCAGGGTACTATTAGATATTCATTTAGACGAAGCCAATTAGGTAAAGAAATACATCAAACAGCTAAATCTGATTGATGAAAGGAGATTGATAGCCTAGTGTCATAATCAATGCTATCTGCAAAGAATGGCTTAGGCCTTCAATAAGAGGGTGTGACCTCGTAATCTCAAAGAAGGAGATTTGGTGTTGAGAAAAGTTCTCCCTAATACACAAGACTCCTGAGGGAAATTCACCCCCAATTATAGGGGTCCTTATGTCATGAAGCGAGTATTATCAGGAGGGACTTTGATTTTGTCCCAAATGGATGGTTTAGATATGAGAGACCCTGTAAATGCTGACGCTATAAAATTGTACTATCCATAAGAAATCAATGGGAATTTTGCTCAAGATACGAAAATGCTAGTCATTTTGAACGTCATTGTGGTCCAATTTTCATTATCTACAAGCAAATTTGGTATCCTTGGCCGTTGTCATCGTTGGAATAATTACCCTCTCTATGGACAGGTCTAATTCCCTTAACTTCATTTAACCAATCCTATATACTGCAAACACAAGAGGAGTTAAGGAATAAGATCTAGAACATTGGTAATGAATAAAATTCTTTAAATACTTTCTTATGGATTGATCCCCCTCAATGGGGAGTTTTATTATCTATTTTTTTAGAGGAAGGTGAAACTCAAGTAAGTAATCACGGTAGATGGGAATGAGGCTTTTGGTTCATAAAAGTTCCAAAGAAACAAAAATAGTAGGTAGTTTTTCCTGCATCGGGCTAATCTCCATGATTTCTTCAAAAAGAACCAGCAAAGTCTTGAACATTGTATGTCAAGAACATCTGAGTTGATAATAAGGGACTAAAACAAGAGTCAGTAATTTCCCAATGGGGGTTTTTAAAAAAAGGTTTGATGGATTGGGTGCTATCAACAGAGACCGGGTTAGTATTTCTACATAGTGTTTGTACACCAATTTTTTCTTGCATTTAGACCACTTTTACTCCCAACAATCTTTTTTAACCAACCCAGAGGCGTTTACTTTCTACATTTAGTATTTGGCCAACCTATGAAGACACGATCTTAGCTTAGTTCATTCTTCTAAATTTCTTGCAAACAAGCCCTTCTCCTCACCAAGTTCTATAAGGCACTTTCTTTCACCAAGTTTCTCTTAACTGACTCATAAAGCAATTCCCTTCATCATCTTCTTAACTAGCCTTTCAAGTTTACTCATTCTTTTTAGGGTCTTAGCTAGCTCTAGGAGTACTTTGCCCACCTTGGTTAGTCAGCTCATCAGGGTATGACCAAGTTTCCCCATTCTTTTTAGGGTCTTAGCCAGCTCTAGAAGCACTTTGCCTACCTTGGTTAGTCAGCTTATCAAGGCACAACCAAGTTTTCTCAACTTAGTTTAAGGTCTTAGCTAACTCAAGGAGCGCTTAGCCCGTTTCACTTCACTTTATCAGTTCATACGAGCATGACCAAACTTCAATTCTTTTTTTCTTCTTTCGGCCATCTCTTAGAGCGCTGCCCTTCACTTCTCTAAATCTCCAATGGATTGAACTTAGGATAGTAAGATAGCTGTAGTGCTTCCTAGCATAAAATCCATTCTTAGGGCAAAAATAGTGTCTGTTTTATCTTTATGGCAAAGTTTTATTCAAACTTTACCACAAAGAGGGGTAGCTGTACACACCTAATTTTTGCCTCTTTATATTTTTCAAATTAGGTTATAAGGTCCTAAATTAGAAAAAAGTTCAAAAAATATAAAATTAAAAGAAAACCCCAAAAAATAAAGAAATTTAGAAAAATAGGAATTCTAGAAAAATATAGGAAAATAGGAAAAAAGCACAAAAAATAAGAAATGTAGAAAAAATCATAAAAGAAATAATAAAAAATAGATAAAAGATTTTAGAAAATAACATTTCATTAGATTAAATTTAAGTTTAGAAGTTGGGCCATTAAACCTAGGCTTAGATTTAGATATAGCCCAAGCTGACTGAGTCTATATGTGCAATTTAATTGCATATATGGATAAGGCACAGGCCAAGAGCCTGACGGTTAAGCATATGGACATAATACTAACATTAAGCATCAAGTCTTGGGTTCAAAACTTAACAAAGGCAGGGATGCCTTTTTCTTACTTTTTGTTTTTCTTTCATTAGAGACTGTCACGTGTTAGGATCTGATTGCACCACATGTTAGCCATATGGCATGCCACGTCAGTCGCTACGTGTCTAGTGTAACACGTGGTAAGTCGGGGTTCATCAAGTTGGTTGACGTGACGCCATATTGGCGCCACGTTAGCACTTTCCCTTTCTTTTTCTCTGTTTTCCTCCATTTTCTCCCAATTTTTCTCAGTTTTTCTCCTCAAGAGTAGCTCGCTGCCTCCACTTTTGCTTCAATTTCTGCACAAATTCCATACATAGGCTCATGGTTTCTTGCATCAATCTCGCATTAGACATAGCTTACTATGAATCGGTATAGAAAACACGTCCAAGTTCGGTCAATCATGCATTCAAATCGAGCTTCAAAGATTAGAAAAAACTGAGAATTCGGCCATTTCCATTAACTTCGATCCGAGCTTTCCTTTGTTGCTGGGTTGAAATTCATGTATAAATAGGGATGCCAATGAGCAGAAGAGGCATCCCCAAGCTTCATAATCAACTCTCAAGCTCCCTTTCTCTCCGGCAATTCTCTTTCTCTCTCTAGCTCACTCTCTCTCTCTTCGATTCCCTCTCTCTACTCCGACCCAAGCTAAGCTACAGCTTAATGAAGACTCCCTACGACTTAGGCTCCTCGATACAACTTTCCTTGACCTCTGCCGTGCCCCCTAACAGTGCCATCCAAGCACCACCGCCAATCACCACCTTTGAAAACCGCCGAATGACCACCCTAGGCCATGACACTCGGCTTACCCCCCCTATTCCTAATCCAAAACTCACAAAAAACTCCTCACCCCCTCGCTTTGGCCATTAGAACTGCCCGGATAGCCCTCTGCCGCCGTTGCTGTTGAAGGCATTGAAGCCCAACCCGAAACTAGTAGAGCGACTCGATCTGACCCGCCCAACTCGCCTAGGTTCGACCCATGCATCTAAATCCATCCGAAGCTTTTTCTTTTATTTATTGTTCTTGTTTTATTTATTTATTTTTTATTTTATTTATTTTTTTAAACGTAATAGAAAATAAAAAGGAAGAAAAAAAAAAGAAAAAAAAGAGAAAGAAAAGAAAAAAGAAGAAGAAGGTAATTTTGTTTTATTAAATAAGTAATAAGTGATAAGTGATAAATAAATTAAGAAAAAGAAAAAAAATTTTGGAATAAATAAAATAAAAAAAATATAAATAGGTAAATAAAAAGATTATGATTTCTTTTTGTTACTTAGAAAAATTAAGCTTTCTAAAAATAAGTGAAAATAAATAAACCTTTTTTCCAAATTAGGACTATTTTTAGAGTTTCCAAAAATAAAACACTAATTAGGACTCTTTAAAAGAATTTCCTTAAATAAATTGAACTGGGTAAAAACGTAAATGCAACCCTTTTTCAAAAATTAAAATCAAACCACCTACTAAAGATTTTTTAAAAAGATCTACGTACGTCTAATCCTGAATAGCAGGTACATAGGCACCCGTACGTAAGTACAGAGTGACTTAAAATATGGAAAGTTTTATTTTTTCCATTTTTAGATATTTATGTAAATAAATCAATTTAGTCGCATGTATCATAACTAGATGTTTTTTGGAAATTAAAAAGGATATATTTGAAAAGTGAAGTTAAATTCGGAGAGTTAAAAGTAGTACCCGTTTAGGGTTTTACAAATTAACCCTCAGATCCAGATCTCTAGTTTAAAAAAAAAAAACCATATTTATAACTTGGTTTTTTAAATCAACAGACTAGTAGATAAGTTATAACCAATCCACCCAATTGGTTATAACTTAACCCTTTTTCCCGACTCCGATCGGATGGCGACTCTAAAATCTTTTCAAGTTGGAAAAAATGGTCTTCTCTAAACCCTAGTTGAGGGTCAATATTAAACGGGTAGAGTTTAGTATTAATCGATTTAGAGAAAATCTAATTTTATAAAAAAACCAAGAGGGTGAAAAACCAGGCTCGACAATAACAGACTTCTCTGCCTATGATTATGGAAGCTTCCTAGAAAAATTCAAAGTACTTAACTTCGGAAAATACAACGGGAATAGATGCCCTAAGCTACATACCTGATTTTATGTACACAAGATGGATAAGTATGTTCAGTATGACTAGCTCATGGTCCAGACCTTTTAGGACAGCTTAACAAGCCCTACCTTGACTTAGTACGCTCAATTAGATCTGAATTAGGTGAACACATGGGAAAAGCTAGCTAGAGTATTCTATGAGCAATATAGGTTTAATGTTGAGGTAGCACTAGCTATGATGGACTTGGTTGCCCTAAGGAAGAGGTACAATGAATCTTTCAAAGAGTATGCCCAAAGGTGGAGGTCTTTAGCTGTAAGGGTATCTATCCTCGTAACTAAAAAAGAGTTAACTACAACTTTCATCAATACTCTTAAGAGACCCTACTTCACTCACCTGATCGGATAAGCTTCACTCACCTGATCGGATAAGCCTCTTTTAGCTTTGCAGAAGTAGTCACAGCAAGGTATCGAATTGAAGGTGTCGTCTCTTCCGGTAAGCTATAAGAGACATTAGATAGAAGACTACCCTTTGCTAAACCTACTACCAGCAAGCTTATGGAAGCTACTATTAGCATGGTCAATTCGAATGCCAAGCCTAACTCTCGGGTCTCTTTCAGGGTACATCCTTCACCAGCTTAACAACAATACAGAAGCTAACTACAGGTTAGCAAAGCCCTAAGGCAATTCACCAGAGTACCCATTCTACTCAATCAAGTACTTGAAAAGTTAAGGAGAGATAATTTGCTCCATTCTAAGGCTCTTAGTGAAAGGTACAGGTCGAGTTTTTTTATCCTAATGCAAGATGTCAGTATCATTTAGGGTAAGTGGGCCATTTAACTAACTCGTGCTAGAATTAAAAAAAAAAATTCAAGATTTAATTGATGAAGGTACTGTACAATTGGATTTTGTGGAGGTTCTTGCTCCGAACGTCAATAACAACCGCCTGCCAAACCATAGGCTCATCATCAATATGATATCTGACCACTCAAAGCCTACCATTAACATGATCGGTCCCAATCAAGAGGCTAAGGTTTATAAATTCTACAAACAAGAAGAGAAGCAAATTCTACAAACTAAACGGTACACCTTCCATATGCTTGTAACCCCTAAAAATTATAAAACTACCCCTCTCAACTACCAGGCAATAAACTAAAGGTAGTCAAGCTTACTTTTGGGGGGAGATTACTTATTCTAGTAGAATTTATGATTCGAGGGAAGACTTGAAAAAGAAGGTTGTATTGGAAATGCCAAACAATGAACACGCTGAGCATCAACAAGGATTAACTACCTTCACTAAGATGATTAAGTTTAGCGAATATAAAATAATGGATCAGCTCGCTAAAACTCTAGCACAAATATCCCTCATGAGTCTATTGATGGCATCGAACCTACATCAGGAAACTTTGTTTAGAACACTAAAGGAAGTCGAGGTCCCTCATAAAATCCCTATTGAAAGGATTGGCTCTGTCACTAATTCCATCCTTATTGTGGATCAAATTTCCTTCTCCACCAAAGAACTAAGTGAAGAAGGTAACCAGCACATAAAGCCTCTATTCATAATTGTGAGGATAAATAACATCATCACAACAAGAGTCCTCATTGACAATGGGTCATCTTTGAATGTCTACCTTCTAGCGACCTTGGATCTATTGGGCATTGATACCACCACTATCAAGTAGAGTTGACAACAATAAAAGATTTTGGTAGATCTAGGAGAGAAATAATAGGGGGGATCGACTTACCAATGGATATCGGCCTATAGACGTTCAACATCCCATTCCAAGTTTTAGACATTCCATGGACCTTCAATTTGTTATTGGGAAGGCCTTGGATACATTTAGCAGGAGCCATAAAGTCAAGTCTTCACCAAAAAGTTAAGTTCATCTCTTTTCTTTTCATTCCTTACTTACACTCTTTCTTTTACGTACCTTTCTTTTTCCTAAATCTAATGCTTTGAATGAAAGCTATGGGTACCTTGTGCAAATAGGTGATGAAAATATTGATATCACCTCTGACCTTACTAGGTTAGTCATCGGGACTAATGTCAATGACCATATTGATGTACAAGAAAGCTAACAAAAATATGAAATGAGTAGAATTTCCATTGACGAGCCAATCGAGATAATTATTGTTAGGACCAATGACAACCCTAAGGTATTGAAGATTAAGGGAAATTTGAAAGAAGACCAAAAGGAAGAAATGACCTCATTATTATCTGAATACCAAGATGTATTCGCACGGTCTTATGAAGACATGCCCGAATTAGATCCGTTGATCATAGTCTATCGTTTACCTACACAAGAGGATATCAAACCTAAGAAATAGAAGTTAAGAAGATTCTGACCAAATGTTCTGCTAAAGATCAAAGAAGAAGTCAAAAAATTACTGGAGGTCGATTTTATTGAGGTATTTGATTATCCCGAATGGGTAGCCAACATAGAACCAGTTATGAAGAAGAGTGGAAAGGTTAGAGTGTGCATGGACTTTCGGGACCTTAATTAAGCAACCCTTAAAGATAATTTTCGCTTGCCCCATGTCGATGTCTTCGTCGACAACATAGCTAGAAACCATCTTTTCTCTTTCATGGATGGATTTTTTTAGGTATAATAAAATTTAAGTGGTTGAAGAAGATAAAACCAAGATAACATCCATTATAACTTGGGGCACATTTTGCTACAAAGCAATGCCTTTCGGACTCAAAAATGCCGAGTTAACTTATCAAAAGGTTATGATAGCAATCTTTCATGACATGATGTACAAGGAAGTTGAAGTATATGTTGATGATATGAGGAGATTGTTTGATAGGTTGAGAAAATTCCAATTGAAGCTATACCTAGAGAAATATACCTTAGGAGTGAATTCAAGGAAATTGTTGGGTTTTATCATGAGCCAAAGGGGCATCGAAGTAGACCCTGATAAAGTTAAAGTGATAATTGACTTACCCCTACTATGCACACTTAAAGAAATTAGAGGCTTATTGGGCTGTTTATACTATATAGCCCGGTTCATATCTTAACTCACAAACAAATGCCGTCCTTTGATTAAGTTGTTGAAAAAGAATGCCAAGATCAAATGGGATGAAGAGTGCAAGTAGTCCTTTACAACAATCAAAGAATACCTCATGAACCCTCCAATTCTAGTAGCTCTAAAACCTAAGAAGCCTTTATTCCTATACTTGATAATATTACTAGTATCCTTGGGGTACATGCTTAGCCAAAAAGATGAGGACAGAAAAGAATGGGCTGTATACTACTTGAGTAAGAAATAAATTGAAGGAGAGTAGAAATATCTAGAAATTGAAAAAACCTATTATGCTTTAGTCTGGGTAATGTGTCGGCTCGGACAATATACACTCTACTATCAAGTTGAATTGCTGACTAGTATGATCCCTTAAAGTATTTGGCAAACAAGCCAGCCCTAATTGGCAAAATCTCAAAGTGCCAAATATTACTATCAAAGTTCGACATTATATACATAAACCAAAATTCAGTTAAAGGGAAAGCTCTAGCAAATCAATTAGTAGAAAATGCCTTTGATAGCACCCCCCAAGAGGTATGAGTTAATTTCCCCTATGAGGATATCTTAGCAGTTGAGAGAAACTCTAATAAAGGAGAAGATGATGAGCCACCGAAATGGAAAATGTTCTTCGATGGTGCAACCAACATGTCTAGGTGTAGAATCGAGGCAATACTAATATCCCTTGAAGGTACTCAATATCCTGTGGTTATAAGGCTCATTTTTCCATACACTAATAATATCGTCGAGTATGAAGCATGCATCATGGGACTCAAAATGGCCCTAGATAAAGACATTTGAGAATTAGAAGTGTATGGGGACTCTTCACTCATTATTGGCCAAGCTTAGGGAGAGTACAAGACTAAAGATTCTAAACTAGTACCTTATCACGGCATTTGACTAAGTTGATGAGGAAATTCAAAGAAATCACTTTCAATCATGTATCAAGAACTCATAATCAATTTGCTGATACTTTAGCCACTCTAGCATCTATGATCCAGATATCCAATGGAATTAAGATTCAACCTCTTACTATTGAAATGGAAGACATGCCTGCCTTCTACTTGGCAATTGAAGGTACCAATGATCAAAAGCCGTAGTACCATGATGTTAAGACATTCTTACAATAAGGTACATACCTGGAAGAAGTCGAGAAAAAAGGATAGAAAGATGATTAGGAGATTGGCTACTTAATTCTAGATAAACGAGTTTGCTTTATATTGGGGCTCTTTTGATGGTACACTCTCGAGATGTATGGATGATAAGGAGGTTGAGAAGTTAATGAAAGAAGTAAATGAAGGAGTATGTAGCCCTCACATGAATGGTTACATGCTGGCAAAGAAAACTGTGAGGCTAGGGTATTATTGGTCAACAATGGAAAGTGATTGCATCAAACATGTTAGGCATTGTCACTTATGCCAAGTTTATGCAAATAAGATAAATGCCCCGCTTTAGGAACTACATGCTCTCTTAGCATCATAGCCTTTCTCAATGTAAGGCATAGATATCATCGGCCCGATCACTCCAAAAGCATCCAATGGGCATTGCTTCATACTAGTCGCCATTGACTACTTCAGCAAATGGGTTGAGACTTTGTTTGACTCAAGTGTTACTAAAGGGGTCGTAGTTAAGTTCATCAAGAGAGACATCTTGGCTCAATATAGGACTCCAGAAACAATCATCATTGATAATGGCACCATTCTCAACAACAAGCTTATATTAAAATTATGCCGATAGTTCCAGATCATTTACAGGAACTCTACTCCTTATCGAGCCCAAATGAATGGAGTTATTGTAGTAGCCAATAAAAACCTCAAAAGAATCATCGAAAAAATAGCTATCACATATAAGGACTGGCATGAGATGTTACCATTCACACTCATAGCCTATCAAAATTCCATCAGAACGTTGATTGGGGCAACACTATACTCTTTGGTATACGACACTAAAGCAGTGTTACCAGTAGAGGTTGAGATCCCATCACTCAAGGTCTTATATCTCACTTCTTAAATTCTCTTGTATTTTTAGTGTATATGTTCGATTAAATGGAGTAAAGGGAGTTAGACCTTTCAAATGCAATTTCTTGCTTTGAGGCTTCTTTCCTTCTCTTTCTTCCCCTTTCCCTAATTTTCCTCCACTTTCCCCAGTCATAAACACTCGACCCCTTTACTTCAACTCCAATTTTCACTTAAAATTCATACACACACATGCAATTTCTTGCTTTGATCTTGTTGAGTGCCTAGCTTACTGTAAATTAAACCCATTAACACATCCAAATACAATCAAAGGAGCATTCAAATCGAGCTCTAAAATTTAGAAAAAACTTAACTTTCGAGCATTTTTAATTAATTCGAATGAGAACTTTCCTTTGTTTTCTGGATTGTTTCACATATAAATTAGAGCTCATTGGATAGACATAATCTCACACAATCGACCAAAATCATTCCGAAACAACCTCTCTCTCTCTCTTGTAATCAGTTTCTCTCTCTAACTCTCTCTCTCTCTCTCTTTAATTCTCTGTTTCCACTCAAGTCTGAACTAAACCACCACCCTATGATTGTTATTTATAGCTTAAGCTCCCCAACCCAACCACTTTTGACCTTAGTTATGGCCTGTAGCATCGCCACTAACTTGCTACCACCTAAATCCTAACCACTGAACCCTTTCCCTCTCTAACCACCAACTTTGGCTCTCTTCAACCCATACCAACACCACTACAACACTTGACCTCCTTAACCTTAGAACCATCAGCCCACTCATGCTTAGTAACCCCTTACGGCACCACTCGAACATCGCCACCATCACTACACTTCGCACTACCTCCAAATGACCACTCCAAGTCATGGTACTCGACCTATCCCCTTAAGTCCAATCCTAAACATACAAATTCGTCCTTATCTCCAAAAAATTTGGCCTAAATCATCTTGAATTATGCCTAGTCGATGCTGTTGAAGTGGAGCTATAGACAACTCGACCTGTAATCCGACCTGAACTCGGCTAACCGACCTAATCGCTCCAAGTCCAACCCGTATAACCACTACATTCAATCCTTTTATTAATTTATTTATTTTATTCTTTATTGTTGTTGTTATATATATATATATATATAATTGTAAATGTAATATGGGAAAAAAAAAAAGAAAAACTGAAAAAATAAGGAAGAAGTATTTAGTTTAGTTTTTATTTATTTATTTTCATGTTTTAGCCAAAAAATTAAAAAAAAAAACAAAGAATAGAAATAAAAAGTAAAAGCAATAAATAATAAATAAATAATAAATTTTTTTTCTCATCACTTAGAAAAGTGATTTTCCAAAAAATAAAATAAAAAGAAATCAACTATTTTTCAAATTAGGATCATTTAGAATTTTCAAAAATAAAATCCAATTTAGGACCCTTTAGTAAATTTTCTTAAATAAACCAAATTGAGTAAAATATAAACTCGATTGTTTTTCAAAATTATACTCAACTCAACCTACTAAAGTGTTTGTAAAAGAACTATGTACATTTGATTCCGAATAACAGGTACGTAGGCACTTACAAGGCGACAATAAAAATAAAAAAAATCTAGTTTTTCACTTTCTCTAGATTACTTAAGTTGTCCAATTAGGAGAAAGATAATAGGGGAGGTGGCTACCACCAAACCCTGACTATTGCCCTTCTCTCTCTCCTCGAACTACTACGCTCAGCGTCCTTCACCTAAACTAACATCATGGTCACTCTCCCTGTACCCTTAAATCCCCAAACCAACACTCCATTCGTGCCTAGCTGCCACCAAATCGGAGAAGCAAACGCCATCGCTGACTGCCACTTCCAAAACCACCTAAAACGAGCTCCATTAACTATGGCATTTCCTCTACCCCCCCTAATCCCAATCAAAAACACACAAAAACCCCTTTTCCCCTTCGATTTAGAGGCTAGATTGAGCTGAATCGTGCCCTACTGGTGTTGTTAAAGAGGAATCCAAGATCTAACCCGACTTAACCCAACCTAGAGGATTGACCCACAACTCTGTCCAGTAGTCCGACCTAACCTAATCAACCCAAGTTCAACTTGCGCATCCTTCTACCTTCATCCAATTTCTTTTTATTTATTTATTTTTTTTTTCTTGTTTTTTTTTTATCTATGTTAATGTAATAAAAAAAAAGAAAGGAAAAAGAAAAGAAAAAAAAAAGAAAGAGAAGAAAAAGAAAAAAAAAAGGAAATATTTTATTTTGGTTTTTCTATTTCACATTTAAACAAAAGAAAAACCATAAAAAAACACTAACTAACAATAAAAAGTAAATAAATAAATAATAAAATGGAATAAAAATATAAAAGTTACTTTTGACACTTAGAAAATCAATTTTTTTCAATAAAAATAAAATAGATCCTTTCCAAACTAGGGCATTTTAGGTTTTCCAAAAATAAAATCCAACTTAGGACTCCCTATAATTTTTTCTCAAATCAACTTAAAATGGGTAAAAATATAAACTTAGCAATTTTTCCAAAGTTAAAATCAATCAACCCACTATATTTTCATTAAAAGAACTATATGCATCTGATCTCGAATAATGGGTACGTAGGCACCCGTACGCAAGTATGGGGTGACTTAAAATATGAAAAGTTTTATTTTTTCCATTTTTAGATATTTATGTAAATTAATCAATTTAGTCGCATGTATCACAATTAGATGTTTTTAGAAATTAAAAATGGTATATTTGAAAAGAGAAATTAAATTCGAAAAGTTAAAAGTGATACCCATTTAGGGTTTAATAAATTAGCCCTCGAATCTAGATCTCTAGTTTTCAAAAAACCGTATTTATAACTTGGTTTTTTGATCAATAGACTGATAGCTAAGTTATAACTAATCCACTTAATTGGTTATAACTTAACCCCTTTTTTCAACTCCGGTCAGTTAGCAACTCCAAATCTTTTCAAGTAGGAAAAAATGGTCTTCTTTAAACCTTAGTTGAAGGTTAATATTAAACAGGCAGGGTTTAGTACTGATTGGTTTAGAGAAGACCTAATTTTATAAAAGAACTAAGAGGGTGAAAAACTAGGCTCGACAGCTTGACGACTCCACCAAGGACCGTCAAGAGGGCTAACCATTTAAAAACATTTCGAAATTAAAATCGCTTTTCAAATTACCTACATTGTTTAGTTATTTATTTATTTATTTATTTCTTTATATTTTGATTTGTTTATTTATTGTTAGCTTCGTGTACATATTTGTTTTAATTAGCATGTTTATTTTGTAAGTAGCATACACCGAGGCATTAGATTTATTTTGCTGCATCATAAATGCATGATAGATACAGTCAAACCTAGGCCGTCATAGGACCTTAGGATGGGGAGCCATTGTGTAAAGTCTCGGATGTAATGGGGTAATGATACGAGGCAAGTGCACCTATCAGTTTTAATATAGCGGATGTGAGTCCGAATTGATCCCTCAAAGATTTTGAGTACTAATATTAACTTTAGCTTTATTATCTAACCGGAAATTGTGATGAGTTGAATGAATTAAAAATACTAAAATTAACAAATTAAACTAAATATGAGACTTGATTAAGCAAATTAGAAAGCAATAAACTACGAACGACTTCAAGAAATTAATAACGTATTTAGGAATTATTTCCCCTAGTGTTTAACATGTGACCGTTTTAAGTGTATTCAATTCAGTTTCTATTATTCTTGACCGGAGGGATTCACAATTAAAGCTAATATCTTTCTCAAGCATATTAACCCTAATCTTAAATTATTTACCGAAATCTCTTCACTTAGTAATATAACTTAGAATTGCATTAATGTATAATGAATTCCCACATAAACAATCAACTTTCTGGAAGAAACATGTATCTTATCTCTAAGTATACATGTAATTCTATCCAATTATGTTAAGATCTAATTACGCATGCAATTTCTCAATCAACATGCATAATATCATATATTGACACTCTAGAATTATCAATCCACAATTAAACAACATAATTGAATCAATAAAAGATAGAAACTTTATTGAAATTATAATTCAATCCAAGGGTTACATGAAACCCTAGGTTCCATAATCCTAAATACTCGAATTCTAAGCTATCATAACGAATCTAAAAACAAGTTTCATCAAAAACGTAAAATAAAGCATGAAAACCCCTCTTGATTTGATGAACAATCTCTCTAATCTTGAAGTTGATGTTGTTTTCGCTTCTTTCTTGATGTTCTCCTCAAGTCTCTTCTCTTCTCTTGTATCTCTCCGTTTCTGTAATGTCTCTCTCCCTTTGAAACCCTAAGATATCCTTTTATATATGTATTACAAAGATTCTATTTTCGTCATCAGATACGGCCTGGGACATGGCCGTGTCCCCAGGTCGTGTAACTTTCTACACTAAGGCAAAATTTCTGCATAACTTCAAAATTTCATAACTTCTTCGTTTGAACTCGGAATTGAGTGAAACTTGATTCCTTTTCTTCGTTTTTGAGCCTAGAACGCGTTTAAACCCTGAAATCAACATTTTACTCAATTAAGTATCAATTTCTTTAAAGAAAACCAAAAATGTAAGGGAAATACTATAAAATCACCATATGAAATATGTTTAAAATCAGAGTTATCAGGTAACCACCGTTCGGGGCCGATTAGGCTACTCCAATTAGACTTCGATGTGACCGAGGAACCATTTCCTTATAAACGTGTGTGGTCACAGAGTTTAAGGACCATTAGAACTTACCTGTCTTGCATTACACTTCATAGGGTCGACAAATAACTAACAAAGCGGCAATGTTAAAAAAAAATAAAAGAAGAAAAAAAATGACAAAAATTCCGGAGTTTTTCCCTGTATTCTTCTAAGAATTGATGTGCATAGGAGATCTTGTATATTTTCTCTTCTTGTAATTAATCTTTCCCTTGTAATTTATGCTTTCTTTGCAATGACATAGAAATGGCCAGCTCATCTAACGCCAAGGTTCTCGCTAAAGAGATTCATGTCTACAAACCTACAAACCTAAAGCCCATACTTAGTTAGTAGTTTCAAGCTTTCAACCTGGGAGAGTAATAATAGTTCATTACCAACAAAATTTGACTCATACTCTCACTAGCCAAAGTGAAAGTTAACATCATGCTAGTAAGGGCTTTAGTCCATTTTTGGGAGCCCAAAGAAGTGGCTTTTTGATTTGGACCACATCTAATCAGCCCAACTCTAGAGGAGTACACCCAACTGCTCCAAGCACCTCCTTTGGATGAAATATACATCCCGGAACTCAACTTCAACCCAACATATATCTTCTTAAGATTCTTAGGGATCTGTAAGATTCGTAGGGATCTGTAAGATTGAGATAAATGAGTCCCTAGATGACTGCAACAAATACGCCATAAAGATATGGGATATAGTCCATTGGTTCTAGAATGAGCCCAGCTCTAACAATCAAGCACTGTTTTTTGGGAATTGGAGAGAAAACCGAATCAAGGCCTATGTGCTAGCTATGTTCGCTACTATCTTGTTCCCAAGTAGGTCTCTTCTTAGACACTTTAAGGTAACAAAGTTAATGGCTCAATTCTGGGAAGGTAAGTCTTACATTCCTGCCCTACTTACTAAGCAGATAAGGAATCTTAATTTCGTTAAGGAAAAGGGCTACGGAGATCTCAGGTCAAGCATGGCACTATTAATGTTTTGGTTTGTCAGTCACATCAAGTGCTTTAGGTTGGATTTAATAAGGGGAGCATTCACGAATAAGATTGACCTTATTAATTCTTTCGTTGATAAGATTAAATTACTAAAAGATATCCCTACCCTTCTCTAGATAGAGGTTCTATAAGATTTTTCAGTAGAAGACATACTATGGACTGCAAGGTGGAGCAATTACACTAGGGTCATACTGATTTGCAAGAATTACCATGCTGTACTACTGATTGGGATGAGTTGGTGTACAAGCTACTATCCAAGCAACATGGTAAGACAATTTAGAGGGATTTAGGACATAATTCACAAACCTTCATTGGAACCATTCACTCTTAATCTTGAAGAGCCTCACTCTACAGAAAAGGTATCCAAACTTCACAAGATCAAAGCTTGGTGGGACACTCGGACCATAAGCCTAAACATCGATCTGGGTGAGTTCATAGGAGAAGTGGACAAACACCGGGTTACCAAAGAGTATTTATATAATCAACTTCATAAGGTAAGTGCAATGCAATATCGGGCACCAGAAGTGCTTCAAACCTCCCCTATGTGCCTTAACTTTGAAATGGTGACCTATATGGACCAAATGAAAGCATGTATGGAGATCCTCCGTGATGAGAAAGATAAATGGGTAAACCTATGTCGAAAATCTAGATAAAGGTCACATGACCTAGAACACCAGTTGAAGATGACTTAGAAGAAAATTCAAGGGTTTGAAGAAGCAGCTAAGCATGACCAAAAGAAGAAAATGTCATTTGGACCATAGAAAAAAAAAAAGGAAATTAGCATAGATGAATTTGTACCTTTTTTTTTTTCTTTTCTTTTCATGTAATAAGACTCTAGGAATCCAAAAATAATGAATAACTTGCAGTTCTGTTAATCATTTATCGAGCTTCTCCTTTTCATCCGTGTGATTCACTTGCATTTCATTTATTTGCATTCTTTTTCAAAATATTTGTATGCTAACTTTTTAAGAAGTGGTTTTTACCTAGGTCGCTAAGATAGCTCCCAAACATCAAACCTTCTAAAGAAGCCCCATCAAAACTCACTCTCAAACCAGAATGGCTAACCAAGGAAACAACAACAATAATGGCAACAGCAACCCTGAGGTTATTGACTCCACGGAGTTGAGATTCCAATCTTTGGAACGAACAATGAGAAAGATGGTAGATCAACTGAGCTTTCTGGCTGATAGCATCTCTCTACTTAGGTCTATGGCCCCATGAAATGAAGAGCACTCCAAAACCCGATATAGAAAGAATATCGAGGCCCTACCCCTTGAAACAAAAGAAGCTTTCCCTAAAGGCAATCAAGGCTTTTAATCCTTTAAAATTGAAGGGGTATTTTTAAAGGCTTACCTAACCTTTGAGCCAAATACTTACTCATTCCCAATCAACTCGAAGCCTGAAGTTAACCAGGACAAATTGAAGGTGCTCCAAGAGCGGTTAACTCGATAGATCACCGAAAAAATGAAAACGCTCGAAGGGTATGATGGCTTCGAGCACGCTGGAATAACAGACTTCTTTGCCTACGATTATAGAAGCTTCCTAGAAAAATTCAAAGTACTTGACTTTGAAAAATACAATGAGACTAGATGCCCCATGTTACACAACCGGCTGTATGTATGTAAGATGGGCAAGTATGCATAGTATGATCAACTCATGGTTCAGACCTTTCAGGACAGCTTGATAGGCCCTGCCTTAACCTGGTACGCCTAGTTGAACTTAAATCAGGTGAATACATGGGAGAAGTTGCCTAGAGTGTTCTATGAGCAATATAGATTTAATGTCAAAGTGGCACTAACAATGATGGATTTGGTTGCCCTGAGGAAAAGGCACAATGAGTCCTTCAAAGAATATGCTCAAAGGTGGAGGTCCTTAGCTGTAAGGGTATCTACCCCTATGATTTAAAAAGAGCTGACAGCAGCTTCCATTAACACTCTTGAGAGGCCCCACTTCACTCACCTGATTGGATAAGCCTCTTCTTACTTTGCAGAAATAGTAGCAGCAGGGTACCGAATTGAGAGTGCCATTTCTTCTGGTAAGCTACAAGAAATAGCAGATAGAAGACCACCTTCTACTAAACTCACCACCAATAAGCATATAGAGAAGCTACTGTCAGCATGGTCAACTTGAATGCAAGACCTAACTCCTAAGTTTCTTTTAGGACGAATCCCTCACTAACTTAACCACAGTACAAAAGCTAACTACAGGTTAACAGGGCCCCAAGACAGTTTACCAGAATACTTGTTCCACTTAGTCAGGTGCTCGAGAAGTTACGAAGAGATAATCTGCTACATTTTGAGGCTCCTAGTGAAAGGTACAGGTTGAAGTTCTTTGATCCTAATGCAATATGTCAATATCATCTAAGGCAAGTAGGTCATTCAAATAATTCATGTTGGAGGTTAGAAAAAAAAATCCAAGATTTAATCGATGAAGGTATAGTACAACTGGATTTTGTAGAGGCTCTTACCCTAAATGTCAACGACAACCCACTGCTAAACCATGAACCTATCATCAATATGATATTTGACCACTTAGAATTTGCCATCAACATGATCGGTCAAAACCAAGAACCAAAGGTTTATAAGTTCTACAAAAAAGAGGTCCTACAACCAAAAGGTACACATTCTACGTACCTATGGCCCCTCAAAATTAGAAAGCTGCCCCCTTTAATTACTAAGCAATAAACCAGGGGCAATCAAGCTTGCTTGTAAGGGGGATCACTTGCTCCGGTAGAATCTACAATCCAAAGGAAGACTTAAAAAAGAAGGGTGTATAGGAAATGCCAAACACTGAATAAGCTAAACATGAAGAAGGATTAGCTACCTTCACTAAGATGATTAAATCTAGTGAGTACAAAATAATGGACCAGCTCACTAAGACTCTGGCACAAATATCCCTCATGAGTCTATTGATGGCATTAGACCCACACCGAGAGGCTTTATTCAAAACATTAAGGGATGTTAAGGTCCCTTGTGAAATCCCGACTGAAAGGATTGGCTCTTTCACCAATTCCATCCTCACCATAGATCAAATTTCCTTCTCCACCGAGGAATTGGGCGAAGAAGGTACCCAGCACACAAAGCCTCTATTCATAATAGTAAGGATAAATAACATCATTGCAACAAGAGTCTTCATCGACAATGGGTCATCTCTAAATGTTTATACTTTAATGACCCTGGATCTATTAGGCGTCAATACAACCGCTATCAAACCTAGTTCAACAATGGTAAGAGCTTATGATGGATCTAGGAGAAAGATAATAGGGAAGGTAGCTACCACCAAACCTTGACTGCCGCCCCTCCCTCTCTCCTCGAACTACCACCCTCAGCGTCCTTCACCTAAACTAACATCACGGCCACTCTCCCCGTACCCTTAAATCCCTAAACCAACACTCCATTCGTACCCAGCTGCCACCACGTTAGAGCAGCGAATGCTACTATCGACCGCCACTTCCAAAACCACCTAAAACGAGCTCCATTAACTACGGCATTTCCTCTACCTACCCTAATCCCAATTAGAAACACACAAAACCCCCTTTTCCCCTTCAATTTAGAGGATAAATCAAGTTGAATTGCACCCTACTGGTGCTATTGAAGATAAAGCCAAGATCCAACCTAACTTGACCTAGAAGATTGACCTGCAACCCAGTCTAGCAGTTCGACCTGACCCGACCAACCCAGGTTCGACCTGCGCATCTTATTGCCTTGGTCCAATTTCTTTTTATTTATTTTTTTTTTCTTGTTTTGTTTTTTTTATTATTTATTTAATTATTTTTTTTATTTATGTAAACGTAATAAAAAAAAAAAGAAAAAAAGAAAGGAAAAAAGAAAAGAAAAAAAAAAGAAAGTGAAGAAAAAGAAAAAAAATAGGAAGTATTTTATTTTCATTTTTTTTTATTTTCATGTTTAAACAAAAGAAAAACCATAAAAAAACTAACTAACAATAAAAAGTAAATAAATAAATAATAAAATGGAATAAAAATAGAAAAGTTACTTTTGACACTTAGAAAATCAATTTTTTTCAATAAAAATAAAATAGATCCTTTCCAAACTAGGGCATTTTAGGTTTTCTAAAAATAAAATTCAACTTAGAACTTTTTATAATCTTTTCTCAAATCAACTCAAAATGGGTAAAAATATAAACTCGGTAATTATTCTAAAGTTAAAATCAATCAACCTGCTATATTTTCATTAAAATAACTATGTACTTCTGATCTCGAACAGCGGGTACATAGGCACCCGTACGCAAGTATGGGGCGACTTAAAATATGAAAATTTTTATTTTTTCCATTTTTAGATATTTATACAAATTAATCAATTTAGTCGCATGTATCATAATTAGATGTTTTTAGAAATTAAAAAGGGTATATTTGAAAAGTGAAATTAAATTCGAAAAGTTAAAAGTAGTACCTGTTTAAGGTTTAATAAATTAGCCCTTGAATCCAGATCTCTAGTTTTCAAAACACCATATTTATAACTTGGTTTTTTAATCGATAAACCAGTAGCTAAGTTATAACCAATTTACCTAATTGGTAATAACTTAACCCCTTTTCTCGTCTCTAATAAGGTGGTGACTCCAAATCTTTTCAAGTTGGAAAAAATGGTCTTCTTTAAACCCTAATCAAGAGTCAATATTAAACAGGTAGGGTTTAGTACTAATCGGTTTAGAGAAGACCTAATTTTATAAAAGAACCAGGAGGATGAAAAACCAAGCTCAACAGGTACCATCATGTTGGTAAGTTTATTTCAAGTAGTTGTTGAAGTATTTAATGCTAAAAAATGGGAAGAATTCAATAAGTTGGCATAAATGCTCAATAACTCGACTAAAGAGAATTAAGAACTGATATTCCATTGCAATCAAAAAGGCATTCTCTTACATTCTTTGGCCTCATTACTTACTATTTGTCTCTTATACTCTTACAATTAAATAAAAGAGACTTAGTGTGTAGTGCTTGAGTGTTTATATATTTTACAATCTTCAAAGATAGAAAAGCACTACACTAGAGATCACTATGTGTAATAGTAAGTGTGTAAACTTATGTAGCTCTTTAAGCATTGTATTGAGTGATTAATAAAGCGGTGTGAAGTTCTCAATTGGAGGCATTGTGGGTTTATAGAGACAAAAGGGCGATCCAAACCATACGTTATATCTAGGCTTAAATTTCTTTAGCCCTATCTCTTTAATTTCTACACCTATTATTGTTTTATCATTGTCTTCATCATTCTTGATATTGTATTTAATTGGTAATTTTGAAAAGAATTATAAATTGTCCTATAAACTCAATTCAACACCCCTACCCCCTGTTGTGTTTAGCCTAGTGTTCTTCAATTGGTATTAGAGCTAGTTTCTAATCACTTGTTTAATTGCATATTATAGTAAAGATCTTGGCATCTAATGCATTAAGCTTTCTAGAAGGACAAGCAATTAATAGGCCTCCTCTTTTAACCAATAGCAACTATTCATATTGAAAATGTAGGATGTTTATATTTTTTAAAGCACAAAATAGATTATTGTGGCATATAGTTAACCAAGGACTATTTAAGATAGAAGAAAAAGAAGAAAGAGATTACTTAGATGATGATTGGAAATTACTTGATTTAAATGAAGTTGCCATGAACATTTTGCATTGTACCATAAATGAAAATGACTTCAATAGGATATGTACATGTAAAAGTGCTAAAGAAATATGACTACAAAGTACATTGGAAGGAATTAGTAGAGTAAAGGATACAAAAATAAGCTTATTATTTGGATAATTTGAAAATTTTAGGATGGATCCACATGAAATGATTGATGAGATGCATAATAGGTTTATCAATATCATTAATCCCTTGAGTGTTCTTTGAAAGACATTTATTAATCTTGAGATAAATTCTTAGGTCTTTCCTAAGAGAATGGGAAGCCAAAAGAATTGCAATTAAGGATGCCCATGATCTCAACGAAATGTCAAAAAAGCAACTCCTTACAACACTTAAGATACATGAGTTGGTGAAGAAACAAGATGAGGATTTTAGAAAGAAGAAAATTTCTCTAAATGTAACATAGAAGAACTCAAGTGAAGATGAAGAAGAAGTAGCAATGGTGGCAAAGAAGTTTAAAATGTTCATGAAATTCAATAAAAGGATTGAGATAGATAAGGGTGGATATGGAGCACCTTCTAAGTTCAAGAAGGAAAAGAAAGAAGTTATCAAATGTTACAATTGTCAAAAGTTGGGACATGTTCAACAATATTGTCCCTTACTCAAGAAGGCTAATGAAGAGTAAAAAAAAAAAGCTATGATAGCTACTTGGAATGATGGGGATTTTAGCTACTCCGATAATGAAATTTGTTTCACAACTCTTATGAAAAGGTATGCTCCCCTTAACATGGCTCTTCCTTTAAAAGAAGGATAAAATCTTAAAGTATGTATGATGAGTTATTGAGAGAATTCATACAAGTGTAAAAGAAGAATAAAGTCTTGAAGCAAATGATGAGTATAGCAGCTGATGAATTTGATATTATCAAAAGTAAATACAATAAAGTAGTCGATGCAAAAGAAGGGTTAGACGAGGATAATGATATTTAAAAATTGAGATTGAAAAATTAACAAAGGAAAATGAAAAGCTAAGTACTAGAAACAATGAATTGATAGTTGAAAATAGCAAATTGAAGGAAGTTAATGAGAATTTTGAAAAGTAATTGAAAGAACTTAAACTTGAGGCAAAAGTTAAAGAAGGTATTGTTGACAAGCTAGGTTAACATGAAATTGAAAACTTATTCCTAAAGTCTAACTTAGATGATTCAAGGAAGACAATATCAAAATTTATAAATGGAGAGAAAAACTTAGAAAAAATCCTTGGAGCATAAAGGCAAGGGTTAGACAAAATCAAAATAGGTTATAATAAATAAATTGTATATAGAGCATATAAAGGTTACTTTGTTAAGGCATCAAATAAAACTTGTAATTATTGTAGAAAATATGGTCATATTTCACATACTTATGCAATATGTCACAATCTCTCCTTATATAATAAAGGCAAAATGGTTTGGGTCATAAAGGGACAAGTTTACATTATAACAACTAACCCTAAAGGTACCAAACTAAAGTAGATACCAAAGAAAATAACCGTTTGTTTTATAGGTTTTGGCGAGCCTTATTTCGATTTCCTTAATCTAACATATATCAAGCCTAGCCTACTTAATATAGATTATTTGTTATTAAATTAAGGAAATATTTTCCTTAAAAAAAATTTTTTTAATTGGAGTAGCCAACCAGTTTAATTAGTAAAAAATGAAATCAAGGTTTTTGGGTAAGAAAACCCTAATTTGACTACTGTTCTATGGATATTCTAAAAAATTCTATTTTTAGAAAATTGAATCAAAAAAATCAAGTTTGTGGGCTAACTTATTAAGACTAAGTCATCATGTAAAAACTAAAGAAAAATTAATGGGTTTTTATTTTTATAATTTTACAAAAATGTTAAAAATATACCTAAATAAGCAAAAGATAATAAAGTGAATTTTTATTATTTTTTTATTACGAATTTCTAAAAAAAAAGGAAATTTTCTTTTTATTTTTTTAGGCAGTTATCTTAAGGTGCTTATGTACTTGCTAATCGAAATCAAACTAATCATAGTTTTCTTTTTATAAAATATTTAGTGGGTAGACTGTTTTTATTTTGAAAATGGAACTAAGTTTACATTTATTTATTAATATATTATTTAAAAAAAATACCTAAGAAATCTAATTTTCCCGAATTAAAGAAAACCCTAACTAACTAAATCTTTTGAAAATCTCAGTTAAGATTTTTTTATTTTTGAAAACACTATGTGTCAAAAGAAATATCTTTTCTAAATCCTAATTATAAAATCTACTAAATACGATCTAGGTACTTATCTTCATACATATCTCTTTTAAAATTTAATCACAAGATACGTTGAAAATACGATCTAGATATGTATCTTATACATATCTCTTTTAAATCTCAACCGCAAGATATATTAAACATACGATCTAAACACGTATCTTTATAAGTATCTCTTTTAAATCTTAACTATAAGATACATTGAAGATACGATCTAGATACGTATCTTTTTTAAATTTCAACCGTGAGATACGTATCTCAATATATTCTGGATATGTTTATTTTTTCAAAAATGCAATTTTACTAAAAGAATGCAATTTAACTAAACTTTATTGAGGTTATCTAAAAACACGCAATAACAAAAAATAATAAAAAACCTACACTTTAAAAAAATAGATAAATTAGTAAAAATAATTGTACTAACTAATAAAATAAATAAATAAAATAAAACAATTTTTTACCAAATCGAGTCATATTAATCATGTACGTGTGATCATGAAGTGGATCGAGTGTGCATAAATGAATTGGTTGTGTTCGTTGCTTGTGTGTGGGAAATCATGTGTGTGATCTCAATTGTGTAAGTGACTGTATCAATGCTAGTGTCGTGAGTGTTGCTGTACCCAATTGGTAATCGAATGGATGTGTATGTGTCAAGGAGTCATGTTCATGATAACGTGGACGTACGATTGTCATGCTTGGACATGCAGTTGCTTGGTTGGTACGTTTGTGGCAGTTCAATTGTGAAGTAAGGGTGTATGGATTTGTATGGTGTTGCAGTGGGCTACAACTAATGTTAGCGTTGGTGACATACTATTGTTGATCGGTGTGATTTCAATGTGCAATTGTTGTGTTAGCTTGCATGATTTAGTTATTGAAGTTGTGCGAGTAGTGACTTGTGAAGCAGGGCATGAATGTTCAAGTGACGGAGTTATATTGTAGAAGGAGGGACTATTGTTAAAATAGTGAATATGTGTTGTGTAATTAAGAAAAACCATCATTAACGTTACTTGCCAATTTATAAACCCGAAATCGAATCTTTTGTATTGTTTTAAATATAGATTATGTTCCAATCAAACCAAGTTACGGAAGATACGATTACAATTCTTTAAAAATTTGACTTAGCTTTTAGAAATCCCATTTGGGCTTTCTATTTACCGGGTTTGATCCGATATAATCCGATTTAGTTCAAGAGCCCACTTAATAAATTATAAATTTAATTTAGCCTAATATAATTTAGATAAAAAGAATCAATTTTATATCGGATTAGACCAAAATTATTTTAATAAGGCCTAACTATCAAATAACTAAAGAATTTATTAAATTGATTACATAATGTAATTCGATTTGATCTTAAATGACTTGACGCGACTTAGCTTGACAGACTTGACTCGATACAACACTTCTTGACTTGATTCGATTCAATACGTCATGATTTGATATGACATGACTTAACTCAATGATTCGACTCAATACGTTATGACTTAACTTGATACGATTCGACTCTATGCGATATGACTCGACTCTTTCTTTCTTTTTTCATTTTTTCTTTTAATTTTCGTTTTTTTATTATTATTTTTATTTATTAACTTGGCTTAATTAATGAAAAATGAAAAAAATGAGGTTTCTACAAGTTTCTTTAAGGCAAAACAATAAATGGGTCTTAAATAGTAGTTGCTTAAGACATATTATGGGAGACACATCCAAGTTTCCATCTATAGACTTAAAGGATGGAGGAAGTGTGACGTTCAGAGACAACCAAAAGGCTCATGTTATTAGAGAAGATAACATTTGCATAAATAATGATCTTACTATCAAGCATGTGTTACTTGTTGATAAATTGAAATATAATGTATTTAGTATTAGCCAATTGTGCGATATAGGATACAAAGTAATATTTCATGCATCAAAGTGTTTTATTGAAAACATTAACAATGACCAAATCCGCTTTTAGGGGTATAGACAAGAAAACATTTATAAAATTGACTTCAATATACTTTCATGATCTCTCGAGACTTATCTATCGGCTTAAAACACTAATAGTTGGTTATGGCATAGGAAGATAGGACATGTTAGTATGGATATTTTATCAAAATTAGCTAAAAGGAATCTTGTTAAAGGATTTCCTAACATTAGTTTCAATAAAGATAGAACATGCCAAGCATGTCACTATAGCAAACAAAGAAAGTTACTTTTCGAATCAAAAGATGCCATCTCAACTTCTAGGCTACTCTAACTATTACACATTGATCTATTTGGTCCAACCTAAACCTTAAGGTTGGGAGGAAAAGATATACCTTGGTTATAGTTAATGATTTCACTAGATACAATTAGACCTTCTTCCTTGCAAATAAAGATGAAACGTATCATGTATTCTTAAATTATAGTGAAAAGGTCCAAAATAAAAAAGGTCTTTTTATTATCTCAATAAGAAGTGATCATGGGGGAAAATTTGAAAATCATGAAATGGAAGATTTTTGTAATTAAAATGCAATAGAACATAACTTTTTAGCACCTAGAACTCCACAACAAAATGGAGTTTCCGAAAGGAAAAATAGGACTCTTATAGAAATGGCTAGGATTATGTTATATGACAATAATCTACCTAAATATTTTTTGGTCGAAACCATTAATACAGGTTATTATATATCAAATTGTGTTTTCATAAGACCTATTCTTAAGAAAATCCCCTATGAGCTTTGGAGAGACAAAACACCTAAAATATCATGTTTTCATCCATTTGAAACAAAGTGTTACATTCTTAATAACGGAAAGGAACAACTTGGAAAATTTGATTCAAAATTAGATAAAGGCATCTTTTTTGGTTATTCTCTTGCTAGTAAAGATTTTAGAGTATATAAAAAAAGAACTCTTGTTGTAGAAGAGCCAATTCGTGTTGCATTTGATGACATATATACTTATAAAGAGTCTAATGATGAAATTGAAAACATTAGTGCCCAATTGGATGGACTTGGTCTTAACATGGATCAATATACTTTGAATGAGAAAGAATCCTCTAGGCACTATGGAATTATTAACAACTCTAACATAGACTTACCTAGAGAATGGAAATTTATAAAACATCACCTTGAGGATCTAATAATAAGAGAACCATCCAATAAGGTGCAAACTAGAGCTTCTCTTAAGAATCTAAGTAATGTAGTGTTCTTATCTTAACTTGAACCAAGAAACATAGATGAAGCTCTAGAGGAAAAATTTTAGATTTAAGTTATACAAGAAGAGCTAAATAAATTTACTGGAAATGAGATATGGGACTCAGTACCTAAACCAAAAGATAGATTGGTAATTGGAACTAAATGGTTGCTTTGAAACAAGTTAGATGAAAACAGAATAGTAACAAGAAATAATGTACGTGTAGTTGCAAAAGGTTATAACTAAGAAGAGGGAATTGATTTCAATGAGACCTTTGCTCTGGTTGCTAGATTAGAGGCCATTAGGATGCTTTTAGCTTTTATCACATATAAAGATTTTAAACTATATCAAATGGATGTTAAAAGTATATTTCCAAATGGCTATATCAAAGAAGAAGTATATGTAGAGCAACCACTCTGATTTGAGAATAGTGAATTCCCTAAACATGTATATAAGCTCAATAAAGTTTTGTATGGACTTAAGCAAGCTCCTAGAGCTTAGTATATGAGATTAAGTAGCTTCTTGATAAAAAATGGCTTTACTAAAGGGAAACTTAACACAACATTATTCATTAAGCAACATAATGCTCATATGTTAATTGTCTAAATATACGTAAATGACATTGTGTTTGGTGTTACTTACATGGAGCTAGTTAATGAGTTTGTCTAATGTATGAAAAATGAGTATGATGGGAGAACTCAATTATTTCATAGGTTTTCAAGTTAAATAAACCAAGGACGGAACTTTCATCAACCAAGCCAAATACATTAGGGAGCTTTTAAAAATGTTCAAAATGGAAAATTGTATGACTAAGCTAACTTTAATGAGCACCACTCTAAAATTTGATTAAGACAAAAGTGGATAGAACATTTGTGAAAAGATTTATAGGGGCATGATAGGAAGTCTTATATACTTAACTACATCTAGGCTCAATATCATGTTTGTTGTGTATCTATGTGCACGATTTCAATCTTATCCTGAAGAATCTCACTTGAATGCGGTCAAACGTATCTTCAAGTATTTTGCGAGCACCATTGAAATCGACTTGTGGTATTCTAAGTTCACCTCATTTGATCTTATTGGATATTCCAATGCTGACTTTGTTGATCGCAAAGTTGATTGGAGAAGCACAAACGACATATGTCACTTCTTTGGTAACTCTTTAGTATCATGGCATTCAAAAAACAAAACCCAGTAGTACTCTCTATCATTGAGGCAAAACATGTAGCAGCTAGTAGTTGTTGCACTTAAGTACTATAGATGAAGCAAACATTGCTTGAATATGGTCTAGAATTCACCAATGTCTCAATAAGATGTGATCATACAAATGCTATAAATTTGACCAAGAATCCAATTCAACATTCAAAGACTAAGTATATAGAAATTAGACATCACTTTATTCTTGATCATGTGCAAAATAATGATATTTGCATAGAATTTGTTGATACTAGCAATCAAATAGATAATATCTTCATAAAACCCTTAAGTGAGGAAAGATTTTTCACTATAACAAGAGAATTGGGAATGATCATGCAAGATGAGTGCTAGATACATAAGAACCAAGTTAGCATTTTTCAAGCAAAAATGACATACTGAGTGAGTTGACTGGAAAACACCACACTATGACCTCTAAGAAACATGACCATATGGATTTCATGTAATAAATATGATATTTAGTATGTTTTGGGTACACTTAAAGTCATTCATAAGTATTTAAGTTCATATATTCACAATTCATCATATATAGGTTTCTGTGCCTACGATTAGTTCTTAAATGTTCAATTTCATCATTAAATCATAGTGGAATGAATATTCTTATTAAATGTTGATCTTGTGCAAATTTGACCTATCAAGACCCTCATTAGCCTCTCTATGCCATAAGATAGGTTATTTTCTCATTGTGTTAATATTGAATACCACTTAACTTGATTAAGGCACTATTATGTCTATATGAACTACTAATTGTCAATTGATATGGAAACTTGAGTTATTTTTTTATTTGAGGCACTTGCTTGTATTTAAGTTATTCAAACTTTCTTTACTTAGACTCTAGGAACTTCAGTAGTGATTTTCCAATTTGTAAAGCCTTTAAGTTATAATTTGATTCTATCATGCTCAAACATGCATTTGAATTTTGCTTAAAGTATTAGTGTGCAAAATCTCAATGTCCATACACATAGTTTGCTTATACATGCACATCTTTTACTTAGTCATGCACTTCATAGCTTTTAAGATTTGATTTGGCTAAATCTTAGAAACCTTACCTAAATTTATATTTTTTAAACCTTAACGGACTTAAATAAACTTGTTTAAAGTGTTAAAATACTCATTAAATAAACCAAAACAATCTTGAGTTGGTAACTTGAAAAAAAAATGCAGAAAACTTCCTAAGATTCTGCAGAATTGCAGAATATTGGCATGACGGTAGCCATCACTACCGGCATGTCGATATACTCCCTTAAATAAGAATTGAATTCGGTTCTATTCTATGAATTAGCATGATGATATCCCCCCACTACCGACATGACGGTATACCCCTCTAGATAAGAAATTGCAATTGATTCTATTCCAATTATCGACATATTGGCTTCCCTCATTGCCATCATTTTGGTACCCTCTTTTCTAAGCTCAATTAAAAAGCCCCCAATCCTTTCTCTCTCTTTCATCTTCTTCCCTAAAGCCCCTTTTCCTCCTCACAAACTCTAAGCTCTCTCTTTCTCTCTCTCTTCAATCTACCTCTTCCACCTACCAAAATCCTATTTTTTCTTCCTAAATCATCTCCCACTCCCTCAATCACTTTTTCCTCATTTCACCTTATCTCCTCTCCCCTTCTTCTTCTTCTTTACGCCACTTTCTCTCTCTAAAACAACTAATACATCGTTATGCCATAACCACCATTCTCCTACCTCTATTGTTAACTCGGCTTCCGCCACCCACACTCTCTACTTCCTTATCCCTCCTCTCCTCTTCCCTTTCCCCTGTCTTCACCTCTCTTAACTACCATAGCACTGTGAACCACTTGTGGTCTTACACCCCTGGCTTATGACCACTGCCTTTTTCCTTCACACCAACACTCTCAACAGTTTGAAAAGTTTACTAATTTAGAAGTTGACCCTCGCATCTTCTATCCTTCGAAGGTGGTCGAGGAATTTTGCATTACGACCATTCCCCGACATCATCACTAACTATGTCCTTGACATCCTTTAGCTTCCAAATGAGGCACATGATGTTGCTCTCAAGTACTTTTATTGTAACATATCGGATTCCTTAAATGACCAGGGTAGGCTTAAGTTGAAGATGAATCTTAGTGATGAATTACGTCGCACTGTTCTCTATACTTATGTTTATGGCACTTTAATTACCATTACTTCTAAGGATATATATAGCCTTATTAGTGCTTCTATTAAAGGAACTGATGTGAATGTAAACTTTTATGAGGCTAAATTCTATGGTGGGTATTTAGATATAAGGGTATTAGAGGGAACCAGAAGAAAGCTAAGAATTTAGCTTCTATTGACTTGACCTTAGGACCAAAATTCTCTACCATATTGTGATCCATAACTATTGTCCTTGTTGAGGCCAGTAGTTAAATGTTACCTATCAAGACTTATGAATCTTCTATTATCTCCTCACAAACAAATAAATCAACTTCTTTAACATTGTGGTTTAGTGTTTTAAGCATGTCACCAATAACATCTCTCAAGCTTTCCTATGGTTTAGGTGGATGGCTACACAATTACTGATGTATAAGGGTGTTCAGTTCCTTATATCCCTATAGGTAGCTCGCATCAAGCATCTTGAACTAGTTGACATCTATTGGGGGGTTTAGAAGAAAACAGGCAACAATTGAGTTAGAAAGAAACCCCTTCCTTTACTTAATCTTAGTTTTGAGCATAACTTACCTAACCCGATTACATTTTCTGATGAGCTAAGCAGTCACAGTGATTATGCTCTCTTTGGTGCGGCTCTTAGTCATGCTACTACTACTCTTCCTCCTCTTGAAGGCTCTTCTCACTAGCCTCCACCTGATTTTAGATTTCCTACTTTTGATTAAGTTGCTCCCATCGCATCTCAATACCCCTTTTATCAATACTTAGAGATACGATTCAATCGGCTTAAGGAGGATATTCATGATCACCTTCATAGCAGGTTTCAAGGGCTCTATAGTCATTTCTAGTTGAATTATCATTGCCCATCTTACCCTTTTCCTCCTCCAGCTCAGGAAGATGATTTACCTATGGCTTAGATTGTCCATGTTAGCTTTCTCTTATCTTTCTTATGTTTTGTTTATGGACTTGGCCTTTAGCTACTTTATGTTTCCATTTTTTTGTGTTTGCTGAACTTTGGTCTTTGATAGACTTGCTTTATTGATCTTGGATATCACTGTTGGTTGCTCATTGATCTTATATTGTGTTTGCTGAACTTTGGTCCTTGATGGACTTGCTTTATTGATCTTAGATATCATTGCTCCTTTCAAGCCTTATCGCCTTTTTGTTTTTCTTCTTATAGGCGGCATATCCTCAAATCAATGCCGAGGTTATGTCGAGATTTTAATCCTTTTCCCTCTTCATTGCCTAGATCCTCTTCTTTTTTATGAGTTCAAAGGGGGAGAAATATTTAAATCGTTAGAGAGTCAAAAAGTATATTTTGTTTGTTTCATCGGATAATAGTTAACTTATCTTGGCATTTTTGGACTTATATAGAACTCACTCAATTTAATCATAATAATTTATTTAGAAATAGGAAAAAGAAGAATAAGATATGGAAATTTTATTGAAATCTATAAAGATTGATAGAAAAAAATAAAAAATATACAAAACAATTGTATGATTTTTTTTTTCTCATTAAACAAATTGGCTTACTTCCTCGAAAACAAATTGGTTTTCTTCTTGTTATAACTTGGCATATCTTAAGTCTTTGTAAAATTGATATATCCAATATGTGAAGTCATCTTGAAAAGACTTAATACTCTCATTTTCCAAGCACTTACTTAACCTTATTCAATTATCATATATCCTAAAATCGAGCGCTAAATTAAGGGAGAGTATTAGATTGATAGGGAGTTCTTTAGTAAATAACAGTTTTGTCCTCATCTAAACAGGAGAGATTATTGAACTAAAGATTTTCTAATTGATTTTGATGAGAATAAAACAAAAGTGGATGATTAAACTAATTTGATAATATTGAGTTAATTGAATAAGATCAATTAATTTGCTTAATAACTAAATATATCGATTAACTCGAGAAGATATTTAATTTTTTAGTGGTAATCAAACGATCTTGAAATTTGATTGCAAATTGTATTTGTTTATTGTGTGTTAAAGTTGATTTCAAGTGATACTTGGCTTACCGGTATGATAGCTTAAGGAAGAACTAGGTTGATGGTATGAATTGGATAACTAAAAGAAAAGTGTTCTGACCCCAATGAGTCGGCATGACAGTGGGCCGGTGTTTATGCTAGTAGTATATTTGCTTACCATCATGGTTGTAAGAGTAAGGTACCGTCATATCGGTAAGTTTGTTTCAAGTAGTCATTGGAGCATTTAATGTACACTAACATGAAGAATTCAATGAGTTAGTATAAATGCTCAACAACCCAACCAAAGAGAATTAAGAACTAATATTCTATTGCAATCAAAAGACATTCTCTTACATTCTTTAGCCTCATTACGTACTATTTGTCTCTTAAACTCTTTACTTGCAATCAAATAAAAGAGACTTAGTGTATAGTGCTTGAGTGTTCATATATTTTGTAATCTTAATAAGAAGAAAACCACTACACCAGAGATTGTTTTGTGCAATAGTGGTTGTATGAAGTTGTGTAGCTCTTTGAGCAATGTATTGAGTGATTAATAAAGTGGTGTGAAGTCTTTAATTGGAGGCATTGTAAGTCTATATAGATTAGGGGTCGAGCTAAAGTCTACATTATACTCGGGCTTAAATTTCTCTATCCCTATTTCTTTAATTTTCGCACCTATTATTGTTTTATTATTTTATTGATCATTTTTGTTATTATATTTAATTAGTAGTTTCGAAAAGAATTGAAATTTTTCCTATAAACTCAATTCTCCTCTTTCTTGAGTTTAGCTTAGTATTCTTTAAGTGAAATGTCTCTTCTTCATTTGAATAACTTTTGCATTTGGATCTATTTGTAGCTTGTATCATTACTTCTCTTGGGATGCTTAGCACATCTAATGGAGTGCAAAAACATTGGTATTGTCCCAAAGGAACTTTATTAAGTCTTATTAGATCTTCGTCGGCAATGGCTTCCCTATCTTAGTTGTTTTATTTGGGATGTCTCTCAGTTGAATTTCTTCTATTTCCTCCTTGGCATTCTCCACATTTTTGGACCTACTCTTTGAACTAGCTTCAATATGAAAAACTTCATCGTGTTTGAATGCCTTTAAGTACAATGATTTGGCCAACTACTGGTCTCTCCTACATACTCTAACCCCCATAAGAGTAAGGAATTTTTCTTTCAAATGTGTTATTAAAGAAACCATGCAGAATAAGTTTTGGCATGGCCATCCCATAATCATATTGTTAGGCGACCAATATTTGAAGACAAGGAAATCCACTTTATCCTCTACTACATTTTCATTGTCTCTACTCTTGATTGGGAGTAAAATTTGTAAACCCCTAAATTTTTCAATCTAGCATCTAAAGTAAACTTAAGTATGTTAGATATTCTAGGAGTTGATAAGGCTAATGAAAGTGAAAACCTTAAAATAACTAGTCAATCACGTATAAAATTTTGCTACCCTAAATGTATGTAAACACTAAAGATTTTATCCGAAAGTGATAAAAACCCTAAAACTATAACTTTAAGGATAGAAAAGCACAAAAGTACCATAATTTACCCTTAAACCCTAATTAATAATATAACCTTAGTATTATACCAAATCATTAGTAAAAGATTAAAGATAACTTTCAATCATTCATAAATACATATAATACTAAAGTAATCCTTTAGAAACTAAGATATTGTATTATAGATCACATTCATCTTCTAAGTATATAATTAGGTTAGTATTATATAGAGTTAAGAATTTAGTTGATGCTTAGGTTGCATGTAGTAAACATTAATACCCTAAATGGCACTTTTCATAATAATTATATTAAATAGCTTACCAAATGGTGTATATAGGATATAAATATCTAATGTAAGATCTCATTATCTATTTTTACTAATCAATTCACTAAACTTCTTATTTTCTTTCATTTCCTTATTCTTTCTCCTAATTTTCCCTAATTACTTCATTATATATACTAAATGGCATGTAATTTTAGAAAGTTGACCAAGTCAACACATGTTGACTAAGGTCAAAGGATTGACTAAGTCAACAAAATATCTTTTTTAGTCTAGAAATATCTCTTCCTTTCTAATGATTTATTTTCTTTTCTTTTAGATTTTTCTTCCTTTTTTTCCTTCCTCCTTACCATCAACTCCCTTATCCTTTAGGACCCACTTGCTTTCACTTTCACTTTCACTTTCAAAAATACAAAACAACACAAAATCAAGTCCCTTTCTTCTTCTTCCCAAACCGTGATTCCCCTTTCCCTTTCACTTTTCTTAATTTTCAAACTTTGCAACCATATTTCAAGGAGAAAACAAAGGTATGTTATTATATATTGCTCCATATTATCTAATAGTTAGATGAATAGGTAGGTTAGTTTAAAAAGTTTATGTGTTGTGTACATATATGTTATTGAAAGCTTAAAGATTCAACTTTTATGTTTAGAAGTGTAGGATAGTCTTAGTAAATGGAAAAAGAGCATGTGTACGTATATTTAAGTATGTGTATATAAAAGTATACTAGATAAATACATGTATAAAGACCTTTGTACATAAGACTCTAATATGTACATAACGTAAAATAAGGCATATACCAACTATACATATATATACCATGCTAAATACAACCTTAAAATACAAAAAGATGAAATTTTAGAAGCTTTCTTAAGAGGAATTTTAGGTATACGAAAATATGTATAAAAATACACGTCATCTTATGTGTATGCAAGTATATGTATAAATATAAATACGGTACATGTATAAGTATATGTATGAGTATATTAGTATACATATAAGTATAGTAAAGTATAGGTATATACTTAACATATGTATAAGTGTACATAAGACACTTAAGCATGAGGTAAGAACTTATGTAATCAAATAATGATATAAGCAATGATGCAATTAAAAAATGACATAAGCGATAACATAAGTAATGATATAAGTATAAGCTTATAAAATAATAACTTATAAGATTGCATAAGAGTATGACATAAGTATGTACATGTACTTAGGGTCAAAAAAAAAAATCTTTTAAACCCTAATATACTTCCTCAATTGAATTAAACTTAATTAAGTACATAAGTTAGTAATACCAATATAAAATTCCCTAAGTGTAAGAATCTAATAGCTAATTAAATCATTAAGTCTTAAAATAGGATATAAACATAAGTAATAAGAATAATTAAGCTTCCATAGTTAAAGTTTCAATAAATTTGGCCCATATTGTAAAACACGGGTTTTAACATCCAAAACAGACATCACTGTATGAATGTACGTTCGAAAACGATGAAAAATGACTATAAATTCATAAATATTAAAAATAGAACGAAAAAAGTTACATACAATTAGTGATAAATTTTAACCAGATAAAAATTGATAATAATCTAAGTAGAATTAGGTAAATAGATATCAAGAATGACTAATTAATTCAATTACTTACTAACGTTATTATATTGCAATGATTAGGTGATCCCAAGATAGGCGAGGATCTCTTGATTGATTACTACGACTAAAGCGAGTCGTTATCACTGAATGAGTATTTATCTTATGATTCCATACTTGTACGTGATTGTAGATAGTAGACTTAAATGATATTGTTAATTGATTGTTGTGTGAGGTTAGGAAATGCTTGTGTATGATATTATGTGTTGAGTTGTGAATTTACCTTAAGTACGAATAATACTTTGTTTGCTACATGGTAGTATAGAAAATGATTATGTGTACTATTGGATGGTCACATCATAATTAGACTTAATTATACTCGGCTAATAAGAAGAAACTGGTACATGCATTAACATGTATTGCATAGGCATAATTCCTGCCGTTTCATCATACAGAGATAAAAAGAAGCCATTCAGGGGTTGTTATTATAAATTTATTGGTTCTATATAGTGCACTCGTACAAAATGACCTTACCTTGGCCCGTGGAAATACTAGGCATTAGAGACACTAACTGTCTGACTAAGGGTAAAGTCTAGAGGCCTCCGTTTAGAGGTAAGTGTGGACTATGAGGGCCCACTCACGATTATACTAGAACTTAGTTTTTATGAAAATAAAAGACTTGTTTGATTTAAGTATAGAATGTGAAGTTTCGTAGTAAAGTAAGTTATAGTATAATACCTGGATCTGATTGGTGCCGTGTATACTCTAACCCTGACTTTAAAGGGCGTTAAATCTGAGTTATGTATATAAATTAGTTAACTATACGTATTATTTAGCATTTTATTTAACCATTCATTCATATGCATGAATATAATGTATTTAAACTTGCTTATAGTATGGTTGAAGGTTTTGCTCACTAAGCTTAGGCTTATACCCCCTTAAACTTTTGCTGCAAAATAGCTTGTTTGTTGAGGTTGGCCGGGAGATACCACAGGTTAGCTTGAGGACTTAGGTAAGAGCGAGCCATTCAGTATATTGAGAGAGAACGGATTTTGTAGACTTTTACTCATGTACTTTTGTTTTATCAGTAATACAAACTTAGATATACTAAATTACTGTATATTGTAAACTCTGTAGTTTAAATTTTATATAAATATGTTTGTGTGATAATATCATATGAATCTATATGTTCTTGAGAAACTAGTGATTGTAAAGCCTTGTATATTGTGTGAAGAGTTCATGATTAGAAAGGTAACCAATCAAGAGTTTTTTGTACAATATACGACGTCTGCCATGACTAGACTGTCCTCAATTTATGACAAAATCACTTCAACTACTCATACAGGTTCATTATTGAAGGCATATAAATCGTAATTATAAGATCTCAACTGTGCTTTAATATTTAGCTTCATCTGATTAATGGCATGCTAAAGTATGATATCTGTCGAACTTCTAATGTCAATTAAGATTTTCTTGACCTCGAAGCTGACAATCCTCACACAGATCACTATTGTATCATCATGAGGCCTTTTTATGCCCTTGAAATCCTTTTCTATGATAGAAATGAAGTTGCTAAGCTTTACCTTCTTACCTTACACATTGCAAACATAATGTATGGCATTAGTTGAGCTTAAAGAGCAAGACCGGCCTAAACAGAAGGGTCCACCGAGAATAGTGTTTATAACACCATTTGAAACCTTATTTTTGTTACCTACTTCGCTCAATACCTTTTTAGCTTAAGGAGATTGATCATTATGATCTTGCTCATCTCTTCTTCTTAGGGTTAGCTACTTAATGTTTTGAGCATCCCCAGCCAAAAACTTACTCATATAACTCCTTTGAATTACATCTTCGATAACATTTTTGAGCTATATGCATTTATTAGTATTGTGATCTTTATTGCAATTAAAATTACAATACTTGTTTGAATTCCTTATCCATGGGTTTCCCCTAATAGGTTCAAGCCATTACAATGCCATTTAATTCCGTACCTCCATTAATATACTAGATATCGGATGGTTAAGGAGGGTATGAATAGAATGGGTTAGAATGTATAGCCTTTTCCTTTCACTACCATCACCTTATAAATATTGGTCATTACGACCACCATGTCTATCTTTCATACTTTTTTTATTCTTATCATTTTTTATGATCATTTTTGCTTTGATTAGCCTCACGTCAAGCTTTTTTGTTATCTTCCTACAAATTGTTGGAAATAGCTTTGGCTTTGAATTCTGCAAACATTTTTGGTTTGTTTTTGGCTAGAGAATTCAAGAAATCTTCTTGTGGTTTCACTCCATTGATTATTGCATTCAAAGAATTGCTCATGTCTAGTTCAGGAATCTTAACCATCTCGATCATAAACCAAGCAAAGTAGTCTCTAATTGATTTGTTGGACTTCTATTTGATAGTATTAAAGACATAAGAGTCCTTAACCAAAAGTTTGCTTATATGGAAGTGTTGTAGGAAGACTTCTATCAAATTTTCAAAACACATAATAGTATTCGGCTTCATGTGTTTGAACTATGTACTCATAGCATTCCACAATGTTGAGGGAAATACTTGATAAGTCATGCAACTTGGCTAAAGTGTAGAAGTATTTGAGATGATTCTTAGGATCTTTTGTTTCGTCATAAGTCTCAAATTGCACAATTTAATATGTTATGGTATCACTTCTTCCATAATTTCTGCAATGAATGGGCTCTTCTTAATTGTAAATTCACAACATATAACCTAATCTCGAAAGTTCTTGAAAGCAACAAGAAAATTTCATGACATTCATGATTCCTTGAGCTAGGCAGAAATCTTTTTTCACAAAGGGCCTAGTAACCAATGAGAAAATCTGATAACTAATCTATTATATCGTGGCTTGCATACGAATTGAGCCATCTTGGACTCGTTTTTTTTTGTGAAGGAGTTGATAGGGAATAAAAGAGCAGAAGCGATCAAATGGACTTATTTAAGAGGCGCATGAGTTAGATTTATTCAAGTATTTCTCATTAACATAGGCGTAATCAAATATGCAAACTAATATATACTAAAAAAAGGAAACAATTGTTGAATTTTCTCAAATAATAAACAAATGGAATAAAAAAAACAAGTTTGAAAAAACTATCCACAATTGCATTAAATAAGAACAAAAATAATAGGATGTATAAAATGCATTCATGATGAATTGATGGCACTGCATATCTTCCTTATTTCGCCATTGGAACCTGTTAATGGCTCAATATCCCCCATTCTAATCATCGCAGCAGCAAAATCGGAGTTGAATTTCGCTGGAGTCTTACTGTATTCAGAGACAATGCTATCTGTTGAACCACCACTAAAAAGGACTTGATCGGATGCCAAGAGACCTTTCTTTTGGATGAGATTCTTGAAGTAGTTATTATCAAAAGAATTAGGAGTAACTAAGTCAAGCGGTGACAATTTTGAGTCTCCATCTTTAGTGGTTGGGCACTGGCGTCTACGGGTGCTGGCGAATCCCGCATCAATGTCACTGCTGTTGCCGTATATTCTATCGCGGAAAGCGGCGCATTGAGCTTGTCCTATTGTATGAGCACCTGAAAGTGCAACCATGTCTCTAGCGCTTAGGCCTTTTGTAGCAAAGCGCGATATTAGTGTATCGAGACTATCTGTGAATAATGGAAGGTCGCTCAACGCCAAGCTTGGATTAGCAGTGGCGGAATCTCTTCGTCCAAGTTTCACAGTCCATGATGGACCTCCAACCTGTTTCATAGAGAGATAAGGTAGGATTCGTTAGCTTATTACTGCTAAGGAAAATTGACGACTTTTAAGTTGATTATTAGTGTTATTGACCTCGTGAATTGCTATCCATATCTACATATATATGCATGTACTTACGTATTCCGATGCGTCTCTTGCTGCAACAGCTACAATATCTGCACAAGACACAATCCCAGGACAGATATTCTCGACTTGTGACTTGGCTGCATCGATCACTTCATATCCTCTCACAGAGTTATTGTTGGGCAAGGCTGTTCTTTCCGTACCAGCAGGGCTATCTTTTAGCAAGATTGACGCATCACATCCCTGGAAAAAAAAATATATATATATATATATTGCGCTTAAAATATATCTACTATAATAGTTACTTAAAAATAATGCCGAAAATGGAGAATAAAAAGTTCTTCCAGATGCATTTATACATATGAAAAAGACGATATGTACCTGTACAAAGCAGTCATGGAAATGAAGACGGATAAGAGATGCAGCCATTCTTCGTTCCTTGGCAATGGCAGATCTAATGGAGGTTCTAATGGCACTAGGCGCATCTGGGCAAGTCTTGTCGTAAAATGTTGAAGAAAGTTGCGCATTGCATGGCTCATGCAGAAATAGAAGCGTCATCAACACTAGTAAAATGGTAATGCCAAGTCCATGTCTTCTACTTATATCTCTTATGGCCATGACACGATCCTAAGCAATATTCACTAACTACTTACTGAACAGTTCGATAATATGATACTACTTTAGGAGAGTATGAGAGATAATATTATTGAGAGAACTCGCAATCGGGGAAGGATATGTCGATGGAGAGATCTATGTGCTCATGGTGTATTTATATGCATATATTAATGTTACCCAGCTTCTTCTGGCCGTGTTTTTCGGCACGACGGAACGCGCAAGCATTTTACCATATCAAAGCCCACCATGCAAGCTGCTGCTCTTCAACGTATGCGCGGACACAGGGACTTGTTCTAATTACAAAAGAAATTCTCTTACGCTATAATAATATGACTTTTGATGAGTTGGTCAAAAGTGGCATGCACATATAATTCATACAGAAGCATTAATTAGCTAGAAAAGCGTTGCAATCCATGCTTATGCACCAGGTCAACTCTTAAATAATTATTACAAAACTATTGATGGAAATAACGGTTTTCTCATGCACGGGATTTTGCTTATGGAAACGTATTAGGTACACATAGGGAACTATAAATACAAATGAAAATTTGATAGGGATAATAATGAAAGTAATAGTTTCAAAACAATTACCATTATATTTTATATATCATATATATCAACATTTTATTATAATATATACTTTATATTTATATAATACATATCGTGTAATATTAATAACTACGGTTATATTATTATTGGGTTTAGAAGTTGGAATTTTAGCATGTAGACCTTTCTTTCTCTTTAATTGAAATAAGGAAAAAGATATAATCATCCACTAGTTAACACTTCATACTAGCTAGAGCATGTTTTAAATATTGAGATTAAATTTCATAGATTTTTCATCAAATTAAACAAAATATTAAATTGGTTCACAAAATTAAATATTCTAATCCATATATAGTTATATGGGTTTAGTACATCACATGTGAGCGTTCTATATTTCCCGCTTCATATGATATGAATGGATAAGAATTGGTATATATATAGGAAGAATGCTCTATTTAGAGATATCCCAATATATTAATTTAAAATCAAGGATAATTCAAAATTTTAGCTTAAGATTTTTCTCTATAAATACAAGGCTTTACCTTCCCATTCTTTCTATAGACATAGAAAAAGCATATCCTATTCTTCCTATACTCTCTCTTACTCTTGCTTAGGTGTTGTTAACTCTACTACATCCATTGACACTTTCTCTTTCTCTCTCTCTAATTGGGAATCGAGCTACCAATTAAAGGTTAATCTCATTCATTTTATTTTAATATTAGCAAATGCGGTACATGTGATGTGTGTGCAAAGTTAATAAAATCTAATTTGCACAACACTAATTGCATAATAATTATATAGTTAATTATATGCAAGAATTAGAAAAGGTTTATACAAATTTTATAATGTTCAACAATTGTAAGTAGAGATATAAAAAAGAAATTATTATATCACTAAATCCTCTTTATTTTGTTGAACTGAATCGTTTTTCTATAATGTCTCCATTTGACTTTGTATGCTTACAGATTGTCTTTAAGCATATAAAATATAAATAAAACAAAACTGTTGAAGAAGTTTATAAACAATAATATTATTAGTATGTGAAGATTATTATATTGAGCAGTTAGACCTCATATTTATCATTTTATCAATTTCACATATAAGAGAAAAAAAAAATAAATTCGTTATAATTTCATATTAAATGCTCGGTATGATTAAAGCTACTGGGGACTCCAACGACCGATGATGAATAATGGAGTCAAATTTATAAATTATTACAATGAATTTTATAAGCATTTAGAGGTGGTTTTCCATAAAACTACCACAAAAAGAAATTGTGTTTTCATCACAAATATATATAAGTAAATATATATGTATATGACATGATTGCACTGTAACTTTTTCCATAATTTAAAGGCATAAAACTTCCAATTGAATCCGTCAAACTATGAAAGTAACACTATTAATAAATCAAAAAAAAAAAAAAAGAAACTAAACACACGTTTAAACAAATATGCCATCAGCTTCAACTTCTTCAATGCGACACTAATCTTGTAATTGAAACAATAGTGATAGGTCTTCTTTGTAAGTGATGAACAAATCTATAGGGACCTGATTTTGCCTCGTGCTTTTAGCACATCCACTTGAGAAAAGAAAAGAACAAACTTCAAGTTTTTTTACACTTTCACATGAAAGAAACATTTATAGTTCGGTGAAAATTTTTCACCAAAAACTACATGAAAGAGCATTAAACACACACAACCAAATCAAATGGCAAAGATGAAGAATATGTCAAATTCAATGCCACTAAATAAACGAAGATTGAAAATAAAAGGGGATTCAAATTAATTTTATCGTGCAACTTGTGGCAAGCAAAGAAGCCAGGAAATTACTCTTTCAAAGCAGTCATTGTAATTCGAGTTAGGTAATTGTTCCAAAATTAAACTATGAATTAACAAATAATTCAACAAAGCATAACGATATAACCATTATTATTTCTTAAATAAGTACCATCAGCATTTCATAATTAATGTACATGTTTATATATAGTCCATCTCATTATATGTATTGAATGGTGTATATAAGCTAAAAAATTGAAATTGCGAATCATCTCATGCAGTTAAACTTTCAGTCAATAAAATTACTACCGCATTATAGTTGAAGAAAATATCCACAACTAACATGTTTGGACCAAACTCTCTTCACCGAGAGCATAAACCACATTAGGTTGTGATACAAATAATATCCACTAAATCAGTCTCAACAGCAAAATTATAAAAGAAAATAAGGAAAGAAAAAATTAATGTTTTTCCAACAATTTCTATAGTTGTGGAAATTCTCCATCCCCGAATTTCAGTTTTATTCCTTTATTTCTTGCATGTGGATACTCAAATCATAAAAATTGTAACATGAAGAAAACATATATTAGCCTTGATAACATATTTTAGAAATCCTGAGTTGCAATAACATATTATCTAAATTTCATTGGAAAATTTACTTTCCCTATAAACTGCAGTAAATCAATATCGTCTTGAGCACCCCCAAAATTCAAAATTCTCTTAAAAAGCTTACAAGCAAATTTATTAATTTCGTTAATAAAAAAAGTTAGTCAAGTTGTCACTAAGATGGAAATTTACAATTTCCCATATACTTTTAAAACTTCATAAATCCAAGTCCACCACGACTTTAGAAGTTAAAAAGTCCCACAAAAATTAACACCTAGAAAAGTATTTACGACATCGAAACATACAGTTAACAATCGAACGCTCTTTGTATTCTTTCAATTCTCTAGAAGTGGACCTTTTTGTTCCGGTATGATAATAGGCTTTTTTGTTAGAATATAAGCACCCTGGCGGACCAATTGAAAGAACAACAAAGTCGTGAGTAACTTGTAACTACATAATTGTCACTCACTCTTTGAGTAGGATAGGATTTAATTGTACTTGACGCAATCCCATAAACAACTGCAACTATGTTGATGACAATGTAGAAACGCTATAGGTTACTTCTTGATGTTAAAACAAATGTATCAACCAAACTCTCTTATTACAACAAAGTGAAACACTTGATTAAAATAACAAAATGAGAACAAACAAAATCATCTGAAACTTACAAATGAGTTAGGGAGGAATGATGAAATGGGTGGATGTGATGTTGTTGAAGGGTTTAAAAAAAAAAAAAATTGATGGTACGAAAAATGCTTGAAGAAGATGAAGAAGATTGAATGCGGGAATGAGTTAGTTTTCTTTTGGCAGTTGGCAGTATGTGTTGTCGAGGCCAATGGAGTTGGAACGTGGGAATATGGTAGTTTCCTTTTGCCAGTTGGTAGTATGTAAAAAATGCATGCTAAATACGTGTAAATAAATAGGCTGTTTTGAGGAGTTGTCCTTTTGAGAGCAAACGTGGGATAATATTACTAGCTATTAGCTCAGAATAAGTGAGAGTCGAATATTTATTATTCATTCAGTATAAATAGATTACAATGTACTTATCCAATTAGGATGATCAATAATTCTTTTTTTTTTTTTTTTTTGTATGTTATGAGGAGGACCTTTAGTGAAAGTGTGAAAGGGGAATAAATCACCCTACTACAATTAACTTTCAAAATACTTATGGATTAACGCAAGATTGTTTATTCAAAAATAAAGGAAGAATTTTAAGGATCATTTTGTTATGAATCATTGATATCATGTTTTTCAACCAGAAGCAAATGAAATACATTGCTGTATCTTTATTTAGATATGCTTTTATGAAATCTTTTGTAGAGGCTTATTTGTTTGATTGGACTTTTAGCTTTATATAATGTCATAGATTGTTTTAATTGGTTAGTGATAGGGCTTAAAAAATTGAGCCTAATAAAGATGTCTTAAGAAGATTTAGTTTAGTAGGCTTAGAACAAGAAACGTTAAACTATTTTTTCAACATTTAGCCTCGCTTAATTCTCTTGTGTATGAAAAATAGACTCAAAAAAGGTTTCTCTAAGTCTTTTTGGGCCTTATTTAGTCTTAGTAAGCCTTTAGAATGATTATAGAGAGGCACTTATTTTATGAAGAAATAGGTTAAGTCTTGTTGATTTAAAAGGAGTTGGGCTTGATCCAAGCCTACAATGGTCTAAGCCTGTAACGATCCTAAATGAGATTTAGTAAAATTATCCTAAAATCATCATATTAGATGTGCAACCATAATATGAATATCACTTCTTAAGTTAGAAATTGCAAGACTCTAATTAAATATTTGCTCATAACATTTACTCATAATATATATAGTTCATTTATATGAAAATTTTAAAGAAATTAATATTTCATAGTTTATCAAAACCACAAAGAATCAAAATCCTCATTCTTTACCAAATAATAAGATCATATAGTCAAAACCTTTTAAAATTTATTGGTTCAAAATAATTTTAAAGGGGTAAAGATTTTGAAAATAGAAGAATGCATGTTTTAATATTTTATCTCACATACTGTTATATCATATACTTATCCTTTGTAGTCTGTGTCAACCTTGAGAATTTTGCATTTTAGATATAGAGTCAAACTCAAGTATCGATGGATATTAGTTGGAGTTAATGAGACTGAAGGAATTAAAATCAATAAAAATTTTTCTAAGACGAAATCTTAAAACGAATGTGACAACCCTGAATTAAAGTTCAAAAACCTTAACCATTTATGTAAACCTTAAATCCCAAATATGTGTAACCTTAAATTGAAACTACGAATAAAAAATAACCTCGAATCTATAAAAGACCTTAATCTAGTAAACTGACCCCTAATGATGCGAAATCATCTAAAATCATTAAAGAAAGATTAGAGATATATCTAAATAATATCAATTAACTAAATAAAACTAGTATAGAAAGTAAAATTATTAATATTTTGAACTTGCCCCTTTGAGTATGGATTTTGCCATGCATGTACTTATGTGTAACATATAACTTCTTTCATGTACAATTGTTTATAAAATATATTGTATAATATCAATTGACTTAAACATAAACTAATTAAAATACTAAATTAGTAAATTGACTTTAGAAACACTAAATCGCGCAATGATTTGAGATATTCTTATATAATAACAATTAGATAACTTAAGTCAATTAGAATAATAAATTGATAAAATTACTATTTTTTCCCTGCATAAATGGTAGTAGGGCCTAGATATATATATATATGTATATGTATAATATAATTTTAATCTTGTAACTTAGCATCAAATGATTAGAGATATCCCTAAATAATATTAACTAATTAAACTAAGCTAATTTAAGTTAAATTAGGAGATTACTCAACATTCATATAAGTTGCACCATACTTGTATATGTTTGTATACATATCTAAGGTTTTGCTTGCATACAATAAAACGTACCATATACCATATAATACCAATTAGTTTAAATTAAGCCAATTAAAGTAAATAAATTAATGAAATTACACTTTTGCCTCTATGTATATATATAGTACCATATATTTAAACACCCATACATATAATGTTCTTTCATGCACAATCATTCTTTCAAAATACGATGTAGGTAATTTCTTTTTTGTGTGCATTAAATTGTACAATTATATCATATATTTTAAGAGTTTATTTCATTAGATATCATGTAAGTGTAATATATGTAAAAGATGTGATTAATTAGTTAAATTCTTTAGCCCAAGCCTACATTTTATCACCTAATACTTATAATATCTTATCCTAATCTAACCTAGCTAAAACCCACATATTAAACAAGACATAAAACATGAAATATCCCTATAGTTCTTCCAAAATTTTGGCTATCGTATATAACTTTGATTTGAACTCTTCTTTTGACTAATAATTTACACTACACTTTACACTCTCTCTCCTTCCCTCTTTTACCCAACAAAACAACACCCTTACACTATCAATATACTTTCACTTTGTAATACAAAATATCCCCAAAATCCTTTCCTATTTTTAGCTAGAGGGTACACCACCCCATGCCTAATGTGGTATCTTCCTTCTGATTTCGAAATATATGAATTAGAATTTCATTCTTTCCCTTATGATCCAACCAATGCAACCATACATACACATTATATCTTGTATCTTTTCTTCTGCTTTATTATACTCAACACAAACTGCTCTCATGTTCTTTTTTTTTTTTCCTTTCTTTTCTCTACTCCCAACCAGGACACATTTCCTTCCCTTATTTGCTTATTTCCATTTTACACTTAGATTATCACAATCACATACACTAGATTAGCACTCAATTTTTTCTCTTTTCCATTTACACCTTCATTTCACTTTTCACCCTCAACACTTCATCATACATACTCTTGAGCATTTCAAACTCCACTTTTCAACCATTTCTAAGCAACCAAGAAGAAGCCCTTAAGAAGTTAAAGCAAGAAAACAAAGGACACCACCAAGGAAGTGCTAACCACCATAATCAAGAAGTAACCCTTAGTTTTCCTATTTATCTCCAACCTTTATGTATGTTCTCTTTTTGTATCTTGCCATTTTGAAATGGTTTAGGAAAAATAAATGTATTTAAAGTAGTATTTTTGTAGTAGGATTTCATTTTTTTTACGTGTAAAGGTAAAGTATTTTGTATTTTCTTGATAAGTTGTAACAAGGAACAAAAATATTTACTTGTACATCCCCTTAGCCAAGATGTGGGAATAAGATTCTTACAATATTTTGACTTCTTATTTGAAAAATGTCCAAGATTATGTATTTATGAAATTACACTACAAGATAAAAATACTATACTAGGAAGGAGAGAGAGAGAGAGAGGAAAATTGTATAAGAATGCTCAAATAAACCCATGATAAGAGCAAGTGAATTCTGTGAAACCTGAATTTAGTAATTAATAAACAAAAAGGATTTAGAGAATGTAGAAGAGTTTTATAAAATAAGGCGATGGCATGGCATGTAAAAAGGTTTAAGTAATAGAGGAAAAGTAGTTTAGGGAAAAGTTTGAAACCCCTCTTTCCCACTACATTGTTTAGGTTCCCCTACCATCGCATAATCCATCTTATGTTTCCTCCTTAGTAAATTAGAAAACTTACAGGAAGTCTCTGAAGAAGGCATATAACGTTTGGATTTGAGGATTTTTATGCATTTCAAGTGAAGCAAAACCCAAGATTTCATAAGGTAATTAATAATTCAAGTAAATTACAACATACACTCCATAGAAATTCGTTTTTCTCTAGAATTGGTGATAAAAACTTAAAGAAATTCTTTTTTACAGAAGTTAGAGAGTAGGAGTTGCAAGCTGGAGTGCCTTTATACTAGAAACAATAGGTAAGTTGCTATTAAACCCTCAATTTATCTCAATTTTCATTCTTGTTAAAGATTGTTAGGATTGAACAATTGGTTGTGATTTTGAGTTAAGATTTTTGTATTGATATTTGGAAGGTATTGTGGAGTGTTTGGAGGTGAGTGTAGAAGTGAGAAAGGATGGGGAAAGTGAATTTGCCATTTAGGTTCAGGGTTAGGTTTAAGTAGGGGAAGAACAGCAAATTGCAATCTGCAAAAAACAGTTGATTGCAATTGGCACCTAGATGCCATGCTTGGTAGCATTTAGAAGCCATGCTTAGTAGCATTCGAATGCTAGGGGCCTGAAACTCATAGAAAGTGGTAGCATCTTGACCCTTTAACATCTAGATTCCATGTCTACTACAGTTTACAAAAGGCTTCCATTTCTTTCCCTAGAACTTTCTCAACCTTCTTTTCCATCCTAGAACATCTCTAACATGTTTTTAAACAAGTTTTCTAAATCAAAACAACAATAAAACTTCCTCTCTTTTTTTTCCCCCAAAGATCGATTTGTAGATTCTTATAGAGACTTGAGTAATTGTTAGTTGAGGGGTTGAGATTTAAGGGGTGAGTAGTGGCTTTAATGATTGAGTTTAGGGGCTAAGATTCTTGTTTGTGTGATATACCAAGTTGTAGAACATCGGGATACATGTTAAACACTCGAATTAGGTATAGGATGCATGGATGTTTGGTTGTATGTGCTAATATGGAACTTTAAACTCAACTTAACTAAACTCAAACCTTAATTAAGTGTGTTTCTTGTGTTTATTTTCGACCACCAATTGATAGAGTCCAATGGTGTTGACAAGGCACCCAGTAATCTTTGCCTGATGTTATCTCAAGTAGAGCCCCCTACTGAAAGCACTCAAGTAGATTTAGGAAGGTGATCGATTAATTAGGTGTTAGGATGCTAAAACTATGTTGCTTGTAGACTTAATAAATAAAGACCAGAATGGTTGATTATTGAATTTAATATGGTTATTTGTTTATGCTTGTGCCATTTACTCGTGTGTTCATGTACATGTGTGTAGTATCCTATAGTAGGCATTAGCTCACCATTTAAGGATTGTTGTTTTTCAGTTGTAAGCTTAGGGTATGAGGACTTTTGTGATAATGACATATATGATGCAAGTTGTGATTACATGTACTATGATGAGGAGGGTGGTTATTATTACAATGATGACAAAGCAAGGTGAGCATAGTTTAGATACTAGGATCGGTGTTGCCTACAACTCTTGTAGTGGATGTTTTCTAGATTGTCATTTGTTGGAGCTGTGAGGCTCCAAGTCATTTATCTTAGAGTTTATATTGAGTTTCAGGTTCTTTTACTCATGAGAGTAAGTTATTTATGATATTATAATTGGAAATTGAGTGGTTAAGATTCTACTCCTAATTGAGATTTAAGGTTGTTTAATTGTGAGTTAGCAGATTATATGATATATGTGGATTTTAGATAGGCTTCGAGATCCTTAATTGCCTTAGTGCATTCACCTCTAAGGTTAATACGTAGTAGAGCTGTGGCTAGTTAGGTTTTGAAGCATTACAGCATTTAGTGATATTAAAGCTTAGGTTTAAGATATTTAGGGAACTAGGATGATGATCTATAAGATGGTAAGGTTAGAGAGGCATGGGCAGTCAAAGGGTTAGGCTTGAATCTGGATGTGAAACTGGCTAAGTACTTTAAGTGTTAATGTTGAGTTGCTTTTATTCCTTTTATCACTTCTTATTTATTGTCTTGCTTTAATGTTAACTTGAATTCTCCTTTTCTAACTTTCCTTCAATTGTTGTTTGTTTCTTTTTCTTTAGTATGCTATTTAGAAGGATAGGTTCTAGTTCCTCTCGACCTTAGCACTACCTAGCTAACGAGTAAGATCCTTAAGGGGGCTAGAATGCATAGGGAAGTCAAAGTGTACAGAGAGGACTTGGTTTGCTAGGTGTTTTAGGTGTTAGGCCGTAGGGCTAATAGGGGTAGAAGCTAATAGATGTCAATGTTATGTAATTATTAAATGCAATGACTAATTTAGTTGGTGCTATGGTGCAACAAGAGGATTGGATTTGACAGGATGTGTAGATGATTCAAGTTAATGCTGAGGCCTAATGTCAAGAGAGGCAAGTAGTCAAATAGCTAGGTATGGACCACTTCTTGAAGTGGCTAAGGAGTTTGATCTAAGCTAAATGATGCCATTGTTGTTAAAGATTGGGTTAGATATATAGAGAAGGCTTTTGCTATTGTTGAGGTATAGAATGATAAGAAGGTAGATTATGTTACTCTTATGTTAAGAAGAGATGCATCAAAGTGGTAGGATAGTGCCTTGTGTACAAAACTTGATGTAAGAGCTTGGACTTGGGAGAGATTTAGAGATAGATTCTTTTAATGCTTCATCCCCACCAGTATTAGGGAGTAAATGTAGTTGACCTATCAGACGCTCCAGTAAAGGAACAGGACAGTAGCAGCTTATGAGGTAAAGTTAGACTGCTTAACCAGTTTCATTCCAAAAGCTTCTAGAAGGTTCCAAAAGGGATGAGCAATTGTGAGTTAACCAATTCATTCATGGGTTAGAGCCTGAGTTATATGAGAAGGTCACAACTTTCCAGCTTATTACTTATGCTGAAACAATTAATAAAGCTAAGTTTAGAGTAGCTTATGAAGAGGAAGCAAGAATAGTTCGCTTGTAGGGTGAAGTTGGCCTTAAGGAAAAGGCCTATGCTAAGTTTTGCAATGGCAACACCAAAGAGGGTAAAGAGGCCAACCCTAGGGATTGTAATCGAAGAGGGTAGGGATAGGCCAATGGTGATGTAACCCAAACCTATGGTGTTGCCAGTAGTAGAACAAACCAAAGCTTCTACACCAACAACAAAGTACACCTCAGCTTACAAATGGACAGTTGAGGCATGTTTTCATTATAGGAAGATTGTACACTTAGGTAAGGATTGTAAGGAGACAACCATACTTCATTAGGACTTTTGTTATAGAAGTGGTTAGAGAGGATACCAAATGACTGATTGTAGAGATAGGGGTACAAGGAGGCAGGTAACTTAGGGACATGAGTTGCGAGACCCTCGATAGTTCCCAAAGCGGCACATCCTCAATAAGTAGGCCTATCTAAGATAGCCCTAACCTAAGTCTTTGCTCTCTAGCATCAGGACACCACCTATAACATATATACTATGGTAGGTACGCTTTCTATCTTATCCCATAGTATTTATGCTCTTTTTGATACTAGTGCATCCTACTTGTATATGGTTGAATCTTTTGTTTGTGTGTGGATGAATCTTTTGGTCATGTACGTGGTTTGTATGTTACTATCATGGATTCTTGTTTGGTTGTTAATTCACCCAAAGGGAGTAGAATGGTTCTAAACTGAATATGTTAAGATGTGAAGATAAAGATTGGGGAAAGAGTGTTATTGGCTAATTTGCTAGTATTAGAGTTATTAGATTTTGATATTATTTTAGGGATGGATTGGCTATTGAAACATCATGCCATAGTCGACTGTCATAATAGAGTAGTATTTATTGAATGTTCAAGAGAAGCACCTTTCAGTTATTGAGTAGAAGTTTGAAAGCCAATTTGATGTGCTTCATATAAATTGTGGGAAACGCCAACTGTAGTTGTATTAGTGGTAAATTCAAAAGGTTTTGTTGAGATTGGATTAGATGTTGATAATGTAGGTTTCATATTGATTTCTCATGTAGGGTTACTTATCACCTAGAGATGCTCTCGCTTATGTTAGTCAACTCAAAAAAGCTGTCACGCCCCAAAGCGGCAGAGTCGTAACAGCCTCCGCCGTGTAAACCATCCTAAGATAGAAGTTGGCCTTACAACCGCTATCTTAGACCTGATCTACACAAAGCGTCCACGACTAACCCGTTTTGAAGGAAACAGTTTATAATTTAAATAAATCATTTCTCTAAGAAAGTGAGGAAAGATATATATATTATAATATAGTTATTACAATTAAGGTTTACAAGATTTCTCTGTAATATATTTCCTAGTTATTACATTATTCAAAAATGAGAAGTTCTAAAGTAAAAGCTTAAACCTTAAAAATATATTTATTCTTCACATGTTTTTCCTCACTCCCCAGGATCCAGCAGTTGCTAGCTTCAGAGTAATTGGAATCCGCTTCTTAGCCAGCACCTGCATGACGTCTATAGGGATGTGAGCAACCACAGCTCAGTAAGTTAGGACGGAGGACTTAAAACTACACCATACACACAACAAGGTTTTCAAGCACTTATTAGGTGCAATGCATGTGCAAGCAAATGCCATCGCACGATGTTATCCGGCTCGTCGTGAGATTAGAGAAATTACGCCCGCTCTAATCCGGGTTGAGGAGTTACCGTTAATGCAACAACTCACGACCAAACCCAGGCTTGTGTAATGGAGACCTTGCTCCTCCCGCGACTACCTTC
>JAMXBB010000011.1:31016046-31032474 GCA_024138015.1 Lumnitzera littorea
CGGGAGGAGCAAGGTCTCCATTACACAAGCCTGGGTTTGGTCGTGAGCTGTTGCATTAACGGTAACTCCTCAACCCGGATTAGAGCGGGCGCAATTTCTCTAATCTCACGACGGGCCGGACAACGTCGTGCAATGGCATTTGCTTGCACATGCATTGCACCTAATAAGTGCTTGAAAACCTTGTTGTGTGTATGGTATAGTTTTAAGTCCTCTATCCTAACTTACTAAGCTGTGGTTGCTCACATCCCTATAGACATCGTGCAGGTGCTGGCTGAGAAGCGGCAACAACTACTATGAAGCTAGCAACTGCTGGATCCTGGGGAGTGAGGAAAAACATGTGAAGAATAAACACATATTTTAAGGTTTAAGTTTTTATTCTAGAATTACTTTCCATTTTGAATAATGTAACAACTAGGGAATATATTACGGAGAAATGTTGTAAACTTTATCTGCAATAATTGAATGATAACATATATATATATAATTCCTCACTTTTATAGGTAAATGATTTATTAAAATTACAAATTGTCTACTTCAAAGCGGGTTAGTTGTGGACGCCTTGTGTAGATCAGGTCTAGGATAGCGGTTGTGAGGCCAACTTCTATCTTAGGGTGGTTTACACGGCGGGGCTGTTACGACTCTGCCACTTCGGGGCGTAACACCTAAGTTAGTCAGCTTAAAGAAATATGACTAAGTATCAAACTAATTTCCTATTTAGAGTTGCTAATCTCTTATGTCATGCCCCGAAGCGACAAAGTCGTAACAGCCCTGCCGCGTAAACCATTCTAAGATAAAAGTTGACCTTACAATCGCTATCTTAGACTTGATTTACATAAGGTGTTCACGACTAACCCGCTTTGAAGTAAATAGATTGTAATTTAAATAAATCATTTACTTAAGAAAGTGACAAAATATATATGTACATTATAATTCAGTTATTACAATTAATATTTACAACGTTTCATCGTAATATATTTCCTAGTTATTATGTTATTTAGAAATAAAAAATTCTAAAATAAAAGCTTAGACCTTAAAAATATATGTTTGATCTTCAAATGTTTTTCTTCACTCCCCCAAGATCCAACAGTTGCTAGCTTCAAAGTAGTTGTAAACCGCTTTTTAGCCAGCACCTGCATGACGTTTATAGGGATGTGAGCAATCACAGCTTAATAAGTTATGATAGAGGACTTAAAACTATACTACAAACACAAACAAGGTTATCAACTAAATCATTTGGTGCAATGCATGTTTAAACAAATGCCATCGCACGATGTTGTCTAGCCTATCGTGAGATTAGAGAAATTGCGCCCGCTCTAATCTAGGTTGAGGAGTTGCCGTTAAAGCAACAGCTTACGACCAAACCCAAGCTTGTACAATGGAGATACCGCTCCTCCCATAACTACCTTTGAACCATTGACTTTACCCTTACTGCGACTTCTTCACCTATCACTTAATTCGACTAAGGATGAAGAAAGGACCCATTATGCCATTCGGCACTATCTCTTTCAAAGGGGTCGGTATTTGGCCGAAGAATCTTAGGTTTCCCCTAATGGGTTACTATGCAGATTCGATTTATGTTTACAAGTTATATCTTTGTTAAGCTCAGTTTAGGGTGATTGATCACTTAATACAATGCAAGCCAGAATAACAAACAGAATCATAGCATCACTCATGATCAAGTACTTGCACACAACCAACTATCTAACAAGCATAACCAAGTATAATCTCAAGCCTCCAAAATACAACATCGTATTAATCCCAACTTACCTAGACTCCTCGCTCACTCACTCAAGGTCTAACTTGCTCAGGTCATCGCCGATCATCCCTATAACACAAACGCGGTTTCAATTTTTCATATAACTATTATAGGTTGATTTTATCCTATAACGCTTATTGTTATCTTTTGTTTAGGGTTTAATATACCTAATTATCTAGGTCTTAAGTCTTTTATAATTCTTCTTGAATCGTGTTAAATTATGTTTCAGTTTTCACATTGATTTCTAAATTAGGTTTTTAACTCAATTTTTGGTTAAAGATTTATATGTACACCTTAAGAAATCATTCTGACCCATAATGTGAAATTAATCGTATTATCTTTGGATATCCTAAATATTGTTTTTAGTCTCTAATTAATGTTCTAGTTCATACAGTACACTTGAATTCTAGTTTAATCATCGAATTCACCCTCGTTATGAGAAAATCTTACATTTTTCATATAATTACCCTAATTTAAGTTTCCTATCAAATTTATTATATATTTCCATTATTTTCAATCTAATATCTTCTATTTATTATATTTTTAATAATTGTGTATTATGTACTACTACTTATTATGTACATAATACGTATCTAATATTTTTATCATTTTAATTATCATCTCCCAACATCAATTATCATTTCAAAATGTTTAAATTTATCATAAATCAGATTTTACACCTAATTATCCTAATTTAGAAAATTAACTATTTTTCCCTATTACTTATTTACTACATAATTAACCTAATAATTACATCTAACACCCTAAATACTACAAGTATCATACTTCATCAGATTTCAACATTGTAAAACATATAATTATTTACTAAATTAGTAATTAACTATTTAATTACTTAATTAACCTTAGATTACCCATTTATGGCCTCATTTTAAGGCCTAAAATTTATCTAAAATTTTCAAAAATTAATTTTTGAAAACAGGCTTCATAGCACTATTCTATATCATCTTAGTCTACGCAAAAATTTTGAGCTCAAAAATTTTGAGCTCAAAACTACACTCCTAAGATCATTTATTTTTAAACCGAAACATACTCGGTTTTGCATGATTTCTTAAGGATGATATATCACAGGATATATTTTCATCAAAATAATATTTTTCCTAAAAACTACATACAAAAATATTTCAAAATAATAAAATTCATAATTTTCTAAGAATATTTACTATTCTTACAAAATTCCACAAAATCGGGTTGGAAATCGAACTCACCGATTTGGGTGGCTCCGGCCACCATCTGTGGCCATGGGTGTATCAGCCAACCTGGGCGCTACCACCACCATGTGGTGGTGGTGGTGGTGGCTGTTCACTCACAGCTGCTCGTTGGGTTTGGGTTCTCCTTAGAAGCCCCAACTGTACAAATTTTTTGTGATTTTTTCTAAAACCCTAATTTACTCTCAATTTCGCCTCTCTCTATTTTTCTCACCCTCCAAACTGACTAGATGAGCTTCTGAAATTTTCTTGCTATTTATAGAGTATTAGGGAAATTATTATGCATTAAATTGATTTGACAACTACCTTATCTTCTTTCAATTTGCCTTTTGTGTTGTTCTAATTTAATTGGCTAATTTTTTTCTTATTTTCCCTAGCTGCCACGACCCAAATCTAGATTATTCCTTATTTTTTCTGTCTTCTCTTTATTTTTCCTTAATTAATTATGAAATTTTTTAAATTATTTAATATTATTTTAGCTCATTTCGTGTATTTTAAGTAATTACGCGTATTTTTACCTACATGTAAATTCATATATAGTGCAAATAAATATTCCTAAATATTATTTAGGTAATTCTATGATTTTTAGTATACATATAATTTATCTCTAGTGATTCGTTAATTATCGGAATGTATTTTACATATTTTTTATAAATAACAAGTTATATACTTAAAATTTGGAAATTTTATATTCTTTTATTTTATTACTTATTTTGTTAAATTCAAACTTACGGGATTATTTTTACTAATATTTCTAGTTTTACTTATAATTTAGGCTCGATTAGATTTTTCAATCGATTAAAACCTTGAGCGATTGGTTGTGGGACTTACATCTTAGAGATGCTCCCACATAAATTAATCAACTCAAAGGAGCATGACTAGGTATCAAATCGATTTCCCATTTAAGGTTACTAGTCCCTTATAGATGCTCCTATTGTTGAGCCTGTTTTTCAGTTTTCTATTTAAAATTGAATTCCTCATTTCTAATTAATACTAAACCTTAACCTGTTTAATATTAATCTTCGACCAAAAAAATTGAAAAATTCTGGTTTTTTCTTTAGAAAAATTTTTGAAGTCGCCACCCGATTGGAGACAGGAAAAATAAAAGAAAACCGTAATTAATTGGATGGATTGATTATGATCTAGCTACCGGTCTTTAATTTCAATTTAATACAAACTAGGGGAATCCAAATCCAGAGACTAACCTATTAAATCCTAACGAGTACCATTATTTATTTACTGAAATTAGGATTATTCTTCTAAATTATTTTTTTTTAATATTTTTAAGTAAAGGAAACAAAAACCAAAACAAAAAAAAAAACCTAGGTTCCTATAGATTTTATCGTCGCCTCAAAGATGTCTACGTATCCGTTAGCCAAGATCAAACGATCATAATTCTTTCCGAAAACTTTAATGTGTTGGTTCTTTTTATAAAAAAATGATTGGTTGAATTTGCGTTTTTATTAACCATTTTATTTTTATTAAGAAAAATTCCTAGAAGCCTAATTTTTATTCCTAATTATAAAAAAAAAACCTAAAAACCTAATTTTTGAAAAGTCCCAAATTAAGATTTTTATTTAAAAACAACAAAGTGATAATTTTTTTTTTATTTTCAAGAAAAACCCTAAAGATTTTATGATATATGCAATATTCTATATGATGAATCTTTTATATAGAAAAGATGCTTATAACATAAAAGTGAAAAAAAAAATTCCTAATCATAGAAAAGATACCTAAATCATAAAAAAATGCCTAACCATAGAAAAGATGTTTAAACCATAAAAAAAATCTCTAAATCATAAGAAAGATATCTAAACGATAAAAAAGATATTTATAGAAAAAAAGTCTGAATCATAGAAAAGAAATCTAAGTAATGGAAAAGATACATAAACTATAGAAAAGAAGCCTAAATTATGAAAAAGATGTCTAACCATAGAAAATATGTTTAAACCATAGGAAAGAAACCTAAACTGTGAAAAAGATATCTAAACTATGGAAAACAAGCCTAAATTATAGAAAAGATATCTCACTGTGAAAAGGAAGTCAATTAAAGATTTTTTTTTTAATTTTTTGAACATCAAAATGATTTTTTTATCTAAAAAACCCTAACATGCCTAATGCAATTTTTCTAAATTAATGCAATATGCAAAGAACGAGATTTTGTAAAATATGAGATTTTATAAAAATGTCATTTTAAATATATGAAATCTAAAAAAAAAATAATTAAAAAAAAAACTAAAATTTAACTTAACACATGTTCACTGGACACTAATGCTATAACTAATTACTAGTAATTAAAAACATGATAAAAATAAAAAAAATTAGTACAAGTCTTAAAAATAACTGCTCATATACTAAGTGAGATAAAAATAAATAAATAAGACAAGCTATAGACAATAATTAAAAACCACTATTATATATCTACAAGGCAAAGTACGCAAAGTTAATGAAAGGGAACAGATTGAAGTCTTAAACCTATCGCGGGCACAACTATAGAATTGGTTTAAGGAATAGGTTTGAGTGTGTTTTATAATAAATGTATAATTGTTCTTTTTGGCTCACACCATGCAACCCCTATTTATAAAACTCGAAAACAAATATTTTGAATTGAATCAAATCAAATCTAATCTAATCTAATCTAATCTAAATTGATAAAGATCCAAAATAAATTCGAATCTTACAAATCTTGATTTTATTAGATTTAACGTCATCGTATTAGATTTGTTTTTTTTTTCGACAACTATTTAGTCAAGATTCCATCAAATTAATTTTTTCGAATTTTTTCTTTTTTAGTTTTTTTTTTCTTTTTTTTCAACAATTTTCTATTTTTTTTATATTTTTTATCATTTTTCAATTTTTTATTATTTTCTAAATTACGACCTAAGGATAAAGAAACTTGGTCGTGCCCTAATGAGCTAACTAACTAAGGCGATTAAAGCGTCCTTTGAGCTGGCTAAGACCTAAAGATGAAGAAATTTGGTTATGTCCTAATGAGTTAACTAACCAAGGCGACCAAAGTGCCCTTTGAGCTAGCTAAGACCTAAAACATGAGGAAACTTGGTTGTACCCTAATGAGCTGACTTACCAAGGCGGTCAAAGCACCCTTTGAGCTGGTTAAGACCTAAAAGATGAGGAAACTTGGTCGTGCCCTAATGAGCTGACTAACCAAGGTGGTCAAAGTGCCCTTTGAGTTGGTTAAGACCTAAAACATAAGGAAACTTGGTCGTACCCTAATGAGCTGACTAAGCAAGGCTATCAAAGTGCCTTTTAAGCTGGTTAAGACCTAAAGAGTGAAAAAAAAACTTGAAATTGGGATAGTTCTAAATCCCTAAAAGATTTTGAGTTAAGCAACATTTCATGAGTTGAGCGATTGGGAGCCTAAGAAACTCTGAATTGGGACTACGCCCTACAAGCTGGTTAGCTCCCTAAGAGATCATAAATTGGGATTGTGTTTTAAGAGTCAACTGGAAGCTTTAGAAACTTTAGATTGGGACTATGCTCTATGAGCTAGCTAGATCCCTCAATGAGAATATGAATCTGGATAGCACTTCATGAGCTAGCTGAAGCACTAAAGAAGATATGGATAGGAATAGTGCTTTATGAGCTGGATATATCCATGAGAAAATGAATAAAGGGTAAGTACCCTTCGGACTTGCTTAAACTCTATATGACAGTTGAAAGTAAAACTGAGGAACTTAGCCAACTCGAAAAAAAACTCTTGATTTGAGAAATTTACAAACAAGAAATTTAGTGAAAACTATTTATAACATGAATTGAAAATTTGGCTACTATGGATGAGATAGACTAGAAAATGAATGGAAAAACTTGTAATAAGCCTCTACTTTCTCTCTCTCCTTTTCATGTCTTTTCATTTTCTTTTTTTCTTCTTTTTCCTTGAAAGTTTGCTAACGGATAAAAATTCTTATTTAAAAGGAAAACGCTATAATCCTATAGGGTGTCTCATACGTACCCTAGTTTGTAACTTAGACAATGAGCTTGTTAGATAGGCCTTAAACATTCATTTTGTAAGAAAAAGGTAACTCATGATTAGTCTAGTCAAAGAAGACTTCCTTACGCACTCTCGGTCTGGATTTCACTCTTGATTACTATACTAGAAATTATAATCCAGTTTGTAAGTAATACGCTTTGATTGATCTGTTAGGTCTTTTTGGGTTCAGTATTGTAAATTGGGCTTTTGGTCAAATGGTTTTGAAAGAAGTTAATTGAGAGGGCCTATTTTGAAAGAAGTGCTTTTGTTCAACCCGGTGGGTACAAGTCAAGAATCCTTAGGAATGAACTAGATGTGCGCTTGCCCCAGTTTCAAAAATAATTTTTATCTTAGATAAATTATTCTTCAAAATTGGAAGAGCTTTGAGTAGGGAGGTATTATGGGTGGGAAGGTCTTGTGTTTGAGAATTGAGTGGATAGAAAGGGTTTATGTTTGTAGTTTGGAGTGTGATTTTGAACTGAATATGGAGCTTTTGGTTTGTGGTTGAGAACATGATTTTGAATGAATATGAGGTTTTATGTTTTTGGTTGGGAATGCGATTTAAGGCCTTGTGTTTTTTTGAGTAACTTAAGCCTTTGATTGGGGATTTTCTCAAGCCCAATATTTGGGTATTTCTTCATTTTCCTTTTTCTTATCTTTTTTCTTTTCCTTTTTTTTTCTTTTTTCTTTTCATTTCTTTTTTTTTTTCTCTCCCCAAAAATAACTATCTTTTTTGTTAAGTTTTTGTCTCTAGATGAATCAAGGCCCTAAATCTATAGGTTCAAAGTTCATAGGCTTAGGTAAGGTATGTGTGGCCTTTGGGGTGTTTGGAAAAATGTTAGCTCCTCTTCAAAGGGAATAATTTATTGAAAACAAAAATTATCCTTGAATTGTTATTACTAGGGTAAACACAAATCAATTTTATCCATCTCTCCTAATCAATAACCCTAACCTCCGAATTGCCCCACTGTAGGAGTGGTTCTTGATAGGGTTTACATTTGAAAAGACTCCAGTTCAGTCCAACAGGGCTATCAAAGGATAATTGTGTTTGGGATTTGAAAATGAATGCCTAGCTTCATTTTGGTCTGCGTATCAAATTCAAAATGGACCTCCTCTAAGGAATGAGTCCAAAATATCCTCACCATGATGTCTCTTAACTCTCAAAGTGTTTAAGGGTTAGTGCATAGGAAAGAGCTTGCCTCTTTTCAAAACTTTTTGAAAGTGAGTTACCAATTCCTTACATAAGGATTGATTGAGCTTAGGGTAATGATGGACCTTACTTTCTAATTCCTTAGAACATGCTTTGATTAAGAAATTTCAAAGACTAAATGCCCCATGCCCTAGACTTATAGGTCTTAACGCCCTTAAGCTTCCATATGTGATTTTAGGTTAGGTTCTTTAGAGTTCAAATGGGCTAGAACTGACAACTTTTGAAGTGGAAGGGACTAATGAATTGCTCTTTTTGTTTGTACTAGGGATCAAGCTTAGGATAGTGTTTCATGGCTTTATGTTTTGACTTGGTTCATGGTTGGACTTGATGGCTTAAGCCTTGAGTTAGTTCAACTATCTTGATGGGCTAAGGCTCGGGTTTGGTTAGTTATTTTCTCGGGCTAAGTGAGTCTATTTAGGTTAGTTGCCTTAATGGGCCAAGTAATTATGTTTGTCTCAAACCCTATAAGGATTTGTAACAGTTAGCAAATTTCTTTCTTTTTCTTTTCTTTCCTTTCCTTCTTTTTTCTTTCTTTTTTTTTTGAAAGAGAGAGGAAAAGTTAGGACTTTTGTGTTATAAAGACCGAGTGATGGAATTGTAAATGGAGGGTTGCTTTACTAGAATTCTATATACAAACCTAGAACAATATTACTGAAGGTCTATTTACAAATGAGGAATTCTAAAGGAAAAAGACTAAATAAAAATCTAAATCATATTTATTCCGAATGATAAAGGCTAAGGAGTCAATTTATCTAAAAGAATGAATATTTCTGGCTAGTAAAATCTTAAGCAAAACGGTAACTACTTGAAATTATTTTATAGGTTTGATTCCTTTTGTTTCATTTCTTTTTTTTTTATTATTTTTATTTATTTACTCTATGAAGGTTAGGCTCAATTGATGTGGGCCCAAATGAAAAGTAATAGATTCGAGCTCTAATAGATGTACTAAGGTCTACAACTAAGTAATATTCGTAGGGCTCTTCTATAGGGGCAAGATGAGCCCAATTTAGTTCGTAATAAATTCTTACTTATTTCGGCTAAAAAGTTGGAACCATATCTAGAGTATCTCTTAAGGCCAATGAGGTGGGTAAATGCGGATCTATGTGGAAGCCTCTTGACTCGATCTAGCCATAGTTATGTAAAAAAAGAAAAAATCAAAGTTACAATTATCACCTATTATAAACTTTACACAAAATTATTATAAATTATTTATAAGAAAATATTACAACTACAACTTCACAACTGCCTTTATCCATTTAGGTTTGCTATATCATAGGTTCTTGTAAATTTTTTTTTAAAAAAAGTTTTTGTGTAATGTAAAGAGTGGGTTCAAAAGGTTCTCAAGTTCTGCAACCACCACGTTTTTTTAAAGCAACAGTTCTGTAGTCGCATCTAAACTTGAGTAGGGTAACCTGATCGACCATGGAAGGTGGTTGCCCCACAACATTTAAAACTTACACAATGGCCCTCCTCCTAAGGTCTTAAGACGGCCTGGTTTTAATCGTATCTACCATGTGTTTATGATGTATTGAAATAAAAACAAAGTAAACCCCCAAAACTATCCCCTAAATAAACTACAATAAAAAAAATGTTAGTAAAAAAGAAATAAAATAAAAAAATATATAAAATAACATACCTAAGTTCCCTTTTTTTTTGTCTTTATATTTTTCCATCCTTTGTTGTTTTTTTTTTCTTGAAAAATAATCCTATCTTCGATAAATTATAATGGTTAGCTCTCTAGCGTCCCCAGTAGAGTCGCTAAACTATCGAATCTGTTTTTTCAGTTTTCTATTTAAAATTGAATTCTCCATTTCCGATTAATACTAAACCTTAACCCGTTTAATATTAATCTTCGACTAAAGAAATTGAAAAATTTTAGTTTTTTGTTTAGAAAAATTTTTGAAGTCGCTACTCGACCAGAGACAGAAAAAAGAAAAGAAAACCGTAATCAATTGGGTAAATTAATTACGATTTAGCTACCGGTCTTCAATTTCAATTTAATACAAACCAGAGGAATCTAAATCCAAGGGCTAACCTATTAAACCCCAATGGTTACCACTATTTATTTACCAAAATTAGGATTATTTTTCTAAATTATCTTTTTTAATATCTTTAAGAAAAGGAAACAAAAAAAAAAGATTTTATCGTCGCCTTGAAGGTACCTATGTATCTATTAGTTGGGATCAGACAATCGTAGTTCTTTTCGAAAACTTTAATGTATTGGTTCTTTTTATAAAAAAATGATTAGTTGAATTTACGTTTTTATTTACCATTTTATTTCTATTAAGAAAAATCTTTAGAAGCCTAATTTTTATTCCTAATTATAAAAAAAAAACCTAAAAACTTAATTTTTGAAAAGTCCCAAATTAAGATTTTTATTTAAAAACAATTAAGTGATAATTTTTTTTTATTTTTAAGAAAAACCCTAAAGATTTTATGAAATATGCAATATTTTACATAATGAATCTTTTATATAGAAAAGATGCTTAAAACATAAAAGAGGAAAAAAAATTCTTAATCATAGAAAAGATGCTTAACCATAGAAAAGATATTTAAACCATAGAAAATATATCTAAACTATGAAAAAGATGTTTAAACCATAGAAAAGAAACCTAAATAATGAAAAAGATACATAAACTATAGAAAAGAAACCTAAATTATGGAAAAGATATATAACTATAGAAAAAATGTTCAAACTATAAAAAAGACATCTAAACTATGGAAAATAAGCCTAAACTATAGAAAAGATGTCTCATCATAAAAAAGAAGTCAATTAAATTTTTTTTTTATTTTATGAACATCAAAATGATTTTTTTATCTAAAAAACCCTAACATGCTTAATGCAATTTTTCTAAATTAATACAATATGCAAAGAACGAGATTTTGTAAAATATGAGATTTTATAAAAATGTCATTTTAAACATATGAAATTTAAAAAAAATAATTAAAAAAAAACTAAAATTTAACTTAACACATGTTTCATTAGACACTAATGCTATAACTAATTACTAGCAATTAAAGACATGATAAAAATAAAAAAAAATTAGTATAAGTCTTAAAAATAACTGCACATATACTAAGTGAGATAAAAATAAAAAAATAAAATAAGCTATCGACAATAATTAAAAACCGCTATTATGTACCTACAAGGCAAAGCACGTAAAGCTGATGAAAGGGAACAAATTGGATTGCCAGTCCTATTGTGGGCACAACTATAGAATTGGTTTAAGGAGTGGGTTTGAGCGTGTTTTTTAACAAATGTGTAATTGTTCTTTTTGGCTTGTAGCATACAACCCCTATTTATAAAACTAGAAAACAAATCTTTTGAATCAATCAAATCAAATCGAAACTAAATTGATAAAGATCCAAAATAGATTCGAATCTTATAAATCTTGATTTTATTAGATTTAACGTCATCGTATCTAATTTGCTTTTTTTTTCGATAACTATTTAGTCAAGATACCATCAAATTAATTTTTTCAAATTTCTTTTTTTTAGTTTTCTTTTTCTTTTTCTTTCTGACAATTTTCTATTTTTTTTGTCTTTTATATAATTTTTCAATTTTTTTATTATTTTCTAAATTGCGACCCTAAAAACAAAAATTATAACTACTGTAGGTAAAAATCGAATGTCTACACCAACTAAGTTAGTTAGCTCAAAAGGGCATGACTAAGTTTCAAATCAATTTCCCATTTAAGGTTCCTAGTTCCTTAAAGATGCTCCTTCTAAGTTAGTTAGCTTAAAGGAGTACGATCATGTTTCAAGTTGATTTCCCCTTTTAGGATTGTTAGTCTTTTAGTGACGCTATCATAAGTTAGCCAACTCTCAATGTCCTATCCCCTAATCAATTTTTTTAGGGTTCTTACTAGCTCTCGAGGAACCACCACTCTCTTTTATGGTTTTAGCCAACTCTTCTGAAGCACTACCCTTTGTTTTGAATCCTATAAGGTAATAGCCAACCCTTAGGGTATAGTATCCCTTTGAAAAACCTACTCTTGTGTCTTGGTCAGGTCTTAAGGTGTTATCTTTTGCTTTCAAAATATCTTTTACATTTCACTAAATCCTTAGTAGATTAAGCTTAGAATAGCTAGCTATTTGTAGTGTTTATTGGTGCAAGTTTACCCCTAGGTCAAAAGTGGTGTCTCTTTTATTTTTATGATAAAGTTTTATTCAAACTTTAGCACAATGAGGAATAGCTATAGATACCTCATTTTTGCTCTTCCTATAATTTCAAAGTTTTTTCTAAAATAGGGAAAAAGGGTCTTAGTTCAAAAATACAAGAAAAAAATAGAAAATTTAGAAAAATTAATTAAAAATGAAAATGAAGAAGAATACAAAAAAATATCGATGAAATATTAAAAAGAGAGTAGGAAAGCAATTTTTTTTTTAAGGAAAATAAAAGTCCTAGGTTAATCATTACAATGCTTAAAGAGGATTTTTTCAATTTTAGGGTTAAATAATGTCAAGTATGCATATGCAATTTGGTAGGTTCTGAGCAATATTAGTAAATGTTATTTTTTTTTCTTTCATAAAACTAAATATTCAAAACAAAGTTCATGTTAATTATTTATGTCGATCAGGCTATGAAAAAAAAAAAACATTAACTGGATAGATGATGAACTTAAGCGTAAGACATCATCAAATTGAAAATTTTGGAAAATATTTTGCATGCATAAAGTTTAAAAATGGTATATTTTCATTTTTAAGAGAAGGCCAAAGTGGGTTTTGAATTGGGACTCTAAACAAAATTCATTAAAATCTGGCTAGCCCATAAATTACTTTAAATTAGTTTACTCTGCAACATCAAACTAAGAATGAAGGCCAACTTAGCTAGCTATTGTATATGCATGGACAATCAAACAATCGGAGTTAGATCCCATCCAGGTGTAATTAGTACCTTCTTTTCTTTACACCTAACACATGACACGTACATTACAAGTGATGCTTAGGTCTTCTTTTCCTCCTTAGTCATCAAGTTACAGAAATAGGAAGAAATGAAAGATCACATGAGCCCTTGCACTTTCGGCCCATTTTTGCTCAATTATTGACCAGTTTTCACTAAATAAAAAGTATGGATTCAAAGAGGACTTAGAGTAGATCAAGATTGACTCACTAACTATAAATATAAAAAAATAGAATGTGTATTAAAATTAGACTCAAAATTTGATGAAAAATTGCTAACGAGTCATTCATGGCCAGTTCAAGATTCTCAATTGTTGAGTGATTTAAAGAAAACTAATGCATCAAATTGACATACTTTGATGGACTGGGGGTATTTTATTTCATTTTTACCTATGATTCCAATTAAAAACATCATTTTCATGGTCAAGCGAATCCTATTCTTTTGAAAGATCCATTGAGGAAGAAGCTTTAGGTTTGGATGAAATAAGAGTTTCCTACTCAAAATTGTCGATGTGGTCACACCTTGAAGGTAGCCTTGATGTGACAGCTCAGCATATGCACTTGAAAACCTAGGGGACGTTACTCGCACATCTCCTTGGATGTACAAGACACATACCAAGTGTCTATTACATCAAGTTACTACTAAGATTTATTAATTTTGTGTAGTAACTAGGCAACCAATGATTAAATAAATAAATAATTTAAAAGTAATCATCTCAAAATAAACATCAATTTTTCATAACATAGAAGTTTGAGTACAATAAACCATTAAACCTTATAAAGTCCATCAAGCTTCTACCATCATCTCACATTTCCTAAAAACATCTTAAACCTGAACTCTTTTGCTTTAGGCTAGGTATTCACATAAGGTAAACCGGGTATTGTTGCTTGCATAAATAAATTGTAAGGGAGTAAGCAATCCATAGCTTAGTCAGTTTCCCCTCTCATACAGTCCTTTTAAGCAAGAATTAGATAAGTTATCATACAATAAAGTGCAATGCAATAAATCAAATGTATGAATATAACAGCTTATACAGCAATTGATATCCATATAAGGTTAAGAGTTTGCCTATCTATAACCATGGGTTGGGAAGTAATAACCGTCTTATATGGAAAAATATACTACCATCCCAAGTGTTAATATATCTCCTAATATCAGTTTAATTATTTTGAGAAAAATAGTATATCATCTCAAGTCCCAAAAGGATGCATACAAGGTTCAAAAATAACATTAAATTAAGAGAGACTCAATTGTGTGGTACTAGCAATGACTATACTCTAAAGCATTGAATCCCTGTAGTTAAGCTCCAATTATAGCATGGCACTTCCTAATATCAAATAGTTTCCATGTGGTTAGAGCGGGCCTCTCATAGGGTCCAAAACAATCCCTTTATAAGAGAAACAAACACATACAAGCACCCCATTGCCCTTACATACTAGTAGGTAGTGATGATAACCTTTAACAGTTATGCCATACATGTCATTCATGTCCGTTTAATTATAAGCTAGCATAATTAGGTCAATATTAATTTAGGTGATCACAAAAGTATTGTTAACAACCAATAGAAAAGTAATATAAGTAAATAAGTCAAATAGCCAATTTAATATTGATATATTAAGAGTGAGGCAACCAAGTCAAACAAATACACATACACATGTATAAACCCATATATTATTCCCTCAACCACTTGTCAATTTTATATTACGCTAAAACAAACATAGTACACTACAACCACAAGCCACATGGTAATCATAGAAGATAACTCACCCGAATCTATCCTTACTCAATCGCAGTAGTCATCAAGTAATGTCTCGAAAGTAAGATCTTTAAATTTGTAATCTAGTTCACCTAAACGAAATAAGTAGCTTAAACCTTAAATTAGACATACTAATCCTTGCTATCCTTACATGTCCAGACTTTTAGTTGTATTAAAGTAATTCTCTTATCTATTTATTTTCTAGGTTTAATATAGTCTATTATTTATGTAAAAATGATATTAATATACTTGTCCTTTAATATCTATATTGTTCTATTTATGTTATAGAGGTATGTATATACATACATACATATATATATACATATATTTATACTCACATAAATATACTTCAAATCCACAAACCTGCATCAAAAGATGTGTACATATTTTACTACATATGTAATAAGACATATATGCATTAGCATAACTTGGCTAAACAAAAATTACTTTATGATTATTATTATTATGTCCATTTGGCTTTAACTATTATCTATGTCCAATATTTGCTTCCATATTCACACATAGAGAACACATAAATGTCCACTTTCATATATCATGGAAGAAGGATATATATAAGTGGAGTTATATTTGTTTTTGTGGAAATCAAGATAAAGTGTAGGTGCCATTTTTATTCATGACATATTAGCATATATGCGATTTTGAGTAGAAGCGTATCTTATTGGTTTAACATAATGAATGAGTAGTTGATCTTTACACACACATACACACATCTATTTACTAGCACATAAGAATATGCACATGCACGTATGCACGTACACACATACATATATATCCATATATATTTGCAAGAATGTTTAAATGCACACATTTTTATACCTATATCAGTCTATACATCTTAATAGAAGTGCTACTATATTCATGAACTATGTTGGTGTCTCCTACAAAAGAAAAAAGAGAATTTGAAAATTGGTGTTTTGATATTCTTACAATTCTCATGGCCATCATGTTTAATTTCTAAGGATGATAGAGATTGGTAATGTCTTAAGGATTTAACATGCAACTAGATATGTGATTGGAATATCTATTTGAACTATCTTAGATGTGGTGTTCAATATCTATTTTAAGGTGTTCAAGGAAACTAATATGTAGTTCTTGTTGTAGGATTGAGCTCTAATACTATAGATGACTTAATAAGTCATTAGAGCCAAGCAAGAAAAAAATTTAATAAATCTAAATTTAAATATATTATAAGTAGTAAAAACTTTAGAAATTGATCAAAACCCTAAATCGTATACTAAAACCCTAAAATTGCTTTAAGTACCATTAACCAAAATTGAACCTGAATTTGATCGAAATCCTAAAATCATAAAAATAAACTTATAAAATTATTAAATATTACTCAATAATGATAAAATTATAGTTGATTGCAAATTTCGACTAAAACGCCTATTCGCACAAAATTATAACGAAAACGCCATAATAACTTGTAAAAATTATAATTGTAATGGGTACCAATTAAATTGATAAAATTTCACAAAAATTTGAAAATTAATTTACGAGGAGAATTGTTATAATTTATATGATACGAAAAATTACATATATTTGTTAATAATTTTCATTTTCCTTCT
>JAMXBB010000011.1:31032542-31099935 GCA_024138015.1 Lumnitzera littorea
AATAATAATATATGACATATATATATGTATAATATATAGTATACATAGTTTATAACAAATACTACTATGTAAATATGTATATAACGAGTATATAATATAAAAATAAGTATTTGTAGATTATTTATATATTTAAGTATTCGGAAATTATATAAGTATATTTATATATATAAACACAAATACATGAATATATATATGTATATAAGAGTATGTTTACTTTCATAAAATAAGTATATACATACATATAGCGTATAATATATATTAAATATATGTAGTATACCGAATATATATATATATATATATGTATATATAAATCGTGAAGTTTATAAACAATAAGAAAATGAGAAATAATAAAAAATAATAAAGGCAATAATAATAATAATAATTTTTGTGATATTTTTATATCACAATTGAAATAATGAGTCACAACGTCCAAAACGGACCTCGTTACGAGAAAATACGCTTAAAAACGATCAAAATGGACTATAAGTTCATGACGATCCGAGCTAAAATGAAAAAGTTCCAAAATATATAAAGGAAGTCTCGTAACTTATAAATATGAGAAAATAGTTACTATTAACCCCATTGAGTATGATAAACCCTATACACATTATACTTGGGTTATATTGAGGGAAACTAGATAAACTACAAGAGACTCTTAGTTAACTAGGGAGTCTAACTTTACAGAATACTTATAAGTGTTATTATATTTTAGGTGTTCAATATCGAGTTCTGGAAACCCTAAAGGTTTGAAGAATAAGCAATAATCCAGGTGAGGGAGTTCTAATGACCTGCTACTTGCTTATACGTGCTACTTGTATGACATTTTGTTGCTTGTATGTTTGAATGACTATTCTGCTCGTATGCTATCATCTGTGTGATCATTCTGCTTAAAGTTTAGGTACTAAAATAAAAAAAAAATATGAAAGTTTAAGTACTTGTACTAGCTTTATACTAACGATAATATCTTCCAAAAGATACAAAGAGATATTAACAATATCTAATAAAAAAAGTTATTTTATTATTTATTATTTTTCTTCCAAAAAAATAAATGTCATTATTTATCATTCTTAAACTATTTAAGAATAATAAATATTTCAATAATTCCTACTAGGTTTATTTAAAATAAACCTGTAGCCCATTTGGTTTGTGCTTTGTATTCGACCTTATAGGCTTAAAACTCCTTTTGGACTTACAAGACATAAGTGGCCTCTAGTAACACATTATACTTACCTAAATTAAGTGAAGGTTGATGATCCAACTCTACCTATTAAATAATTAGTTATTTAGTCCCTTTATCACATGATATCTAATAATTAAAAATAAGGTCTGGATTAAGACACTCTTATATTGTTCAATCACTCGTTTCTTGAATCCAAAGTTCAATTATCTTTCAATTCATTTGAGCATGGCCATGCATTTTTATCAGTCGTACTCTTTAAGGGGCCCATAAGATATATCTCTCAAATTAATGAGATGGACTGATTCTTTCACGAACACTCATATCCCTCTACATAATTTACTCCATATGCAGTCGCAGTCTTATAATCATTTGGTTTAAATGATCAATAATTGAGTCAAAACATAAAACTTACTGTATAGAAATCCATAGTATCATCAAATTAGAGGATTAAAATAACACTATAATGAGTAGTACATTTTAGATTGATCCAAGTAATACTCTCATTGTGGGGTCGATCCAATACAATGCACTTCTACATGTATCTATGTGTTGAATTGATATCTCATATTCTTAATCGGTAAAACATGATTACCATTCAGCCAACGTACTAGTTTTAATTCATTATTATATCATATAACGAGCAATTAGGGATAATTTAGAATAGTACTCTCATATTGAAGTCACATACTTTAATTACATAAGGAATAAAAAATATTCAAGGAATCATTTTATTATGTTAAAAGACTGATAATGCCGTGATAAATAAAATAACTTATATCATAAAGAAAAACAAATACTTAGATAACATAAAATCCATATGGCCTAAAGCACATCATTAGCACATTAAATAGGCAAATATTCATTAATTTTTACCACATAATATACTAGTAAAAAAGATTAAAGAGTAACATGGTAGTCATATATTAAATTCATATATCATAAAGCATAGTTAGATTGATGTCTAGTCACCAAATAAATATAAGAGTTTCAAATATAGTCATCAATTCTAAATAAAATAATAATTGGGACATTACCTGATTCCCCAAAATCCTAATCATAAAACTAGGTATCTGAAATTAGCAAAAGAAAAAAACATATGTCTACTAAAGGGGATGGCTAGGTCCTGCCTCATCCATAACTCCATCTAAAACTGGGTATTTGAAATTAGCCAGGTCTCTCAAGCCAAAACCTTCATATCATATCTCTTGGGTTGCAAGAGCCAATACTAACTTCCTCGATCTCTCTACATGAGCTCTCATTCAACCACTCATGATGTCTCGCTACTAGGTCATTAGGTATGGGTACATCAACAACAAGGACTGGTTAGGGAATGGGTATAGGAGGTGAGACGAGGTTTTTGGCAACTAATCTTAGTGTTGGAACTAAAGGCTGAGGTCTAAATAGAGCTGGGTGTAGAGAAGCCTAGTGAGTTAGAATCTAAGGCTCTAACATGAACCTTGTACATAGGTTACCTAAACCTACTAAGGGTCTAAGCAAACAAGAGATACGATAATCTCGACAATCACAAGCCATATAAATAAGGGAAACAAACAAAAGGGGTAACCAAATAGAAAAATCTTGCTAAGTAGGTAAACACTCCTCTGAACAACAAACCAAGTGTTAAGTATTGATACACATAGCCTCACTTTACTTTTTGTAACACTACTTTTTATAACAAAAGTGTATTTTACTAGCAAGTGTACTAGGTCGCATATATCGTAATAATACTGGTGAGAACTAAGTAAAATCTATAGGGAATGATGTCTAATTTTTTATTAGTATTAGTCTCATCTAAATCTAGGCAGTTAAAATAAAGTGGTTTATGAAATATTAAATTCTAAATATAACCAAATTAACAAAACAAATAAATTGGGATATTCAACATCCTTAACGATTCAATTGCAAACCAGATAAATAGAATACCAGTTATGATAATAAAGGTGTCTTTAACAAGTTTGTTTTAAGGTAGTAAGTACAAGATATTCCTTCTTACAACGTAAATACCTAAGATTAACCAGTTCGTTCTTTCCATCTCCAAACAAGTGATAAACTAAATTAATCCTCTGTTATTCCGAAACCTTAATTGAATGAAATAACATACATTATGTCTCCTTAATCCAAATTATCTAGTTCATAGAAAACAATTAGAAACGGTCTTGCGACTTAATCATAATTAATACATATTCTAATATAATCAAAACACATGTTGACGTAATTAAGGAATTAAATACTTCAAACAAGTAGCCACAACTCATAAACTAGTAATTTATAAATCTAATAAGCAACATTAAATAAAACATAAAAGAGAAATAATAGGGAAGACAAAATATAAATCAAGAATTTATTGAATGGAACAAAACAACCTGTTTAGGAGTTCCAATCTCCATGTCAAGATCAAATTCTAAAACCTAGATTAGTGAATGAAAGAAAAATTTATTCTATTCTTCTAGTTCTCTACTTTTTTATTACATTACAAGGCCTATTATTTATATTACAAGAAATTCCATAAAGAATGGGCCCACAAGATACAATTATATATCTTTTTTGAATGACTTCAATTCTTTCAAAAAATAATATAGAATGGTCATACCCTATAACCATGGCCATAGCCTTTGCATGTGACAGTTTGTGCTTCAATTCTTGCATGGAATAAAATACACCTTGCTTTATAATTGATGGGTACATGACGTGTTGGATAAATTATTGCAAGTGCATGGTTTATATTAACAACACCACGATTATGCTATGTGCTCATGGAGCTTACATAATTAATTTCTTTTCCTTGCAATTTCACGTGCTTCCATCATAAAATGTATATATTCCAACTTTGCACATTTTTCCTATAAAAAATATAAAATATACAAATTATTGTAATAAAGTGCAAAATAAAAAATTAACAAATAAAGTACCAATTTACACTAAAATTATACTAAAAAGCCTATAAAAGCAATATAGAATCTTCTTGTAAGATAGGCACAATTTAGCTTTATCGATTTTCCTTACACTTGAACTATTGCTTATTCTCAAGAAAAATAAAATAAAATAAAATAGAGTAAAAATCTCTTAAGGATAAAAATTTATTCGAAGCTCAAATTATAGAATCAAAAGTAAAATACTACACACAATCTATTTATGGACAAGAGTGCATATTCTTCCATCAAAATTCATCCTTATAAATATCAAAATCCAAAGCTCTAGCAAATTTTAATTTCATAGAATTTCACTTAACCATATTTATATTCCCTTCAAACACAATTATACAATACATGTACTAGTTATAGAAACAATACTAGAATTCAACAATTAATCCTTGTAAATAGGAGTTAAACTACATTATTGAAACAAATATTATACTGGAAATTAGAATAAACATAAACTTGATCAAGAAAGAGTTATCTATGTTTGAAAACTAAAGGGTATATACTTCCCTTTTTTTTACTTCTTTACGCACAATAATTAAAAACAAATGCATGTTACATCAGTCAATCCCCTAATTGTCTCCTTACTTTTTTTAATTTTTATTTGGAGGATTTTTCAATTCAATTCAATTTCTTTATTTAAGCATGATTATTTTGGTAGTAGGAAAGAACCCTGCTTTCCTAATAAAGTAAGGCCGATCCTTATCATTGTGATTTTCATATTGGTAGTGAAAAGTACCATACTCTTCTAAGGAACCAAGGTTTATCTATACCAATTTCTTTTTTTTTTTTCTAACCAATTTTCTTAAAGAACTTTGCTCTTATAAAAGACCAAGGTCATTCCTTACCAACTATATCATTAGTATTAATTCAATTAATTTTTTTTTTCAATCCCCTCTATGATTTTGATTTTTTAGAAAACTTTTAAGAGATAGGCATCAATTATTCATTTGTTAGAAATTAGAGGGCTTTTAAGGCTTCTAAGGAGTGAATATATACTAAAGTAAAATATAGACAACTAGCTCTTAATTAAAAATGTTCATCCTAATTTCAAGTCTAAATCTAAGATTAAATAATAGGAAACTCAATAATTAACACAAGTTTTATTATTCAATTCTAGCATTGTGTTGAAAGGTTATTATAATCAAGCAGATTTCATACTAAAAATAAAAAAAATTTATCCTAAAAAGTTACTTTATTTATTTAGATGAAAAATAATTGTAAATAGATGTGTAGTATAAATAGATTGATTCTATATTTCTTAAAAAAAAATTATTTGCAAAAATCTTACTTATTGGAATATAATCTATTCAATGCACATGCTATTATAAATTTATTTATCACTATCTAAATACTCTATCCCTTCCCCCCTCCCCATACACTTAAATTGTATATTGTCTCTAATGTAAAAATAATCAATAACAAGCATTAAAGTGTATAGGGAAAAAGTAATAGAAAAGATAAAAAGGAAATTAAAACTTCCCTAGTTTAAGCTTTGATACTGATTCTAAACCTTGCTTTGTTACGGGATTCATCATACCTTTAAAGTTTATATGGGCCTTGCAAAAGAGAATGAAAAATAAAAAAACAGAAGAAAATAAAAGCATTCAAAAAATAAAACTAAAACTAAACTAAAATTACTTCCTATCATTACTCCTCTTACACAAATTAAAGTTCAAAAAGCAGCATTAGAATTAGCAAGGCTAATCCCTTACTAACTACAAAAGACATAAATGCACAAGTTAGCAATTATCATGAACGTATTAATTCGTAAATTGACATATTAAGTGTGATGGTTTTTTTTTTTTTGAAAAAATAAAACAATTGAAAACTAAAAAATGTTATTTATGTAAGGAAGATCACAGTTGATGACTACGAGCATGGTCCTCACCCTTGATTCTCTTAACAAATTTTTTCTTTCTTTAAAAAAGCTAAGGAACTATACATACTTGATGAGAGGAACATGCTTAGCATCGTAGGTGTGGTTCTTACCCGTAGGCTTGTCCTATTTTTAATAGCTTCCAAATCTTTACTTATGATCCAAGAGGATCACACCCTAGAACATAGGCATGCTCTTTGGTCTCGTTTTCACCACTTCAACAAGTTACACACTAATTTAGAAAATTAGCTCCCTTTTTAAATAGTGAAATAAATATACAACTGATCGATCAAGCTTGCAAGTTTTGATACAAACTTATGGAAATCATGAAAAATTCGATAAGCATACTAATCAATTAGTAGTATAAGGTGAGCTCCAAGGTCATATTTCTTAAGGGAATTGTGTGGTATCTCCTAACCATACTACTAGTATTCATATCCAGACAACCCCTTGATGTCTTGACTCTTATTAAGCTAAAACCATAGGCTAAGTTAACTAATCCAAATGAAGATTCCAATAACCAAAATAGATAAAAACTTAATTTTTATTAAAATAAACCTAGGAAACAATTGTAATTTGTTCTAACATGGGATTTCATAGCCTCACAAGAGTAAGATTAAGAAACACTCATTGAACATTCAAGAGTTGTGCTTTTTGAACTATTTCTATATTCATATGCAAATGGGTCATAGTTAACTAGGCATGAGAATGATTTGAATGTATGTAAAGGGATATAATCTAAATCCACGCATATTGATCAATAATCAAAATACATGTCTAATGCTTGAAACCAATAACCTATATATATATATAATCATAATGAACAACACGAACACGAAATGATAATCCAACATCAAGGGATTCAAAATCTTCATTAATCATAACAAGAATATAAGATTAATCAACATCGCAAACAATAAGAAATCAGGTAGAGAGAGAATCTATATCACTAGATAGGTTCCAATCTTTAATTTGTGTTCAAATGATGTTTTTCTTACATCCTAGACTTAGAATCCACTAAAACTAACTTGATCTAAGCTTAATCTAACCTAAAATAACCTAAGAAAGTGAAACCTAAAAACCCTAGAAAGAGAAGCAGTAAGCCAATTGAAAAAGAAAAACAATCGCGTCCCTTTTATGAGCTACGAATTGCAGTTTCTTATATTTGGAAGGTACCATCTTGATGTTACTACTAACTTGACAATAGATACTGTCACAATGGTAGTTGGGACTACTATCAAGATGGTATGGTCTACTCTTTGCAATACTTGCAAAGGTTCTATTCTAGACACTGGCTTGACGGTAGCTAGGGTTACGATCAAGTCGATAGTTCCTGCTCCATGCTAGGACATGCAAAATCAAACACAAAGAGCTTAAATTCTTCAAATAAACACAGCTTTTGAACACTTAAATACAAAAATATGAATTACACTTGTGTTGAGAAATTATATGTGATTTTAATGAAAACTCATACACTTTAGCTCAAAAATCTATTAAATCATATATAATTGTTGGAAAAATCCTTATGTAGTTTTACACACTTATTAATAGCCCTAACTTTGAAACTTGGTTATCCTCAAGCAAGCTTAAACTACTCATAGATCAATAGGTAAATAATGGATTCTCTAATCTCTAGTTGTTAAGTCTATCCGTTAGTTTACATGAATTGAGTTATGTGTTTTTCAAATCATCCTTTAATAAGCAATTAATGATCCATGAAAGTTAAGGTAAATAGTTGACTGTGCCTAATTACATAGCCAAGGGAATTAAATGATTAATCTTTAAGTTATAGAGCTAAACCTTTTATTTAACTCAAGATTAGATAACCCAAGATAAAGTAAATTATCACGAAAGAAGAGAAAGGCCCTTACAATTTATAGATTGATCAATGTGTATGTAGCCCTAATCCTTCCTTTAAGCTAACCCTAATTTAGAAAAAAGAAAAATGACAAAGTTGAGTTGCTCTTTAGTTGGATCTCCCTAAAATTTTCAATTTTATTTCTTATGGCCAATTTCACTCATGCATCTCAAACTTTTGTTCAAGAGAACTCTTTATTCCTCACCTTTTCCCCTAGTGAACATTAGAGACTCATGTTGATAGTTAGTTTTTTTCCACTCAGTTTGATAAGTGTTGATATAACTTCACTTAACTCGTCCATTCGGTTGCTAACAGGCTAGGTAATCTATACTCTCGACATCTTGTTGAGTAATTGACATTTTCGACATTTCGTTGAGTAACTCAAATCTATTCCTGATTTGAATTCAAGTTCATGGCGTAAAAGCTTATCACAAACACGATTATATTACATAACTGTTTGCTCTCCTTACATTTTAGGGAAGGTGTCTAATCAAGAAACTTCTACGTATCTTAATATTTATTGCAATAACTGCTAATTTAGACATGACAGTCTCCTATAAATATGGGAAAGAAACTCTGTAAAGGACACTTGATAATTCTTAACCACTCTCTTTTACCTTCCTTATTCCTACTTACTGACTTAGGCATCGGAGTGGCCACATCGGATTGGCTTTAGTACCAAGTAATTTTCTTTTCTTTGTAGGACATTTCTGACTTCTAAAATCTACCAACAGCGTTTAACACTGTTTATTTTTTTCTAAACACACTAACATGGCTAAAACTAAGATTACCAAAAGTGTAGGTGCTAGTACATCCTCCCAACACCTTAAAAGAGGGAGTCAGTATATTGATGAGCAATGACTGGATAGACTTAAGCAACTTTACCTTGATTTGGCCAAGGAAAACATGGAATTAAACAGAAAAATGAATAGATCCTTAACTTCCTTCATAATAGTATTCATCTAAATTAGAACAAAGAGCATGGTGATCACAACATGAAAATAGCAATGATTCAATTTATTCACCTAAGTTATCAAAAGAGAAAGCCTAGCTTGTGATAGGGCCTTCAACTCCTTCACTTAAAAAGAATGACAAAGGCAAATAGCCACAACATGTGCACCATGTAGGACCTTCGCATGTCAGCACCCCTACTACAATGAGCAAGCAATTCCAAATTAAGAAGAGTCCCTTTGTTCCTAAGATTTTGGAGGAAGTGATACCTTAGCACATTAACCTACCATAGTTCGAAACTTATGACTAGACAAAAGACCTTAAAGACCACTTAGAGTACTATCGTACATTGGCTAAGTTGCATGGTTAGAGTAATGCAGTAGCCTGTCAGGCTTTTCCCTCAACTTTGAGGAATGTAGCCAGAATATGGTTCAAACACTTGAATCCAAACACCATTTCTTGTTTTCATGAGCTAGAATAAGTGTTTCTTCAACACTTCCTTGCAAGTAAGCTTCCTATTAAGGATTCCTCAATCCTTAACATAATCAAACAAAGGTCATAAGAGACAATAAAAAACTACTTGGCTAGGTTTATGGTTGAGATGGTTTAAATCCCAGAATTGGATATGAGTTTAGCCTTTAATGCCGTAATCGATGAAGTTAAGCCCTATGGAAACTTTTTCAAGTCTCTTGCAAAGAATAAGTCGAGAACTTTCGTCAGGTTCAAGGCTAAGGCCAACTGATACATTCGATAGGAGGATAACATAAAGGCCTAGCAAGAGGCTGATTAGAAAAGAGGAGATAGAAAAAATGAGAAGAGGAAAAGTGTAAAGGACAGACTCGGTACAGATGATGATCAAAGTTTGAATGCCAAGAGAAAGAGACGAAAGATTCTGACATTTTCATCCCATATGCTTGTCAATCATCCAATTTCGAACATACTAATGGAGGTACATGGGTAGAGAGGCATTTTGCAATGGTTAGACAGAATGAGAGGAAATCTCTTAAGGAGAAATTCCAATAAGTATTGCTACTTCCACTGCGACAAAGGTCACAACACAAATGAGTGCATCTAGTTCAAGAATGTGATTCAATGCAGGCACTTGCAAAAGTTCCTAGTGCATGATGTCGAAAATATTGAGAGACCATCTTAGAGGAGACGTAAGGATCAAGAGAATGACACTCGGCATCTTGCCAATCTTAAGGAGACATTTGCTACACTAAGGAGATACAACATGAAGCATAACCCACAAAAGTGGATCTTTGGCGCAATTTCAGGAAAATTTTTAGGATACATGGTCACTTAGTATGACATTGAAGACAACTTGAGAAAGATTAAGGTGATAATAAACATGAAATCCCTTCGTATGGTTAAGGAAGTGCAAGAACTCACTGGGTGAATAGTTACCCTTAATAGGTTTGCATTGAGAAGTGCAAATAGGTGCACAGAATTCTTTAAAATCTTAAAAAATATGAAAGAATTTAAATGGTCTGACGATTGTAAAAGAGATTTCAATGATCTTAAAGAATTCCTTGCATTACTCTTAATACTCTCAACACTCATCTTTGGAGAGAATTTATATTTGTATCTATCGGTCAGCTATCGAGCTCTTTCTTCTGTATTAGTCCAAACTGACAGCAAAGAGCATTGGCCCGTTTATTACGTAAGTCATATTTTACAAGGGTTAGAGCTTTGGAACACAAAAATTAAGAAATTTGTTTTAGCAGTAGTTCTCTCGACAAGGAAGTTAAAGCCATATTTTGAGGCTCACTAGATCATAGTGCTCACCGATCAGCCATTGCGGTAGGCGTTGCAATAGCTTGACTCCTTTGGAAGGATGATGAAATATGCCTTGGAGCTAAGTGCCTATAGTGTACAGTATAAACCTAGAATGGCATCGAAAGCTTAAGTGTTCACAAATTTTCTAGCTAAGTTCACTAGTGAGGAAGATAGTATGGAAGTTGTTGAGAAACCTATTTGGTAACTTTATGTAGCCAGTTCTTCAACGAGAGAAGGAAGTGGTGTAAGCCTTGTCCTCCAAGGCCCCAACAATGGTAATGTTCATTATGCTTTAAAATTCAAATTTCTAGCTAGCAACAATGAAGCAAAGTTTGAAGCTTTGATTGCCGGATTGAAATTGCCACCGAGAAACTCGAAATATTCTCTGATTCACATTTGGTGGTGAATCAAGTCAAGGGAAGTTATACGGTAAGGAAAGAAGAGATAAGCAAGTACCTGTATATGGTATGAATGCTTGCAGAAGAATTTCAATCTTTTTCCATCCACAAGGTTCTAAGAAGTAAGAATATTACTACCGATAAGCCGTCAAAATTAGCTAAGATGGCATTCCCTAACTTGAACAACAAACTTGTTGTTGAATTTCTTCCATAGAAAAGGTTATCCACTCTTTTGGAGAGTTGTGAATTAGCTCCTTGCCTAAAAGAAGAATCTTAGATGGATTCCCTAGTAGATTATTTGAGAGGCGGTACTCTCCCTGATGACAAGAAAGGAGCGTGAAGATTGGTTTACCAAGCTACTAATTACACGCTGGTTGATGGTTAGCTATACAAATGTGGCATATCATAACCTTATCTTTAATGCCTTCCTTTGAGAGATGCTTAGAGGGTGTTATCCGAACTACATGGTAGTTTTTGCAGTAACCATGTAAAAGCTCAGACATTGTATGTTTAAGTACTATGACTTGGTTATTATTGATTGACCACAACAAAGGAAGTTGTTCGGTACTGTTCACAATGTCAGAAGCACGATGTGCTAAGTCAAGCACCTATAACTGAATTATGCAACCCATCTAGTCCTTAGCCTTTCACCTAGTAGGGGTCAGATTTCTCGAACCCTTTTTGAAATCTACAGTCTAACGACAATTTGTTATTGTTGTCATGAATTACTTTACCAAATGGGTAGAGGCCAAGGTGATGGCAAAAATCATTGAGCAGAAAATAGAAGCATTTGTTTTCAATTCCATGATATCAAGATTCGGAGTTCCTTATATGATAATCATGGATAACAGCCCATAATTTGACAACAACAAGTTCTTACTATTTTGCGAGAAGTATGGCATTCACCTAAATTGTACATCTATAGTACATCGTCAAACGAATGGATAAGTTGAAGCCATTAACAAGATCATCTTGCATGGCATAAGAAAAAAAGTAGATTAAGTTAGGGGGAGATGGGTCGATGAACTATCGAATGTCTTATGGGGGTACCAAACCATCTATAGAACTGTGATAGGGGAGATTCCCTTCAGGTTAGCATATGGTACAGTAGCCCTCTTGCCGATTAAGTTGGATTTGCCTAATCTATGGATGTAAAACTTTGATGTGATGGTTAATCAAGTTAGATTAACGACAAATTTGGACACCATTGATGAAATCAAAGATATTGAAAGAGCTAAGGTTGCCATGTACTAGCATAAACCAACTAGGTATTACAATAAGAAAGTAAAGCATAAGGTTTTTCAACTTGGAGATGTGGTTTGCTAAAAGATGGAAGCAACTAGTACACAAGTGAGTCAAGGAAAACTCAGCGTAAATTGGGAGGACCCAATCAAGGTTTGGGAAGTCATTGGCAAGGGGGCCTATCAAATAGAAAGGTTGGATGGATTAATCATCCCTTGAGCATGTAAAGTAGAGAATTTGAAATTATATTTCAATTGATTATTCGAATGATGTTCATCTCAATTTGTTTGTAAGGCGACGACCTACTTGCTTATAATATGATAGTTTACTTGTTTATAAGAATTATATTTGAAATCTTATTAAGTTTCTTAATCTTTTTATGATTGCCAAGTTAGTGAGTTCTATACTATACGGCTAACAAATTGACTTAAGTTCTAGTCTATCACGGTTAGCAAACTACGAAAATTCATCTTACTATAGAATAATACAATTAGATCACATCTTAAATGGCTAACGGACAATGTCTATAAAAACACATGAATTAGGCGTTTGAAATAAAACATGCTAAAATAACTAGGCGTATGAAATAAAACATACTGAGAAATAACTTGGTGTATGAAATGAAACATTCCGAGAAATAATTACCGTATGAAATAAAACATGCTAACGAATAAGAACATATGAAATAAAACACGTATATCATACATGTTAGGAAAACGTAGTGCATGAAATAAAATATATTGGAAATAGTTATATGAAAGATACTTTTCATTCAACAATGTATTATTACAAATATTCAGCCTAGTTTTAGAATGCAATGAATAAGGAATACAAAGAAAATCCCACAACTTATTCTTAAAGTCAGTAGAAGTAATTTTTAGATCGGAAGATAGGGCTTTTTTTGAGAAAACATCTTTCTCGGCACTTGGGGTCTTAGAGCTAGTTGATTTCTTTTTCCGCACATAGGGGATTTCTTTTGATAGATATTCTTCATCTTCTCTTGGATCCTCAACATGAGCTTCATTATCACCTTTATTAACAATCTCGACTACTGACTTTGTTGTTGACGTTAGCAAAGTCAAGGCAGGAGAGATCACAATTAAGGTGAAGCTTCAAGATGTCCTCGTTTACCCTTATACCCCTTCTAACAACTTCTTCAACAGAAGTCTCTTGTACTGCTGACTAAGAGTGACTATATTAAGTGCCTCTTCAATAGAAGGTCCTCTCTTCATAGTCTCCTCCAGCTCAGTAACACAGCTTTGTAAATTCTTGTTGTTGGTCTCTAACTCTTTAATTTACATTTTATACTTATCCTCTTCGTCACTCATCAAACAAAGAGTTTAGCTTAACTCTTAGCACTCTTCTTCCTTTTTCTACAACTCCTCCTTTAGGCCTTCAGACTCCTTATATTGCTCTTCAATCTTAGCCTTCAAGCTCGAGACTTCATAAGTAGTCAAGGTATGTACCAACTTCTCGGTAGTTAGGTCTTCCTAGAGCTTTCTCACCTCCATCTCTACCCTTATCCTTACATTCTCGGTAGCAACAGTTTGGGCTTTAGAAGCATTATATACATCCTGAATTTTCAACAACATTTTCATTTAGTACGATGAATATTAGAAATGACTCGACATAATACATGAAGACTATTATGGATATTATCTTCTTCATTTCTCTATCGGTCTCATACAAAGCTGTTAGAATGTGGCTGCTTATCTAAAAAAGAAAAGAAGTGTTAGCAACTGAATAAATTTAATAGTTAAAAGATGGTTATAAATACTTACATCATATAACTTGGCTACAATATGGGCCTTATTGCAATCGCCAACCCTATTGACATCCTTTTAGGCAATCTCTTTGTCCTTTGGAAGAATAATTCCTTCCATTGTGGCCAAAGATTTTGTCTTGTCTCCTAAGGACAAATCAATCTCTAAGACATTATGGCTCTAACACAAGATGAAATATTAGTTAACCTCCTTGTTTGTAATGAATTCGGTACTGTTGATGTTGAGAGCTTTGGACCGCATTACCTCCTTCGTCCTCTTATCCAAATTTTTGGACCTTTTGGTAGGTAGTTGGCTAGTAAGTTCCTCTCTCGGTCTCTTATTAATACTTGACGTTACCTTTACCATCAACGACAACCCTTCGGTGGCAGTGGTATTTTCAGCCTCATTACGACGTTGGGTCTCTTGACCATCCTTTCCTAGTTTGGCAGTAAGTTGAATATTCTCAATCGGAGGCTATCTAAAATGAGCGACCTTAGCCGATACTATCTTCTTACCCTCCTTCCATTTCTCGACTGGTCGAGAGGTTTTCTTCTATGCTATCACCTACTTTGCTATGTCCTCCTTTACCATTTTCTCTATGGCAATAGGCAAGTAGTAGTGGCTGCGGTAGCCACTCGCTTATTAGCTTTTGATTTTTTTGGCTTTAGCTTAGGCTAATAGCTTAGCAGGATTTACTTCACCAACACCTATATCTGCAATATGAGCAAACATGTTAATATTAATGTAAGGGAAAAGAATAAATTCACATTCTCCATGTCGAGCAATGTTCAAAGGCAACAATTCTCCCCCCAAGTGATGAAAACGACTTTCCTCTTGTAGCTATACTTGGTACCGTGGTAACTCATCAGCACACCTTCTTTTTTGGAAAAGATTGGCTCCGTGCTTTCATAATGCCTTATAATTCTCTCGGCATCCTAAAAAAACATTTTGTTCCTCCTTTTCTCTTCAATTTTCTTCACTACTATAGCATCATTTGGCATCAATTCTATATCCTTAGTGTAGATTAGTTCAGTCCATTGAGTCCAAAAATCTAACTCCTTGTCGAACACTATTGACATGAATTTCTTGTACCACTTGTGATCTTGGACTCTAACCTATCCACGAATTTACACCCATGTCTTGTAGTGGCAAAGTACCATCCATTAAGTTGTCTCCTAATTGTGAAGAAATACCGTAACAGTTAAGGTGTAGCCCTAACATCAACTTTTTCACAAACAATCTTAAAAGCCACCAAAAGCCGATATGTGTTTAGTGAGAACATACTCTACGTGACTCAAAAGTAGTTGAAGAAGCCCTTTACAAATTCCAAGAAAGGGAAGTGCAACCTAAAATCTAAATATTTCAAGTATATGTGGAATTCATGCTCCCTTAGGAAACATACCCTTTGCTCCTCTCTCAACCTCCTACGATTACATGATCCGGGAAGGTCTTGCTAATACTAGTTATATTTTGTGATAAGGACCTTATTAGTAGCACTAGTAGCTCCATCTAGAGAGTTACTGATGTAAACTATATTGTTGTATAGATATTTTGCGGAGGATCTCTCTTCCTTATCCTTAAGATAATATATTTTACTACAACGTTAATTTGAGTGAGTTTATCCTACTTTTCCTCAACTTTGTCAGCCAAGCTACCTAATGAATATGTTGTCTTGCTCCTTACTTAGGGGGGAGAACTAGCTTCAATCTCTATTGCTTCGAAATCAGAGAGGACAAGTCGACAAACTACATTGTGAACCATACTTGAATGGTTATAAAGAATAATATCACAGAAGTTGAAGAATTTGAGAGCGAAGACAAGAAAGCGAACAAAATTTTGGTGATGCAACTAGAGAAATGTATTTTGATTTTGAACAGTCCTTTAAATATGGACAACTTACCCTTATAACTGCAAATTTGTTTCTAACGATAACAATGTGCTGATTGTTGATACATATTTCGAGACCAAAAATCTAATGGTTGATAACTCTTTAACAATAATTAGGCCTGCGGCGTAATGATGACCGAGGTGATAAGTGTCATGCCTCCAACTTTTTGGTCTCTTGGACAAGTAAGGAATTGAAAATAGCGACTTCTTGATGAGGAATCAATTCGTTTTCCTTCCCACCTCGCTTAGCATCTAAAGAACTGCTCCCCACTTGGCCTCTAGCACATTATATATTACTCCCTTTGTCGAATTCTCAAATATAGGATTTGGGGGGCAAATGTTGATAGTCAGTTTTTGTCCACTCGGTTTGATAAGCATTGATACAACTTCACTTAACTCATCCATTCAGCTGCTAATAGGCTAGGTAATCTACACTCTCCGCATCTTGCTGTGTAATTGGCATTCTGCCAAGTTACAAAGATCCGTTCATGATTTGAATTTAAGTTTATGGTGAGAATGGTTATCACAAGCATGGTTATATTACATAATTGCTTGCTCTCCCTACATTTTAGGGAAAATGTCTAATCAAGAAACTTCTACGTGTCTCCACAGTTATTCCAATAACTGCTACTTTAGACGTGATAGTCTCCTATGAATACAGGAAGAAAACTTTGTAAGGGACATCTGATAATTCTTAACCACTCTCTTTTACTTTCCTTATTCCTACTTACTAGCTTAAGCATTGGAGTGGCCGTACTAGACTAGCTCCGGTACTAAGCAATTTTCTTTTCTTTGCAGGACATTTTTTACTTCCAAAATCTACCAACAACAACTTATGAACCTAGACAAGAATTCATCATTCCAAAATATGTGTCAAGCACTTATTAGGTACCCCAGTTGTTCACCTGTGCTCTCTTTTTCTTTTTCTTTTTATTTTATATTTTTCTTTTTGGTTTGGTTTACCCCTAACTTTTGAATTTTAGTTGATTTTCATTCTATTTTTGATGGAGAAATCCTTTTCAAGACCAAAACAATTTTAGTATATTTTCTAACACTATACTTAGCCACTTAGAAATTCAAAGAGCATGCTACATGAGAATCAATTTCCTTAAAAGTAAATGCTTACTCTAACTGGTGGCACCATCTTGATCTTAGTTTATAAATCTCAAGTTAAATATAAAGGGTAACAATCTAATCTAAAAATTTAGTCCATTAAATTTAGAGTAATGTAAAAAGTTCACTCTATTTGATCCTTATTCATGAACATGATAAAGATAGAAATTACTTGCTTCTTTTTCAACACAACTAAAAAATTTCTAGAAAATAAGATAGACTTAACCACCAAATAACTTAGCACAAATGTAACCTCAATTTAGCAAAAAATTGTAAACATAACTTCAATCCACTTCACATATTCCCTATGCTACTTTAAGTTCCATTGTCCTTTCAACTTATCATTACTTACAAATTGAAAAGATAGGGTTAGAACAGGATAACCTAAGGGATTAAGCTAAGTTGCTTTGTCATTATTTCTTTTCATTCTTTTAGTCCATCTATTGCTAATCTCAAGCCTCTTTGAATAGCTGTACATAAATAGAAACTATTTCAACAAATCTAATTTTTCAATTTTCTCAAAACATAAAACAAAACTGAAATGACTTAAAAGAAGAAATGAAAGAAAGATGCATGGAAAGTAAACAGAACCAATGGGTTACTTCCCATCCAATGCTTGGGTTTTTAGTTCTTCAATCAGACTATCCTACTCCTTTTCTTTGCTCAAGGTGGGTCAAGTCTCAAAGGTCCTTTATCATCAACCTCTTTTCTCTTCTTTCTAGCTTTGTACTGCTTACCTTGATTTGAATTAATCATCTCTTCACTTGGGGCATCAAGTGTTGTATCAAACTTCGTATCTTGAGGGGGGTTCTGATAGAGATCGAAACGATAGTGAGTCGAATGAATAGAATGGGAATGAAGAATAAGAAGTGAACAGGGGTTTTAAGTATGAGTGTGTATGGATATTACCTACCAAGGCACAAACACAATAAGGGATTTAAGCTCAAAATAGAGTTTGATATAACTCACGAACACTAAATATTACTTAGGGTTTCAAATAAGAGGTTAGATTTGATCAAAAGAGGAAAGATTCACTTTATATGCGAATATAATTTCTATATTCTTCTCTATATGTCTATATCTATCTTTATATATCTAATGTTTCCAACATTTGCTATTTATAGTAAGTCCTAAGCCCAAGTAGCAAAAACTGTAAATAATATATAAGGCCTTAAACCCTAAAGAATCGAGCCTATAAATAAAATAAAGGAAAACATGTACAAGAATACAAAACTGTGTGTTTTATAAGGGAAGTCGGCATGCAGTTACTTGGCATATCTTGGAAGGAGTAGTATGCGAACTTAATGGGGTCAACAATTAGATGTGCAGGTTCAAGAAGGAGTCCCTGAAGTCTCGTATGGCTTGGTTGAGACACCAAAAAGGTTGGCCCATAATTGCTGAACCTTAGAATCAGTCGCTACGAGTTTCTTGATATGGTACCGAGTGGTTCTTTGGTCTTGAGTACTTAGCCTTGGGGTTTCTCAACACTTCGGCTGACGACAAAGTCGATGTTGAGTGTTTATTTTCCTTATCTTCGTCCTTCTAGCTATAGGTTAGCCTCGACAAGCATTGATTCCCATCATTACTGTAGGTTTGAAAGGAAGTCGTCCTCAATGTTAAGCATTCAGCACTTGCTAGGATGCCGAATAAACTTCACTTCCCTTTTTTCTTCACCATGGGTAGTGAATGTCTCTGGATTTCCTCAATGCTCATGAAGGTCAAGCGATATCTCTTCCCATCCTTCTAAACTATATAAGTATTGAGGAAGTTGTCATAGATCACTCTCCAATCATATTCCCAAGGTCGGCCAAGAAGTAAATTCACGGCATTCATAAGGACCACATCGAATTTAACCTCATCCTCATACTGTGCTGTCGAGAATGTTATTCGAGCTCTTTTATGCATATGGACCATACCCTTGTCATTAAACCACTTCAATCCATAAGGTTGAGGGTGTGGGTAGGTCGACAATTTCATCTTTTCTACCAACTCGGTTGAGACGATGTTGGTGCAGCTTCCTCCAGCTAATAGTAGGGAACAAGTCTTCCCATTCACTAGGCACCACATATGAAACAAATTTTCCCTTTGTTAGAGATCTGGCCTCGGTCAGCTTGTATGGTCATAGCTAAGAGTTTATCTAGGTCCTCAAGATAGATATCTTCTTCTATCAACTGGTCGTTCGAGCTCCTATCACTCTGACTCTCGATTTGAGCCTCAGGCCCCTCACCCTACAAGACCATGACCCTCTTATTCGAATATTGAGACACAATGTGTCCGTTGCCTAAGCACTTAAAGCACTTCACTTCTCGAGGCCTTATTGTCGGGTACCTTCTCCTTCTTGGCAATCTTTTTCTCAGCATGGGTCGATTGGCTAGGTTCTCCTTTCTTTATCTTCTTTTCTTATCTTCTCTCAGCATACCCTTCAAGCTCAAGGCTGCCTTATTGAGGTTAGCTACTTGGCCTCTGATGCTTTCTTCTCCTCTGCCTCTCTACTCTTAATGCCAAATTAATTAGCTCATCCAAAGAGTTGAACGGCTGCAATTCAACTATGTCAGCAATGTCGTCCCGAAGTCCACTCAAGAATCTGGCAATGGTGTGGTCCTATAACTCGGTAATCTCACATCTTGTCATCAGGCTGTCTATTTAGGGGTGGTAAGAAGTATTGAATATGAGCTTAGTGTCAAGATTCTTCCATAAAGTCCTCTAAAAGAAACTCGTGAACTTTGAGTCACAGTCAGATACAATACTTCTCGACACTCTATGTAGCCGCACGATTTCTTGCAAAAAGAGGTTAGCAATAAATAAAGCATCATTGGTTCTGTGGTAAGGGATGAAATGGCTCATTTTGTTGAACTAATCGACCACCATTATGATAGAGTCATGTCTTCTTGGAGTTTAGGGTAGGTCGAGCATGAAATCCACTCTTAAATTAGTCTATGGCCACTTATGTATAGGCAAGGGTATGTATTCTCCATACAGCTCTTTTTTCCCTTTTGCATGTTTATACTCCTCATACCTTTCAAGAACTCGGCATACATCCTTCATTATTCCAAGCTAGTAGAAATGTTCTCTCAATATTTCAGCTGTTCTCTATTCTCCAAAATGGCCAGTGAAGCTTCCAACATGAGCTTCTCGTACAACTAGTTCTCTAGTTGAACCACTTGGCACACAAACCCGCTTAGCCTTCATCAAGAATCCCTTACCCAAGTAGAAACCATCTACAACCCCTCCAACATTACACTTGGTCACCAAGGGCCTAAAGTACGAATCATGCTCATACTAATCGAGTAGGGTACTAAGTCTAAGTACCTTAACTTACATTGTTGTAATGAGGGTATGATGATGAGAAAGAGCATTAGCCATAGTGTTTATTCTCCCTTTCTTATACTAGATGACATAGCTAAAGGACTTTGAGAATTCAACCCATTTGGCATGTTGCCAAGAATGTTTTTGTTGCCCTTGGAGATGTTTGAGAGATTCATGATCTGAGTAGATAATGAACCAACTCTACAATGTTCGGATAAAGGCATAGAACTCATTGTCATATGTCAAGTAATTTAGGGTAGCTCCTTTGAGTTTCTCACTAAAATCGGCGATGGGTCGGTACTCTAGCATAAGGATGGCACCAATGTTGACTCTAGATGTGTCATACTCTATCTAAAAAACTTTCTCAAAATCCGATAGGGCAAGTACTAGAGTAGATGTCAATTGAGACTTTACATCTTTAAAACTCTTCTAAGCTTTCTCTAACCACTTAAACTCAAAGTTTTTTTTGGTTAGTTTAGCTAATGGCGCCATTATGGAATTGATGTTGCAAATGAATCTCTGATAGAATGAAGTCAAACCATGAAAGCTCCTGACTTTAGCAACATTAGTCAGCATAGGCCACTCAAGAATAGATCTGACTTTCTCGTCATCAATTCAAACTCCTCCCTCCGAAATAACATATTCAAGGAATATAACCTCGCTTTAGTAGAACATACATTTCTTCAGTTTGCTAAATAATCTCTCGGCATAGAGAATGTCGATTACCGATCTTAAATGTCTAATATGGGATAAGAGGTCAACACTATAGACTAGAATGTCATAAAAATAAACCACAACACATTTGCCAATCAATGACCTCAAGACATGATTCATGAGTCACATAAATATGCTCAGTGCATTCGTCAAACCAAAGGGTATCACCAACCACTGAACAGACCATTCCTTATATCAAAAGCCATTTTCCATTCATCTATAGGCCTCATTTGTATCTATTGATAGCCACTCTTTAGATCGATCTTTGAAAAGATATGAGTACCATGTAACTCGTTAAGCGTATCATTAAGTCACAGGATTAGGTATCGGTGTTTAATAGTAATTTTATTGATGGCTTAGCTATCAATGCATACTCTTCATGATCTATCCTTTTTTGGCACTAGTATAGCCGGTACGACATAGGGGCTCATACTCTCACGGACATATTCACAATCTACCAACTTGCCTACCTGTTTCTTCAGCTCGACCGCTTACTCGAGATTAAGCTTATCGACAGGTCACTTCAATAGCACAACTCCCAACTAAAGGCTAATGCAATGTTTAATACCTCTTAAGGGTGGTAAACCTTTTAGCATCTCGTAGGAAATAGGTTGGCATACTACTATAGTAATGTTTTCCCCTCTATAGGTAAGCTTTCGACTTCTCTCAACTCCAAAACTTTTGCTGACTAAAAGGAGCACATACTCCTTTACCTTAACTTCATGGGAAAATTGAACACAAGAAATCACTAAAGACTTTCGTTATAGTAATCTAACAACCTTCTCTTATGACTCTTACACTTCCTTAGGACTCATGAGGGTTAGTATAACCTTCTTTTCATCCTTCTAGAACATGTAGGTGTTCTTATACCCATCATGTAATACACTCAAATCAAACAACTAAGGTTAGCTAAGTAAGTGTGTGAGGTACACATAGGAAGGATGTCACACAATACTTCATCCTTATTCCTATCACCAATGGTAATGGGTACTCTAACTTGATCAGTAATGGGTAAACTTCCTTTCTTGTCTAGCTAGTGAATCTTGTATGGTTTAGGGTGTTAAAGGGTTGTCAATTTCATAGCCTTAACTACCCCTTGCATTATGACATTGGTACAGCTTCCCCATCAATGATCATGGCGCATAGCTTGCCACTTACTCAATAGTTTGCACGGAAGAGGTTCTCCCTTTGTGTATTCTCATCGACCACAAAAGTATTGAGAGATCGATAAACAACAAAACAGTACTTGGCTCTTGCTTTAGGAGGTGTTAAGGCATCAAGGTCTTCTTGGAACTCCTTTAGCGTCTGGCTAACTTCTACTTCTCCTTTACTAGCACTATCTACTTCAAATTAAAGCTTATTACCTTTGATCATCGTGACACATTGGTTTGGACATTCGCTAGCCACGTGTCCATAACCGAGACATTTAAAGCACTTGATCTCTAAAGTTTTCCTTCCTGAGCTTTAACCTTAGTCTCTTCGGCCTTGCCTTTACCTTGGCTTTCTTCAAGTTGGCTCGGTACGTATCTTCTATAGTCCACCTTAGAATTATTGGGTGCTTGGTCATTTCCAACTTAGCTCAACATGTCGCTTCTACTCAGTTGTACTGGTCTGCTACTTGGTATTCGGCTAATCTAGTTTTGCCTTTACCTTTTAACCCTCCATGATACTCTAATGGTTTCATCTATAGTCACAAGACTTTATAGCTTCACTATGTTACCAATCTCAATTCTTAGCTCTACTGACGAGGAGATGATTTACTACATAGAGTCAAAGGAGAGTACAGACCGTACTTAGGAGTTGATCATTTTGGTTAATGCCGATTCCCTCCTGTTACCACCATCCTTTGGACATGGTAGGATTGTCGGACATGGGATAGCCCTAGCTATAGATCATCGTGTCGATCACTTTTTTGTTATTGCCTAGGATCAAACTAAAGCTATAGTCGACTTAGGAACTAGCATAGAGTAGTAGCATGGTCATACTCATGGCATTGATATCTTTGTATCTCAACCGAGGTTTGGATTTGATGGACTTAGATTACCATTAGATACTCCTATTATATAGGCCAAGTCATTACAGTAGATACCTCCAGTTGATGAGTTTGAGCACTATCAGGTGGACCCTAGACTTCCACCTATAGTTTTGGTAGGTGGTGACCCTTCAGATGTATTTACCATCATACCGGATTCATTGGATTTTTGGCTGCCGAGAGAGTGGGCTTGACAGACCCCTAGTAAGGAGTCCAGTATATATTCTAGTATTGGTTCGACTTTTTTGAAATGTAGACAAGAGAATGATATAGTTACAAGACCTTCTACTCGACTCCGAGAGATGTTGAGGATGTTTGAGTTGTCTTTTGTATTGGTTACTAGTATCGGAGTGATCATACATACTCCTTTCGTTGTATATATTAGGATCATGACTGATCATTTTGTATTTTGAGAGTTTTCATGTAGTAAGGTTATATTATATTTTGAGAGTTTTAATGTACTTAAAAGCTTTATGTTTGGCGAGGACTTATGAATTATGAGAGCTCTTTTGTACTTTGAAAACTCTATATTTTGATTTGATCTGTATATATATATCAGTGGAGTTTCACTCATTGGAAGTGATCACTACATAGATGTAACCTCACTATATTAATCAAAAATGAAAGATTGCAGCCTTTGTTACTATTGTTGTGATGTGTATATGTATATGTGTTATCTTCATTTTGTATTAGTGGTTTCTACAACTATTTTGAATAAAGTTGACTGTTATAATTAAATAATTGGAAATTGGTAATAAAATTTCTCAGTCAAGTTAGGCGTAGAAGACGGCAACTGAATGAGCAAGCTCAACCTATTCAAGGAAGTGAACAACCTGTACAGGGAAGATAACTGGGAAGGCCTCGAGACAAAACATATGAAATTCTCGTGGCTATCCATGCATAAAATGAACTGTTGAGGACATATTGAGCTTGGGAGCTAGTGTTGCCTATACAAGCACCACCTCTCGTAGTAAACCCGGAGATTCCTATACCACCTCCACCTTCACCTCTACTACCCTTAGCTGTATCAGTAGGAGTGATGCCTCAGGCACCTATGGATCTTAGGCAACAGCGTAGTCTCTTGCTAGAGTTTATACGATATAACAAATATTTTGAGGGTATAGCTAGTAGACCTGATGAAGCAGAAGATTAATTATATCAGATTGAAAGATCATTTTAGGCATTCGAGGTTACACTGCATCTCAGGCTTACCTATGGTACATACATGTTGAAAATGAGAACGTGAACTTAGCAGGAATCAAAATAGAGGAATTTGAGAGGAGAAATAACTTAAGAAGTTTTCTGACATGAATTCCTGGAGTATTACTTTCCTGGAAGTTTAAGGCTGAAGTATAGTGAAGATTTGTTGGATATCACAAAAGGGACACGTACTGTAGAGCAGTATGAATCAGAGTTTAATAGATTGTTGCAGTTTGCACCACCTGAATATCAAATTAATGATAGATTGAAGATGTAAATCTTTTTTAGGGGATTTGATTATGACATGAGAAGGAAGATTATGGAATTTGAGCTAAGAAATTTTGTTGATATGGTAGAAAAAGCACGAGTGTTAGACAATGCAAAGAGGTAGAGTGAGGATGTAGGAAAACGCAAAATAAGTATATTTGGGAAGAGATCTTTTGAGGGGCCTGGTGGAAGTAGTAGTAACAAGATGAGGAGATTTGTGAGACTACCAGGAAGGTTTCAAAAAAAGACTAAGGGACTACCGAAGTGCTAGAAGTGTAAAGGGACTCACTATCCTAGAGATTGTTCCCAGTTGCAAGGGACATGCTTTTATTGTAGTGAAAGCTCGCATTGGGTAACAGATTACCCCAAAAAGAATGTAGTTAGTTGTTTTATCTACAACAAGGTTGGACACTATTTTACTACTTATCCACAACGCATAACTACAAATGCTTAGGTTACCAAACTGCCACTAGCTATTGGATATCCTACCATTGGAATAGCGATTAGAGAATCAAATGTGGGAAATACACGCCTAGGTGCAGCGAATGTTGCCAGAGTATACAATTTGGAAAGTAATTGGAGTTATGAGGACTATGTAAAAGAAGATTTAGACATACCCGAAGGGATTGAAGAATTTGTGGATTACGAGCTGATAGTTGGTATGTATCCTAAACTCTCATTGTTAAATTGCTTTAGTTATTCTGAGTGATATATGAAGTGTTAAATAATAATAAGTAAATAGAAGTTGTAAATGAAAAATTATAAAGCTATAACATGAGAATAAGACTTAAGAATTTTGTGATTCAAGGAATATCGACATAATTGGACATTCAGTTTATACATTGTTTGATACGAGAGCTACACATTCTTTTATAGCTCTAGGAGTAGTAAAGCAAACTGGTTTAGTTGCAACTACTATTGACTTGAGTTTGGGAGTGAGAACTCTTACAGGAAGTGTAGTAATTACAAGAGAAATGGTGAAAGGATGTCCTTTGAAGATTCAAGACCTTGACAGTTAAGTAGATATAACCGTTTTAGATATGGATAAGTACAATGCCATATTAGGAATGAATTGGATGTCAAGTATGAAAGCTACTGTTGACTGTAAAGAAAAGCAAGTATTGTTTGAAGCTTCAAGAGGAAATAGAGCTATATTTCAAGGGAATTATGCAGCAGCAAGAGTACAAGAGCTGAGTACTCTAGAATTGATCACAGATGTTGGTTGGTTGAATGCTTTGGATACTGATTCTAAAAAGTCAAACATAGAAGAAATTGTAGTGGTGAATGAATTTCCTGATATATTCCCAGATGAATTACTTAGATTACCACCAAAAAGAGAGATTAACTTTGTTATTGATTTAATTCCAAGAACTAAGCTGATATCTAAAGCTCCATATCGAATGGCTCCAATTGAGTTACAAGAATTGAAAAGGTAGCTACAAGAATTGAAAAAGTAATTACAAGAATAATTGGATCAAGGCTTTATAAGGCCAAGTGTTTCACCATGGGGAGATGGATGGATCACTTAGACTTTGTATTGACTACAGAGAATTAAATAATGTGACCATCAAGATTAAGTATCCACTTCTGAAGATTGATGATTTATTTGACCAATTGCAAGGTGCAAGTGTTTTTTCTAAGATTGACTTAAGGTTAAGCTATTATCAGCTGAGAATTAAGTTGGAAGTTGTTCCAAAGACGGCATTTCGGACGAGATATGGTCATTATAAATTTATGGTGATGCCTTTTGGTCTAACGAATGCTCCTACTATGTTCATGGATTTAATGAATCGCATATTTAGACCTTTACTGGATAAGTATGTAATTGTGTTCATTAACGATATTCTAGTATATTCTGCTACATCTAAGCAACATGAAGAACATTTAAGAGTGGTGTTGCAGACCTTGCGAGAACAAAAGTTATATGCAAAGTTGTCTAAGTATGATTTTTGGTTAAAGAAAATATCTTTTCTTAGACATATCATAACAGGGGATGGTATATCAGTTGATCTTAAAAAGATTAAGGCTATAGTAGAGTAGAAAAGATTAGAGACGGTGATTGAGATTCAAAGTTGTCTTGGACTGGCTGGATATTATAGGAAGTTTGTTAAAGACTTCTCAAAGATTTTGAGATCACTCACCTAATTGACACAGAAGAATGTAAAATTTGAGTGGGGTGAAAAATAAGAAAAGAGCTTCCAAGAGCTGAAGAAGAGGTTATTGTCTACCTTAATCCTTGTATTGCCAAATGATGAAGAGCCTTTCACTGTATAGAGTGATGTTTCTAAAAACGGATTGAGATGTGTACTTATGCAAAGCAGAAAGGTAATTGCATATGCTTGGAGACAATTGAGACCACATGAGCAAAATTATCCAACTTATGATTTGGAACTTGCGGCTGTAATGTTTACCTTGAAGTTGTGGCGATACTATCTATATGGACAGAGATGTGAAATTTTTATTGATCATAAGAGTCTTAAGTTTTTGTTTACTTAGAAAGAGTTGAATATGAGACAAAGAACATGGCTTGAGTTGATCAAAGACTATGATTTAGGGAATAACTACTGCCTAGGCAAAGTAAATGCGGTTGCTGATGCCTTAAGTAGGAAGAATTATGGAGAAGTTTCTTCTCTTTTGACTGATCAAAGAGAGCTAATTAAAGAGTTTGAAAGATTAAATCTGGAGTTTTCATGGCATAAAGAAAATATTGAATTATCAAATTTGGTGATAGAGCTAACATTGATGCAAAGAATTAGAATTGCATAGCAAGGTGATATTGTACTGCGTCGAATCAAACAAGTGGGAAGTGAGAAATACACTGATTTTCGAGTAGATGAGTATGACACACTTCGCATGAATAATCGATTGTGTGTACCTGATGACGAGGAATTCCAAAAGGAAATTTTAAGTGAAGCTCATTACTCAGGTTATACTGTACATCTAGGAGGAATGAAGATGTACCAGGATTTGAAAAAGAACTTTTGGTGGAATGGAATGAAACAAGACGTGGTTGATTTTGTCCTCAAGTGTGAAACTTGTTAGAGAGTGAAAGCTGAACATCAACGACTAGGGGGATTACTACAACCCTTACCTGTTCCAAAGTAGAAATGGGATCAGATATCTATGGATTTTGTGAGTGGCTTACGAAGAACAGCTGCTGGTTTGGATACGATTTGGGTAATTGTTGATCGACTTATTAAGTCAGCTCACTTTTTGCTAGTTAATAAGAATTTTTCTCTAGAGAAATTGGCTAGAATATATATAAAGGAGATGGTGAGACTACATGGTGTCCTAGTAGGAATTGTATTGGATAGAGATCCTAGATTCGTATCAAAGTTTTGGTAAAGTTTACAGAAAGTGATGGGAACAAAGCTGCAGTTTAGCATTGTATATCATCCTCAAACTGATGGACAGACTGAGAGGACTATTAAGACTTTGGAAGATATGCTAAGGGCATGTATTATAGAATTTAAAGGAAGTTGGGATGCTCATTTACCTTTGGTTGAGTTCGCTTATAATTACAATTATCACTCAACCATACAAATGCCACCTTATGAAGCTTTATATAGGAGAAAGTATCGATCTCCACTATTCTGGGATGATATAGAGAAAGCTGTAATAGGACTAGATCTGATTCAAGAAATAGCAGATAAAATCATGGTGATCAAATAGAAAATGAAAGAATCCCAAGATAGGCAAAAGAGCTGGGCTAATTTGAAGAGAAGGGAATTGGAATTCCAAGTGGGAGAACATGTATATCTAAGAGTAAAGCCGATCAAGAGTATTCATCGTACTAAAGCTTAAGGAAAACTAAGCCCAAGATATATAGGTCTATTTGAGATGTTAGAACGAGTCGAGAATCTAGCTTACCAATTAGCGTTGCCACCTAATTTGTCGGGAATTCACAACGTTTTTCATGTGTCAGTTTTGAGAAAACATATTTCTAATCCCGATTGTATCATTGAGTAGGAACCAATAAGATTACTAGAAAACTTGACGTATGAAGAACACCCAGTGAAGATTATAGACAATAAAGTACAATAATTGAGGAATAAATAGATTCGTTATTTGAAGGTATTATAGAGAAACCATGAACGAGAATCAACAACTTGGGAAGCGAAAAATGAAGTAAAGAAGTGATATCTGCATAAATTCGTAGAACCAGGTTTGCATCTCAAGTTTTAAGGACAAAACTTATTTGAAGGGGGCAAGAATGTAAACCTTAGAAAATCGATAGTCTGAACCTTAATTTAAGTCCGAGTATCCTAAATTGTATCATGAGTCGATAAGGCTAGTAACTATAAAAGATTATGAAATTTAATAAATTAAATATAACACCGATAATAAAAACCCTTAGAAATTGATTGAAACCCTAAATCGCGTACTAAAACCCTAAATCTGATTTATACATAATTAACCAAAATCAAACCCAAACTTGATCGAAACCCTAAAACTATAACTTTAAGTTTATAAAATAATTAAATTTCACTTAATAGTGATATAATTGCGGTTGATTACAATTATCGACTAAATCATGTAATGAAGAAAATAAAAAAATATGAAGAAGAAGAAGAAAATTAAAAGTAGTACCAACATAATTAAGTAAGTATATTTATTTATACATATGTATATTATATAGTATGTGTATGTATATACTAGGTACTCTATTACGTATACATATACATGTACATATACATGAGTAGATAACTTAAGATATATGTATGTATTTCTTATGTGTGTATAACCATATGTATGTCAACATGTATACATATATATACTATTTGGTAGCATATACGATATATATATATATGTACACGTATGTATCAATAGGAATACATCTAGTATGTAGTTAGTATTTTCACTAATTAAAGTATTAAGATATATATATATATATGCATGTACAAGACAATATATCTATGTATGTATGTATTATATATAATTAGTATTTGGTATATTATATATATACATGTATTAGTTATGTTTTTGTGTTTATGTATTCAAGTAAGTATTTTTTTTTTTATGTATACTAGGTATGTATAGGTGACGTGATAGTATGCATGTACATATATAAACATAATATTTTGTATATAAAATATAAAGACATCTATATTATACTCATACATATTATACATATATGTCTAGCATAAAGTATATAATGGAATTCAAACTAATTTCATAAATAAAGTATACCATGCATTAAATAATATATACTATACAACAATATTTGCTAAATAAAATAAGTTCATAAATATGTAAGAAATATATATATATATATATAAGTACCGTAAATTAGGAAAAATAGTTACTGTCATGACCTTAAAAGAGGCCTAGTAGGATTATTTAAAATTTTCATATCATGTGTACACCTATGATTTGAAAATCACACATGATATGAAAATCATCTTGCAAGTCAGAGATTGCAAGATTCTAAACAATTAGTCACTAAAGTTTTTATTTATTTATTCTTAATTTAATTAACTTACGACAACATATATATAACTATGGATATCCGATAAGCGACATTCCATCAGAACCGTAGAGAATTGGTATCCTCTACCAAACGATAAAATTAGATAGTAAAGTTCTAAAACTCAAACTTACTAAAGTCATAAAATTTAAATGTAGTATTAATAATTATATATATAATAATTCAAATGAACCATACAGTCTATCCTTAGATTCTAACTTCCATGTATCTCGAAGTTGGCACTCAACTCTTAATTCTTAACCCATGCCCGATCATCTAGCAACTTATAAGAGAAAACTATTGAGGAGTAAGCTAAAAGAGCTTAGTGAGTTATCTCTCGTACTATATCAGCAAATAAGTTGTCAAACAATTTATTACCGAACATATGAATGCATGAACAAGTAGTATGCCAAATAGTATATATGCAATTGACTGGTGCTGCATGCAACATCGGATTTAAAACTCTCCAAAATAAGGATTAGAGATACATCGACACTAATTACAACCGGGCTCTAACATTTGGGTTTTTAACCATAGATAAATATATATGTATAATTTCTTCATTTTACAAAACAGGTTTTTATTTCCAACAATCAATAGTATATAAATATCCAAGTTTAGCGATGAGGTGGCCCTCGTTGTCCATGCTCACACCCTACAGCGATGGTCTCTAGACGCGACCCACAGCTAACCACGGTTAGTATCTCTGGTGCCAGTAGAATCCGCGAGCCAAGGGTAAGGTTTTATTGTACCAATGCTCTTATACTGTACTAATCAAATCATGTGTGAATCCATTCCTCTAAGGCCCTTCATTACCAACCGCATGAGATGACAGTCGGAACATTATATGCAATGTTCGTGCTCTATGTATGATCTGTTTAATTTTAGTTGAGTTGAGTATAATTAAGTCAATTTATGAGGTGGTTAAACATTATCAACAAATCATTCAAATTATGCAACAATCAATTATATAACTAAATCTTCAACTATCACATTTAACAGTATTTTGTACAGTAATCAATCAATATCAGTCACATGCATAACTTGAACCCTCATGCATCAAGTTATTAATATTTAATTCATGTGCACTAACTACAAATGCAAAACAAGTAAAGAGTTATCGGGAGTATTGACTTGGTTATAAATGATGTTAGGGATTGTAATAATCCAAAGGTAAGTCGGTCTCGATCTCAAGATTACCTAACATTAGGGGAATATGAAAAGTAGTAAGTTTGGGAATTAAATAACTAAACTAGTATGCAAAGTCGTACTGTTTACTTAAATCGGTTATTGATTTACATGAAATCATCGATTCGAGTTTTTTATCGAACCGCGTATAACTTTTTCATTTTAACTCGGATCGTTATGAACTTATAGCCTATTTTGATCGTTTTTGAGCATATTTTCTCATAGCAAGGTCTATTTTCAACGTTATGACTTGCAGTTTGAACTGTAATATAAAAATATCACAAAATTTATTATTTTAATTTAAAAAGTTATAAAATATTAATTTTAGCTTTTTGTTAATATATTTTTGATTTAATAATTATTTAAATGATATAATTGATAATTTTATTATTTTAAGCTTATTTTACCTTAGTTACTTATTTGTTACTTATTTTTGAGATTTTAAACTTATTATAATAATAATTATTATTATTACTATTATTTTTATTATTTATTATTTTCTTATTATTCATTTGTATTTTACGATATACACATATATATATGTACTTATACTATATTTGATTAATTTTATAATTTACTTTAATTAGTAATTCCTAATTTACGGTAATATATATATCTATACCTACTCCTTACATATTTATGAATTTATTTTATTTAGTAAATATTATTATATCATATATACTACTTAATATTCGTTATACTACATATATACTATATGTTATACATATATTTACACCATATGTAGGTATATATATGTATACATAAAATATAGCTTACATGTATATATGAATATATAACTACAAAATACATGTATATACTGTATGAATACATATTCTTATATATATACATATGAAAATAAAGCTTATATACATATATACATACATAATCATTTTCATGTATACAACTATTTATATATTTAGTACTAACTACTTAACTTAACTATCTATTTATATAAAATCCCCGATTCAAGCTTTTTCATTAATCACGTATAATTTTTTCAATTTATTTATGATTTTTATAAACTTATTGTCCATTTTTATCGTGTTCAAATGTATTTTTTTGTAATGGGGTTTGTTTCAGATATTGTAACCCATATTTTTCATTATGATGTAAAAATACCATGAATTTTATTATTTTGACTTAATTACTTTTAAATTATTATTTTAAGTTTTTCTTTGCACATTTATGGTTTAATAAGTATCAAATTCTTATATTTTGTAATTTTCTTATTTTTTATTTTTTTTCATTATAATTTAGGTATTTTTACATTTTTTTAAGGTTTGAGGCTTATTTAATTCATTTTTACTATTTTTATAATTTTTCAATTAATTAATTATTTTATTGTTAATTTTAGTTACAAACTTAATTAAATATTGACATGATAGCAAAAGAAGGTGCCACGTATCATTATCGAAATTTTTTGATATTTTGAAATGTTTTCTTATTTTTTATTTTTACTTAATATGTATATAATTATATTTATTATTATATTTTGTTAAATATTTGCAAATTAATTATTTTCCATTTTCTTAAATCCCATGGCATATGTTTATGTATATATATTACCTTACTTTATTTATTAGTTTATTATTACTGTCATGACCCTACAGGGGGCCTAGTAGGATCACTTAAAATTTCCATAACATGTGTGCACCCATGATATGAAAACTACTTTGCAAGTTAGAAATTGCAAGACTCTAAATGATTAATTACTAAGGTTACTAATTTTTAAGTAAATAATTTACTGTAAAATACAAAAATAAATAACTATGGGTGTCCGATATCCCACAATTCCTCAGAACCGTAGAGAATCGGTATTCCTTACCAAATAATAAGATAGGATATACCAATATTATAAAAGAAATACAAGAAAAATTAAATTATCAATAAAGGTTGCTTATGTATCATCTAAAGAGTACTCAGTTATTCCTAATACTAAGATACATATCTTCATCTCACGCTCGGCACTCAAAACGTATCCCAATCACAATGTAAGTAAACCTGCAAAAGAAACTATGAGGGAGTGAACATATAACAACTCAGTAAGTTAGTTCCTCACCACCACCGTTCAAGCAAGTTATCACACATGCAAGCAAGCTATTTACATAGGAGTCCGGAACTATGAAAGGTGCATAATTACGTCATCTACACTTCGATTATCCCCTGTACTTACCCGCATAGGGTACCTCAGCTTACCCGCATGAGGCTACCTAGGGGCCTCACCCCCTAGGCTGCACTCAACTATTATCCTAGCTGAGAAAAAAATTTTCAATTCAAATACGGGGATTCCATTCTAGGACTATTCACCCTCCAAGGCCCCTTGAGCACAACTTACGAGTCCATTTCACAAGCCAAAATTAACCAAGGCCTTACAGGCACAATAAAGCGAGTCCTCTCGCTATCAAGTGGAGAACCCATGCTAGCTTTGCCTTAACAATAAAATACCATTTCTGGCACTACAGCCCTTATCAAATTCGTACAAAATACGTTTAAAATTAAGAAAACCTTTTCCCAAAAATATCTTTTTCAACATTTTGCAAGGCTAGCACTCTTCATCCATACATTTACTAGGTCATAGACATGCGACGAATAGAACCAGTTATTTGGGTCAGATATTTATATTCATCAATTTAAAAGAAAAATGATCATACAAATGATGGCATACGAGCAGAACAGTCATTCAAACATACAAGCAACAGCAAGCAACAAAACATCATACAAGTAACATGCATAAGCAAATAGTAAGTCATTAGAACTCCCTCACCTGGATTATTACTCATTCTCTAAACCTTTGGGGTTTCCAGAACTCGATATTGAACACTTAAAATATAATAACACTTATAAGTATTCTATAAAGTCAGACTCCTTAGTTAACTAAAAGTCTATTGTAGTTTATCTAGTTCCTCAATATACCCTAAGTCTTATATTTATAGGGTTTATCAAACTCAATGGGATTAAGAGTAACTATTTTCTTATATTTATAAGTTATGAGACTTCTTCTATGTATTTTGGAACTTTTTTATTTTAGCTCGGATCGTTATAAACTTATAGTCCATTTTGATCGTTTTCGAGCGTATTTTCTCGTAACGAGGTCTGTTTTGGACGTTAGGACTCACAGTTTGAATTGTGATATAAAAATATCACAAAATTTATTATTTTAGTTTAAAAATTATAAAGTACTAATTTTAGCTTTTTCTTAATATATTTATGATTTAATAATTATTTAAATCATATAATCGGTATTTTCATTATTTTGAGCATATTTTCCTATTTTTGAGATTTTTACTTTATTATGATTATCATTATTATTTTTACTATTTCTCATTTTCTTATTTATTATTTCTCTTAAGTACTTCATGATTATACATATATATATTAATATATATTTCATAATTTATTTATTGAAAAATTACGGTATCATATATATATATACATTATATATTACACGTATTATATATGTATATGTATTTATTTAAAACATACTCTTATACACATTCATATATTTATATATATTTTGTATTTATTTATTTATATGTCTTACATGTATACATACCTATAAATACATACATATATATTTGGCATATATATACTTATATAGTATTTAACATAAAATATGTATACTATACATTACATATATAATATGTCGTATATTATAATACTTATACTCTATATTATATATATATATACATATGTCGTATATACACACTTATAAAAATACTCCACTATATATTTATACTATACGACTACACATATATATAAATAATCATACATGTATACCCACATATATATATAGTTACGGTACATACATATATATTTATACTATAGTTATGTAAATTACTAATTAGATGTATTAAAAAAAAACCAAATACATAATACATACTATATACCTATGTATATACATGTATACATACCTAACCTTATATTTACACATATAATTAAATTTAAGTATTCCTGTACATAGACATATATTATTAATGTTATATGTAAAAATACCATACAAATACTATATTTATACATGTGTATACTATAATATACATTTATACTTACTAAAATAAATTACTTACCTTTTAGTTTTTATTTTTTTCTTCTTCTTTTTTTCTTTTCCTTCTTTCTTTTTCTTCCTCACGATTTGCTCTCCAAGTCGGTGTGTGTTTGTGCAGATTTTTTTTATTTTTTTTTCCAAATTTATATTGCCTTTCTTTGCTCACGTGATCATAGCTTAAATTGTAAGCTAAGTTAGCTTTTGCATTAATGTAAATAAAACAAAAATAATATCAACACATGGTAATTTGATTGATCACGTGGGTTGCTGATTTTTGGTCTTAATTTGTTGATTTTGGTTCATGTTTTGCACAGGAAATGAGTTGAATTGGAAATGGAGAAGAAAAATGAGATAAATTGGAAATGAAAGAAAAGTAAAATAAAAGTTATTAATAAATATGTGTAATTTTTTTAATCATATAAATTATAACGAATCTCCTCGTAGATCAGTTTTCAAAATTTTGTGAAATTTTATCAATTTAACTGGTACCTGTTACAATTATAATTTTTATAAGTTATTGTGGTAATTTCATTATAATTTCGTACAAATAGGCGATTTAGTCAAAAATTACATTTGACTATAATTTTATCGCTATTGTGTAATATTTAACTATTTTATAGGTTTATGTTTATGATTTTAGGGTTTCGAGCAATTTTGGGTTTAATTTTGATTAATGGTGCATAAATTAGTTTTAGGGTTTTAGTAAGCGATTTAGGGTTTCGATCAATTCCTAAGGATTTTACTACTTATAATATATTTAAATTTATGATTTATTAAATTTTTATCTTACTTGGCTTTAATGACTCTTCGAGTCATCTACAATATTGGGGTTCAATTTTACCTTAAATAGCTAAAATTGCGGGGTTTACAATTACAATATATTATATATGTATTATTTACGTATACCCATATATTTATATATACTATACTATTAATACACGTATTTTAAATGTATATACATACTTATGTATTATTTTAGATATGCTATACATATTTATATATATATACTTGTATTTTTATATTTTATACATATATACATATACAGCCATATTTACATATACGTATCTATTGAAAATACTTAATATACATAATATCATATACAAATATAGATGCATATACAATCACGTCTCCATATATATATCTATATATTAAAATACATAATATGAATACTATTGTATACATACATAGANGGATTATTTTAAGTAATAATAAACAACAAAACTAAGCTATTTAAAGTAATAAATTAATAAATTTATAAAAATTATTTTACTTATGTACATAAGTAGTCGTACAATATGTATATATATATATATATATATATATTATTAAGCAATTTCGTTCTCTTTTCTTAATCTATCGTATGATATATATATATATATATATATATATATATATATGTTGCACAATAAAGCAGTGTTCCTAAATAATTAAGCCAATTAAACCTCAAGCTCCTAAATGTAAGTCAATTACTCTTGAGTTGGTGAAAAACCCTAAAACATACATAATCTTACTCAAACACTAAAACATATATAAACTCACTCAAACCTTAAAACCTAGGATGATCAAGGACTTACGATCCTAAATTATAATTAAAAATATAATTTGAATAAACTTTATTCAACTCTAGAAAATTCTAAAATTTCTTAAGAAGTAAATCATAACCTACAAATTAATTTGAGAATCAAGCCTTAAAAGAATTTCATATAAGACAATTCTCTTATTTTCACTTATAAGCCATATTACATATTGATAAATTATAAACTCTACTTTTTAGCAGACTTGTGATTCAACTAAGAGTATTTCCCAAATATAAACTAAGCTAAGAATTCAAGTTTACATTTAAAAAACGAATTTAATTTTCCAATTCGAATCCCTATTATCAATAAAACTCGAATACAAGAACCATAGACTTCAAACCTAAAACCTTGAAACAATTAAAGACTTATAACCCTAAGCGGCTAATTAAGAATTTAATTTGAATAATTTTATTCAACTTTGGAAATTTTCATAATTTTATAAGAATTAAATCATAACTTACAAATCAAATTAAGAAACAAGCTCCAAAAGAATTTCATATAAGACAATATCCTTATCTTAATGCATAAACTTGTGTACATGAATAAGTAAACCAACCAATCATTCTAAATAACTTATTAATTGAGAGTTGGAATTATTTATCAATTAATAACTTATTAAAAACTAGTGATATGACATTTCCCTTATCACACGACAACCTATACTACATATGGATAAGTTATCACATTATTTTATGTATTCAACTTTTAATTAAGTGACAAGACAACACCATGCCCTATTTGCTCCTTACTTGGCCGATTGGAAAAGAAGGAAAAGAGAGGCCATGCCTTATCATTTGTCCATCACTCAAATGTCTTACACATCTACTATTTACCCCTTAATGCTTACATCATCTAGTCTTGTCAAAAAGTTAGCATTTATGCATACTAAAAGACAATCAATTAAAGCTTCTTGTTTACACTTCTTCTCCCATTCAAAAATCTGCCACTCTCTCTCTCTTTCACTCTCATTTTGACTTCCTTTTCTCTCATTATAAACATAAATAAAAAAATGAAATCTAACCCCACAAAATCCTAACATTACCGCCTCTATTTTTGCTTCCATACTCACGACACCAAGCTTTATTTTGTACCATCTATTTGTCAACTTCAAAAACCACTATTAGGAACACTAGAATATCCTTAAAGCCTCACTTCAAAGATCAAGACTTTAGATTCAAAAGAACTTACAAGAAGAGGAAGGAAGACAACGAGCTAAAAGGATACTTAGTTGTACCATCACCTTGTTTTCACTTTAAGGACGAATAAATTGTTTCTTTGTGTTAGTGGTTTAGTATTACATGTTAGAAGACCATGTTTTCATGAAAATATAGCATGATCATAAGATGATAAAATAATTAGACCACCTTAAGAAGTAAGCTTGTGAACCCCTTTACAAGAAAGTTGAAATATAATCATGCTAAGTTGGTATTATGTGAATATATATGTTTAATACTTAGAATGAAAGATTTTAAGTTAAGAAAATCATGAAATGTGTACATGAAGGAGGAGACATCATGCTGGACGTGGAGTATATGTGAGTCATTTGGATGTTATTTCCATTTCTATTAAGTTAAAGATGCTCAAACCCAGCTTTAGGTAAAGGAAAATCCATTACATGAAGTTTTTATGAAGAAACCAACCTTGTGAGATATGAACTATGATATGGAAGTTATGATAAGTATGATATCTACTATTTTCATGTAAAGTATGAGCTAAGTAATCATCCCATGGAAGAGAATTTAAGTTAAGATTTAAATATAAGTAACCTAGGTTTATGATCTAACCTTTAAACTTAAGGAAATGATGAAACAAATTGAAAAACCATGTGAGAACCCTTTAGATTCATCACGACCAGATCTGGGACATAAGTAAAAGCTACTTAAAAATATGATAAACCAAAGTTCAAAATCTAACCTTGAGGAGTATTTTAAATTTAGAATAAAGTCTTAAGCCCAAGTTCAAAGAATTTCTCAAGTTATCAAAAAGCCCATTAACCAAACAAAGCCTAAAAGCACTCCAAATCATGAGGATCGCTACAATTCTGACCTATAGGCAGTTTTGCGCGACTCATCACAAAAACCTAACCCCACCATGTTAAAGTACACTTGAAAATGATGAAGATTGACTATAATATCATAAAAATCGAATTTAAAACAAGAAAGCTACACGTGATTAAACTTTAAGTAAAAACCGGGAAAAATATGAAGCTAAGTCAAAAGTATAACAAAAAGGGTTTTAGTTTAGTTTTCCAAATTCTATTTCAAACCCTTATAGTATTATATTTGTGATGTCTAGGGGACCTAGCTTTTGGGAGACGACCTACACCGAATTATTTTGATTGATCCGTATGGTTAAGTGAGTAAATTCTCGATGACTCTTTACTTGATTTTGCTTGTAGAATAGATACACCTAAACTTATATATATAAATTTAGATGCTTATGGGATATGGGAAATGCATGTGTATGAATTTGTGAACTAAATGCTATGGCTTGTTAATTATATAATAATGGGAATTGTTGTGACAAATTTATACGTGAGATTGTATGGAATGAAATTGTCTGATCACCTTGAAAAAAAAAATCAGATTAACTATCTATATGATTAAGAAATAAGATGAATCATGCATTCCCCATAATTGCATTCGGATAATACTGATTGCCACTTTACGCAGAAGATGGGAAGGAACTTACAAGAGGACAAACCTCCTATAGGACTGGGCACTAGCTATGTCATCATTTTTATTGAGTCTCTGTCCTAAGCTGATGGGCTTATTAGGCACTACGAGACACTAACCATCAGCAAAGGGCCGCGTCTTATAGCTTCTGCTTAAGGCGTGTGTTTGTAGATTGCAAAGGCTAACATACCACTAGACTTGGGATTTTGAAAATATGATTTATTATTTGGAAATGAAAATATATATATGTATATACATAGTTTTGCTTTGACTGAAGCATAATAGTGCTAATGAATTAAAACCCAAGGTCTAGAACCCCGATTTTGGTTTAGATCGGTTAATTATCTCCAAACCTTGACTATAGGGGGCATAATTCTAAGTTGTACGCAATTCCTAGGCTATTGCATACGTTGTTTGGCATACCGACTGTTCATGCATTCATATGATTGTGCGTCTAATAAATTTCTATCATGCAGTATTGATGAGGGTAATTATCTCACTAAGCATAAGCTTACACCCCAATAATTCTTTTCCTTGCAGGTTGATCGACAGTTGGGACAGGGATAGGAATTGAGTGTAGAGTGCTACCATTGAATCAGTATGATGAAAAGCTTATGTAGTTACTTCAGAATGCTCTGAAAATGACTAATATTTCAATTAAGTTTAGTATCTTTAGTAAGTTTAGAATTTTCTAGAATTGTCTATCTTATTTCATTATTTTGGTAGGGGATACTGATTCTTTATGGTTTTGAGGAATTGTGGAAAAATGGATATCTATAATTATTTATATTATATAATGAGTCAATGAACTAAAATCGAAGAGCCTAGCGAATACCTATTTAGAGTCTTGCAATCTCTAACTTGCAAGGTAATTTTCTTATCATGGGTACACACGTGATATGGAAATTGTAGGCAATACTACTAGGCCCTTCCTAAGGTCATTATAGTTCCGTTATGAGATAAGTTCTAGTATGATACCCAAATTTGACTATGTCGATGTATCTCCAACCCTAACCTCGAAGAGTGTTAAATCTGAGCTGCATGCAGTACCTGGTCACCTGTATGTATATGTTTGGCATACTAATTGATATGCGTTCATATGATTGAATTTAATTAATATATAACTTGATTGTAGTATGGTTAAGGAGATTATCTCACTAAGCTAGTTAGCTTATATCCTTATAGTTTTTTTTTTCGCAAGCTGAGTTGTTCGTAGAACTGGGCCACCGCATGCTTGAGGTTAGTTGTTCATTAGGGGGTCGATGTAGGAGCAGGACATGATCAAAGTGTTCACATGATAGTTTATCTAGATTATAGATCTAAATATATGATAAATTGATATTAGTTTGAGTAAAGAAGTTTTAAAGACCTCTTATTTGTAAATTCTTATATAAATAGATTACGTTTTGTATTTCATTATCTTATTATTATTATCATGAAATGATATTGCTCATGCTTACACAACTCTTAGTTGTTAGTCGTAGCCGTAGCCGTAGCTGTAGCCTTATGTATCACATAAAGGGTTATCGATTGTAAGGGAATTCAATTTACAGTCCTTTGTATGGTATATGACGACTACCACAACTAGCTCCCTTGGGTTGTGACAAATCTACTTGAAATTCTAAAAGACCTGTGATTGAAATCTTGTATTTGAGGAGTTCTACATATATGTAATAATATTTTAGAAAGCCTATCTTAATACTCCATGAGGATGTTTAGTGATCTTGAAGATTTGATCCTAAGTTATCAAGAACAACATTAAACAGGGTGGAGAAATAACCACAAGAAGGATAATGGCGACAGGAAAGTATCACACCTAAATGCTGTATGACAAAGGAGAACAACTAATAGTTAAATAATCTTATGATGAATATCCCAAAGATTAGTACCTAATGTAAACGTAAGCTCTACACATGAAATAATTGTAGAATTATAAGAAACCAAGAAGGGCAATTATATAAGGCGCTAGAGAGCAATTAACTTTTGGTTTTGAGGCTTAGGATCAATGTACACGATGTAAGATTGATGAAAGCCTAAGACATAAAAAAAAACCTAAAAGTAATAGTTAATTAAAATGGTACAAGTTGTGATGTATGGAGTTACATATACAAAAGTGAAGATGAAAATTTATAAACGCATGTGATCATATTTTGAACAATGAGTGGCAGCATATAAAAAGGTGGTATTAGGTGATTTGACTACATGAATGTTTAATGATGCTAATATTAAGAAATATAATCTTAACAAGATTATGGAATGTCGCAGTAATCATGACCTTCACATAACCTTAAGAGCCTAAGGAGATTTAGGCCATTCAAAGGATACCTTAAAGCTACCAAAACCATTAAGGAAGGTGTTACCCGACTAGGCTTAGGCAAATAGTTTCTTTATAGGTAAGAAGGATAACCCCTTTGAGGCAAAAGATTAGTTGACCAAAGTCAAGCTATCATTTGAAGCATATGAAGTCTTAAAAAGCCTAAAGTTGAACTATGGCAACTTTATGCTACAAGACAAAGCAAGAATATGGTGGAATTCCAAGAAAAGAGCCTTGCCTAAACCTATCACTTAAATCAATTTCAGAAGAGGATTTCAAAAGAAATATAGCCCAAAACACAAAGGGAAAATATCAATTGAGGAATTAAGGTCACAAGTAAGTGAACCAATGATGAAGAAGCCCTTTAAAAATGAATGTTGGAAATGTGGGAAAGAGCATCACCTAAGGAATTGCCCACAATTGAAAAATAAGTGCTTTTGTTTTGGGAAGACTAGGCATAGGGACAAATAATGCCCAATGAAGAGTAAAGTGTGTTATAACTGTGAGAATTGTAGACACACGTTTTTCTTTTACCCCCAAAAGTAAGCAACTTAAAGTGGTCTCAAGAAACTTAGTAAGGAACTCTAGGGATTAGGCAAAGCTATAAGGTATATAGTGTATTTTGATGGAATTGTATGAACTTCTTAAGATGCTTTGGAAGGGCTGTATTAATATTAAGAACTATGTATTAAGTATTATTGAGAAGCATGTTCATTACATGTGAATTGCTTGGTTTGGAACCATGAATTAAGTTCCTGCAAGTTATCATAGGGATATTAAGATAAAGAAAATGTTACAATCAAGTTTCAAAGACAATGGTGTCAAGCAACTTATTAAGGAACTCTAGGGATTCAGTACAACTATGAGATATGTAGTGTATTTTGATGGAAATGTGTGAACTTCTTATGATGCTTTGGAAGGGGTGTATTAATATTAAGAACTATGTATTAAGTAATGTTGAGAAGCATGTCCATTACATGTGAATTGCCTAGTTTGGAGCCATGAATTAAGTTCTTGCAAATTATTGTAGGGATATTAAGAAAAAGAAATTGTTATAGTCAAGTTTCGAAGACATAACTTTTCGTAAGGCGAGAAAACTATAAACCTCGCAAATTTTACGCTTTAGATGTAGAATCGAACTTAAATACTGATAGATATTTCCTGTTGCCCATGAGATCAAAGGAATTAAAATTGATAAAAGCTTTTAATGAAACCTTAAAATGAACTTGAAAACTTCAATACAAAATTCAATAAACCTAATCGCATGCAAAAATCCCAAATTCTAAATTGAACCCTAAACGTATAGAAAATACTAGAACAGTAAATTAAACTTGAATTTTATCTAATTGTGAAAATTTTATATTAAATAATTATAGATATTCCTAGATAATAAAAATTAGCTAAATTAAGCTAATTAAAGTGATTAAATCAATAAAAATATGAATTTTCCCCTATGTGTGTATGTGGTGCTATACATGTGTAAATTCATCTTGCAGACAAATATTTATAACATATAACATGAAATATCAATCGGTATAAAGTTGAACCATTGAAAACACTAAATTAGTAAATTGACTCTAGATATTGTGAAAACATACAAACTCAATGTCAAACGATCAAGAATGTTCTCAAATAATAGTGACTAACTAAACTAAGCTAACTACAGAATAAAATTTATAAAATTAAAAGAATTACCCCACAAATATATATGATTCACTATACATGTGTATATGTATATGCATAATTTTAATCGCAAATGTTAAAACATATACAATACCATACAATGTGAAATTGACCTAATTAATCTAATTAAAATAATAAATAAATGAAATTCTAATCGTGCCATATACATATGTGACCTTATTTGTGTATAAAAGAAAATTAATTAAAATTTTAAATTTAAATTGTAAAATGGATTTAAAAACCCTAAAAATGCTAAACCCTAAATTTACCCTACGAATAGATTTGAACATTAAATTCATTTCAAATGCTCTAATTTGAAATTAAAGTCCTTAAAATAATGACTTGAAACTACAAATGAACTATAGAACCTTAAACGTTGATTTAGAAAGGAAAAGAAAAAAAAAAAAGGAAACCCTAAAGTCAAAACCTTAAATTCAATCGAATCTTAATTTGGCTCGGAACTTCAAAATTCACTAACATATGTAATTCAAAATTATGAAATTGAAGTGAAATACTAAACAATGGTAAATAATTGTATTAAATCAATTTAATATTTAATTTGAAAAATTGAAAAAAAAAATAGAGACAAAGAGAGAGAAGAAACAAAGACAAAACCTTATGCGTTGTACTTGTAATGCTAACCACTATACCCACACCCACCCCCCCAGGGCTTCACTCAATCTTATTAGTCTAACTAAGATAGAAATACCAAGTTGAAATGTAATCAAAAGAATTTAAGCTAATTCCTAAGTTGAAGTGACATAACCTTACAATTATCCAAACAAGTCTTACTATTTTTAGCAACTTGTCACAAGTCAACTTTTTCATCAATCAAAGAAGGAAAGTAGATGACTTGAGAAAGCTCCCTTCTCAAACCCCTTTCCCTTATCTCCATTTAGTCTCCATGACAAATTGGAACAACTAATCAGTCAAGATGTAACCAAAAGAAGATTTATCTAATACCCATAATGATAGTACTTAACCACACCATAACCAAGACAAGTCATTCCATTTTGTATCATATGTCATGAGTCTAAATGTCAATCAACTAAAATTGGTAAGATACAAACTTGCACAAGCTTGCTTCTCCTCCTTCCATGCATCAATTTTGGGACCTCAAGAGATCTATGTTGTCATTTTTTTTTTCCAAGCTTCACAAATTAAATAGATGATCCTTTGGAGCCCTTTATTGGACCTTTTCTTCCCTACCCTCCCTATTTCACTTCACACTTCACCCTACAAGGCAAATAAGACTCTAATCAATCCTTCCTTAACCCTTCTCCAACTGACCATTTGTACCCCCATCTGCTCACTTGTTTTCCTTTCATTTTCACCATAATCTAACACTTAAAACTCCCACAAAGGATCCTAACTTAGACCCCCCAATGACATCCTTTTTCTTCTAACCAAGCACTCATACTCCTCTACAAGGTTACGTTGATTCAAGCCCCACATACACTCTCCATATCTCCTTCTTCATTTCATCTTTCAACCATCTAAAACCCATCCTCACAAATCACTACTTAAGCTAGTCCTTATTAGAGACCTTAAGCCATCACTAATCCTTAAGTTTACAAGCTCAAAGTAAGGACTCTAAGAACCTAGTGAGGGGCTTTTATAAGAAGCTAAGAGATGGCCAAGGAATACTCCATTTAGCTGCCACATCCTTACACTTCAAGTATAGCAAAGTTTCCCCTCTTCACTTTGATGTAGTCTTAGAGTACTTATGTATGGGACTTCTTTTTGTCTTTCCTTGTAGTATTTCCTCTAACTCTAGGATCCTTTTATGTTAGGAAAAGCTTGTAACTTTTCTTTAGATGCAATCTTGTAAATGATAGATCTAGTTTACTATAACTTGTGATCTAGCAAGGAACAAGTCTATACTTAAAGATATACGAGAAAAGCTTTGCAAACTTGAGAAAAACACAAAATCAGACCATATATGTTGCTAGACATATGCTATAAAGACATTTTTAGAAGGTTTTCTTAACTCAACATAAGTTCTTTAGATATAAAAATGCAACTAGGTAGCTATATGGTAAGTATAGGAAGTATCATCAAAGGAAACACAATTAAAATCATAAGGGAAACTCCTCATAAGTCACAACCACAAGGATTTCCAAATAATCACAAATCTTTTGTAGAATAAACTAACAAATAAGAAGTAAAAGCAAAGAATAAACAAGTGTTTTGTTGATAGACAAGTCGATTTAGGGCCTTAAGTTAGTATATGAAGTAAAACTCAAGGAAACAAGTTTAGAAGTGGACCTTAGGAGCTCCAAAACCAACCGAACAGATCTGGAAGTAAGGGAAAATAATGGATAAAATCTTGATTTATTAAGTTTTAAGCCTAAACATACAAGTCCAATAGAAATAATAAGCCATATAAAGCTTAAATAGGCTAAAAGACCTAAAATGGGCCCATAACCCCTAAACGAGCCTAAGAAAAAAGTAGAACTAGAAGCCAAAGCATAATGAAAAGATTTAAAAGAACCCACAAAGAACTTCCTAAGCCCATGAAGACGTTTAGTAAGCCCATCTTAAGAATCGAACTCAATCGTGACATAAAAGTCCGCTTAAAGACTCATAGTGTAAAACTTAGACTTAAGACAAAGAATGAACATAGATTCAAGGAATTGGTCACACATGCGGTTGCATTATTTATCATAATATATTTTTATATGAGTTAATATTCTTGCGCTTTTGTGAATATACTAATGTTTTATGAACGACAAAACTGGATAAATAAGTGAGTAGTTTACAGTGAATTATGATTGATTTGTTACTTAATGTTGCTTCTAATATGTATAATTTTATTGAAATTTAGATTTTCTTCATTTATTTTTTCTCAAATTTTTTTTAATTTACTTTTAACAAATATAACCTAATCTTGGAAGTTCTTGAAAGCAACAAGAAAATTTCATGACATTCATGATTCCTTGAGCTAGGCAGAAATCTTCTTTCACAAAGGGTCTAGTAACCAATGAGAAAATTTGACAACTAATCTATTATATCGTGGCTTGCATACGAATTGGGCCATTTTGGACTCGTTTTTGTTTGTGAAGGAGCTGATAGGGAATAAAAGAGCAGAAGCTATCAAATGGACTTATTTAAGAGGCGCATGACTTAGATTTATTTAAGTGTTTCTCATTAACACAGGCGTAATCAAATATGCAAACTAATATATACTAAAAAAAGGAAACAATTGTTGAATTTTCTCAAATAATAAACAAATGGAATAAAAAAAAACAAGTTTGAAAAAACTATCCACAATTGCATTAAATAAGAAGAAAAATAATAGGATGTATAAAATGCATTCATGATGAATTGATGGCACTGCATATCTTCCTTATTTCGCCATTGGAACCTGTTAATGGCTCAATGTCCCCCATTCTAATCATCGCAGCAGCAAAATCGGAGTTGAATTTTGCTGGAGTCTTACTGTATTCAGAGACAATGCTATCTGTTGAACCACCACTAAAAAGGACTTGATCGGATGCCAAGAGACCTTTCTTTTGGATGAGATTCTTGAAGTAGTTATTATCAAAAGAATTAGGAGTAACTAAGTCAAGCGGTGACAATTTTGAGTCTCCATCTTTAGTGGTTGGGCACTGGCGTCTACGAGTGCTGGCGAATCCCGCATCAATGTCACTGCTGTTGCTGTATATTCTATCGCGGAAAGCGGCGCATTGAGCTTGTCCTATTGTATGCGCACCTGAAAGTGCAACCATGTCTCTAGCGCTTAGGCCTTTTGCAGCAAAGCGCGATATCAGTGTATCGAGACTATCTGTGAATAATGGAAGGTCGCTCAACGCCAAGCTTGGATTAGCAGTGGCGGAATCTCTTCGTCCAAGTTTCACAGTCCATGATGGACCTCCAACCTGTTTCATAGAGAGATAAGATAGGATTCGTTAGCTTATTACTGCTAAGGAAAATTGACGACTTTTAAGTTGATTATTAGTGTTATTGACCTCGTGAATTGCTATCCATATCTACATATATATGCATGTACTTACGTATTCCGATGCGTCTCTTGCTGCAACAGCTACAATATCTGCACAAGACACAATCCCAGGACAGATATTCTCGACTTGTGACTTGGCTGCATCGATCACTTCATATCCTCTCACAGAGTTATTGTTGGGCAAGGCTGTTCTTTCCGTACCAGCAGGGCTATCTTTTAGCAAGATTGACGCATCACATCCCTGGAAAAAAAAATATATATATATATATATATTGCGCTTAAAATATATCTACTATAATAGTTACTTAAAAATAATGCCGAAAATGGAGAATAAAAAGTTCTTCCAGATGCATTTATACATATGAAAAAGACGATATGTACCTGTACAAAGCAGTCATGGAAATGAAGACGGATAAGAGATGCAGCCATTCTTCGTTCCTTGGCAATGGCAGATCTAATGGAGGTTCTAATGGCACTAGGCGCATCTGGGCAAGTCTTGTCGTAAAATGTTGAAGAAAGTTGCGCATTGCATGGCTCATGCAGAAATAGAAGCGTCATCAACACTAGTAAAATGGTAATGCCAAGTCCATGTCTTCTACTTATATCTCTTATGGCCATGACGCGATCCTAAACAATATTCACTAACTACTTACTGAACGGTTCGATAATATGATACTACTTTAGGAGAGTATGAGAGATAATATTATTGAGAGAACTCGCAATCGGGGAAGGATATGTCGATGGAGAGATCTATGTGCTCATGGTGTATTTATATGCATATATTAATGTTACCCAGCTTCTTCTGGTCGTGTTTTTCGGCACGACGGAACGCGCAAGCATTTTACCATATCAAAGCCCACCATGCAAGCTGCTGCTCTTCAACGTATGCGCGGACACAGGGACTTGTTCTAATTACAAAAGAAATTCTCTTACGCTATAATAATATGACTTTTGATGAGTTGGTCAAAAGTGGCATGCACATATAATTCATACAGAAGCATTAATTAGCTAGAAAAGCGTTGCAATGCATGCTTAAGCACCAGGTCAACTCTTAAATAAATATTATAAAACTATTGATGGAAATAATGGTTTTCTCATGCACGGGATTTTGCTTATGGAAACGTATTAAGTACGCATAGGGAACTATAAATACAAATGAAAATTTGATACGGATAATAATGAAAGTAATCATTATATTTTATATATCATATATATCAACATTTTATTATAATATATACTTTATATTTATATAATACATATCGTGTAATATCAATAACTACGGTTATATTATTATTGGGTTTAGAAGTTGGAATTTTAGCATGTAGATCTTTCTTTCTCTTTAATTGAAATAAGGAAAAAGATATAATCATCCACTAGTTAACACTTCATACTGGCTAGAGCATGTTTTAAATATTGAGATTAAATTTCATAGATTTTTCATCAAATTAAACAAAATATTAAATTGGTTCACAAAATTAAATATTCTAATCCATATATAGTTATATGGGTTTAGTACATCACATGTGGGTGTTCTATATTTCCTGCTTCACATGATATGAATGGATAAGAATTGGTATATGTATAGGAAGAATGCTCTATTCATAGATATCCCAATATATTAATTTAAAATCAAGGGTAATTCAAAATTTTAGCTTAAGATTTTTCTCTATAAATACAAGGCTTTACCTTCCCATTCTTTCTATAGACATAGAAAAAGCATATCCTATTCTTCCTATACTCTCTCTTACTCTTGCTTAGGTGTTGTTAACTCTACTACATCTATTGGCACTTTCTCTTTCTCTCTCTCTAATTGGGAATCGAGCTACCAATTAAAGGTTAATCTCATTCATTTTATTTTAATATTAGCAAATGCAGTACATGTGATGTGTGTGCAAAGTTAATAAAATCTAATTTGCACAACACTAATTGCATAATAATTATATAGTTAATTATATGCAAGAATTAGAAAAGGTTTATACAAATTTTATAATGTTCAACAATTGTAAGTAGAGATATAAAAAAGAAATTATTATATCACTAAATCCTCTTTATTTTGTTGGAATGAATCGTTTTTCTATAATGTCTCCATTTGACTTTGTATGCTTACAGATTGTCTTTAAGCATATAAAATAACCAAAACTATAGAGTGTAAGATAATTTTTTGTTAGAAAACATTTAAATATTAAATTTATTGTTATTGTTGTTGTCGTTTTCTTTTTAATTAATATGATATCATTGCAAGCTAGCCATTTCATGTTAACAGTGAATGTGATTACCTTTTTCCCTTTTCGAAACCTGGCACAAGCGAGAACATATTAGGCTATATCTTAGGAAAGATATAATTTAATTGTCCACGTTTGATTCTTTATGCCCTCTTTCCTGTATATCTTGGGAAAATATTAAGCTATATCATGGGAAAATATTAGGCGATACATTTGGAAAAGATTCGTGTATGTGATTGTTGCGTCATGCTCGGAGACATTTGCCGTCAACGACAACAAACGGAAGAAATCTTTGTTTGGGAAACATATGTGACGTGGCATGATATGAGTGGCTGGTACAACCAAGAGAAAGCAAACATGGGACAGCAGATTTTCATCCAAATATATGAAAGAATTTTATGGCTACCTCACGTGTTTTATTTTGAGGTCTTTTGGCTCTAATGTTGTTATAGAATTTTGAACAGCAAAATAGAGGCATGCTAGTGGAGAATTTTTTATGTTCAAAGAAGTACTGGCTAGTTGTTGAATGTCGAATTTAAAAACCACCAGAAGGCACAATTTTCATTAGTTCTGAGGAAGTATATTCAAAAGCTAAAAGGCCATAGGATCTAAAACCAAAAATTTATCTCTCACATTTGCATCCTTCAATATTTTTCCTCTCAATTTGCCTTAATTTACCAATTAGTGATTAAGATTGTTTAGATTTTTAAAATACCCTATAATGTAATCATATTATTAATTACAAATAACAGGTTTTTAAGGAAGTAAATAAAAAAAAAATTAAGAGAAAGTAAATTGAGATTATCCATTTCCCTATATCTCTCTCAAGTTGTTAATTGTCCCATCCTAAAAACTATTCTTTTCAAATAAACATCTAAGATATTTGAGATTATATGTAGTAAAAATATGAAGGCTCTGTGAGGTGGAAGTATGTGTAGCTTTAAGTCTTGAGAAAGGACTTTGATTATTGGCAATGAAAAATGGAGAATCTATCACTAGCTAATGTTATTGAAATAATGGAAATTTGTAACAAGATGCAAATTCATTGAGAATATGGATATTGTCACCATTGTGGAGAAGACATTGCATTCTCTAACGCTAATGTTAAATCATGTTGTATGCTCAATCGAAGAGTCAAAATACATAAAATCAACTCTCTTCCGATGAATCATAGGGCTTTTTCACTCGTCTATGAACATAAGATGAAGGAATTCGATAATAGAGGATTAATAAAATATAAAATCCTAATTAGCTAATTAAATGCCAACATGCATAAAAAAAATTATATATTATTGATTAAATGTAAAATAGAAGCAACAAGATTAAAATAAATTGATATAGTAAAACATTAAGATCAAACAAATAAAATTAGAATCCACTCTATATAAAATTAATCGCACCAAAATAACACATCTCAATGTATTACTGGTTTCCAACGATATCTAGGTTAATAACCATTGATGGAAAAATAATTAAGTAGTAAAGCAATAACTAAACTTTTAATTGGATATGTAATTTAGTGACCTAAAACATTAGGTGTAAAATTACATAAAAGTATACAATTAAAGTAGTGTTTTTGATATTATTCCTTTATAAATTCTAAAATTTAGAAGTGGAACCATTATACCTAGAAAATTCATGTCAATCCTAAAGTAAAATAAAGAAGACTCATTAATTAAAAGGAGGATAGAATTGTAAAGTCATAAATTGAATTGAGGGTATAACGGGAATTGTAAAGGTTTAGGGTTATAAGTTTTGACCTAGCCTTAAAAGTTCTTTATTATTTACCATAGTTACATACCTGTAGCAGAAAGAAAGAGCTAATCTCCAATCGGTTGAGCAACCTTAAGCAATTCCCTAAGGTAAGATATGTTATTCTCTATTTTCTCTATGATTTCGATGTTGGGGTGAGAAAGGTAATGTGTTTGGAATGTGAAATCATGGTGCATTGTCAAATGTGGTTGGAGAGCAAGGGCTTCATTGTAGGAGAAGTATTAAAAGGTAAAAGTGAGCATTATAATCAAGGAATTTCGCTTCTTAATGAATCCTAATCAAATTATTGCGTAAGATTGACCATTTGGTAGTTATGGAGTTGCAATAATCAAGGATTTTGCAAGATCTCATGAAAAGCCCAAGTAAATATAAAAGAATTCATGTTTGATTGATTAACAATTGTTGCAAAGTGAAAGGAACAAATTTTATGATAATATGAGTCATGATTTTAATTGGAATATGGAGTTTGAAGAGTTATGGAATGAAATGAGAAGGGTTTTTACAAAATAGATAGAACACAGTTAAAAACATGGCCATGGTTCTAACTATAGACCACTTTTAGTTTAGAATATTGCTTTGGTCATGATTTTGAGGAGTTGAGAGAGGTCGAGGGGCATGATCCTAGTGATCATTGGAGTTGAAGTCTGGAGAGGACTATAGTCTAAGATTATAGGCATGATCCTGTCCATGGTCATCATAAGTAAAGTCTAATAAGGAACATGGCTAAGGACAACGACTGTAATCCTAGGCATGTACCCTAAGCATGTTTTTCCTTTGAAGTTTACACTCTAATATTACTTGTAATCGACTTAATAACCTAAGATTACCTAGTTTAAGGGTTTGAGAAAGGATTGTGTAGACTCTAAGTTTAGTGTTCATTTATTGCTATAGGATCCCTTACTCTTGATAGCTCTATTAAGTTTGAATTAAGTAATAAAGGTATGTAACACGTCTTTTGGGTATGATTGCTAGAATGATTATTTGAAATTAGACTAATTATATTGGACCATTAATTATGGTGTAATGCTTATGAATGGCTTAGCCAATCCTTAGGGGCACCTTAATGATTGATGGCTAGCGATGTCCCTAATAGAGGTACTCGTTGAAATGATCTGAGATAGGTTAGGAATCTTAAGGCTAGAGGTGGTAGTTCCTAGATACGATGTTGAGTATATTATTTATATATATTGTTGTTACTTTATAGATAAGGTCACAAGTACCCTTAAGTGCTACGTTAAGGGCTAAGATTAAAGATAATAATTTGTTGTGTGTTTATTGTCATTGCATATTCTATATGTGTTATTTCATTGCTTGTTAGAAAAGGTTTATACAAATTTTATAATGTTCAACAATTGTAAGTAGAGATATAAAAAAGAAGCTAGTGTTGGATAATTTGGAGTCTTAATCTTCTATTTAGATTCAATTATTGTCTGATATATATATATATATATATATATATATATATATATATTGAAAACTTAGAGTTGATTCTAGATCTATTCTTTTAGGAGTTGTAATGACTCAGTTAAGATGTTCACTTTTATTTTCCAGATTAATATTATTTATGGAGAATACAATTTCATTGATGAATTGGAGATTTTAGTTGTATTTTTGTAGCTTGATGTGTTAATAGAGGATTAAGAACACGTGGTGGTCTATAACATCCTTAGTCTAAGGCATTATAGGAACTTACTTTGTGACTTTTAAAACCCATCTTGAAACCTATCTGACTATAGATGATCTTAAAGATATAAAATACACAAATCATGGTACTTATTTCTAACTTATGCTTTTATCTATTTTGATAACATCCTCATTTTTTACCAAAAGGAAATACTATAGCTTTTTTTTAAACCAAAAAAAAAAAAAGCAAAAGGAGGGAGATTTCGATTTCTTTTTTACTTTGTTAAACTACCCCAAAAAATATTTGGAAAACCTTTTAAAATATATGCTATTATAATCTAACTTAAAAATTTCAAGTGTAAAGTAATAACTTTCTCAAACTTTTTTTTTTCTTTTTGCACTTAAATTATATTTATTGCCTTATTTTCATTTCTATTGAATAACATTTATTAAAGTCAAGTAATAATGACAAAATTTTTATGGATTTATATTATTTTTAAAAATATGTTAATTTTCAATTTCTGCTTTCAATTATGTTAATAGGAGACTTTAGATATGAGTCCCTTAGGCTCATGCCAAAGCTTAGAAGCCCTAAGCTAACTTATTTAAGCGTATAACCAAAGTGATCCTTCTTATATCGACCTTTCAAATTCCATGTCCAACATATATGAAGTATTAACAAGCATTGCTCAACACCAAACTACGCTTAGGGTAGGAACAATTCGAAGATGCCTAATGGATAAAGTACTTTTACTTAGTCAATCGTACATCTCTTAAATTCTTAGAACACAACTACCTCCACAACACCTACTTCCTATACTTAGTGGATGCCTCAACATGGGTATGTGCTTCCTGTTCATCAGCTCTTCCTTATAAATAGAGGAATTCTACCAATGGTAACATACCTTCATCCACACTTTGACCCCTAAAACTCTAGCTCATCAGCACTCTTGCTCTCTCACTCTTACTTCCTCAAACACAATTCAACTTAAGTGTTAGAATGGCTATGTCGAACAATACCCTAGCACCCTTCACTACATTCTGTTTTGCAAGCCTATGCTTGTGCATTCTAAGGCTTAATCCTCTATACTTTATCGGTAGATATCTATAGATGTTATTTGGTAACATCTATGGGAAACCAACCTCATTATGCTTAGTTATTCTTACTTAATCCTTCTAAATACACCTCATTTGATTTAATATGTCTGGAGTTGGCAACTTGAGCCAAAACCTCAACAGGAGAAGTGGAAATCATTCCTGATAGCCGCAACAATTAAGGTAAGATGACTATCAATTGGAAGATTATATGCCTCGAAAGAGGGCTTACCATAGCATAGGTGAGTCTCCTAAAGGAAAACTACTAAGGAAAGGATAAGTATAGGTTTTTGTGAGGGTTTTAGCAAATCTATAAGACGTTTGTAAATGTAAAACACCCCTCAAGTGTAACATAGCTTACAACTTGCTGGATGTGATGCGCCAGTCCAAGTTATGGGATTGCTCACCACAATCATTGATAAATGGATTGACAAGAGCTTGAAAATTAAGGTTCTTAACCTTACAACTGTCACGAACTGAGGACGGCTTAGTCGTAGCAGACGCCGTATATTATACGAAGAACCCTTGATTGGTTACCCTTTTAATCATGAACTCTTCACACAATATATAAGGTTCTACAACTACTAGTTTCCCAAGAACATACAGATTCACATGATATCATCACACAAATATATTTATATAAAATTTGAACTACAAAGCTTACAATACACAGTAATTGAGTATATCTAAGTCCATAATACTAGTAAAACAAAAGTACATGAGTAAGAATCTACATAAACTGTTCTCTCTTAATACACAAGACAGCTCGCTCTTGCCCAAGTACCCAAGCTAACCTGTAGCATCCCTCGACCTATCTCTATGAACAAGTTATCCTGCAGCAAAAGTCTAAGGAGGTGTAAACCTAAGTTTAGTGAGCAAAACCTTTAGCCATACTACAGGCAAGTTATAAATATATTATATTCACGCATATGAATGAATGATCAAATAGAGCGCCAAACAATACGTATAGTTAACTAGTTCATATATGTAACTCAAATTTAACGCCCTCTGAAGTTAGGGTTAGAGTATACACAACATCAATCAGATCTAAGTATTATACTAGAACTTACTTTACTATGAAACTCCATGTTCCATACTTAAATCAAATAAGTCTTTTATTTTCCTAAAAACCAAGTTCTAGTATAATCCTGAGTGGGCCCCCATACTCACCTCTAAACGGAGGCATTTAGACTTAACCTTTAGCTAAGCGGTTGGTGCCTCTAATGCCTAGTGTTCCTACGAGCTAAGGTAAGATCATTTTGTACGAATTCACTATACAAAACTAATAAATTAATAATAATAACCCCCGGATGGCCTCTCTTTACCTCCATATGATGTGGTGGCCGGAATTGTGTCTATGCGATGCATGTTCCAGTTTCTTTTTTATAAGCCGAGTATAATTAAGTTCAAATTATGCTGTGACCATCCAATAGTACACACAATCATTTTCTATACTACCATGCAACAAACAAAGCATTATCTGTACTTAAGGTAAGTTCACAACTCAACACACAATGACATACACAAGCGTTTCTCGAACCCCACACAGTAGTCAATTAACAATAATATTTAAGTCTAATATCTACAATCACAAATAAGCATGGAATCATAGGGTAAATACTCACTCGGCCATAACGACTCGCTTTAGTCATAGTAATCAATTGGGAGATCCTTGCTCACCTCGGGATCACTTGATCATTATGATATAATAATGCTAGTAAGTAATTGAATTAACTAATAATTCTAAATATCTATTTACCTAATTCTACTTAAATTACTATTAACTTTTATTCGGTTAGACTTTATTATTAATCATATATAACTTTTTCGTTCTATTTCTAATATTTATAAATTTATAGTCGTTTTTCATCATTTTCTGATACATATTCATACAGTGATGTCTGTTTTGGACATTAAGACCTATGTTTTACAATATAGATTAAATTTATAGAAATTTTAACTATGGAAACTTAATTATTCGTATTGTTTATATTTATATCCTTTGTTTATACTTAATGATTTAGTTAACCCTTAAATTCTTATACTTAGAGAATTTTACTTTGCTGTTACTAATTTATGTACTTAATTAAGTGTAATTCAATTTAGGAAGTGTATTAGGGTTTACTAATTTATATATCTAATTATTATGCACTCTTCTTATTTCTTATTTTATAAACCTATGCTTATGTCATCGCTTATATCATGACTTATGTCATCTTTTAATTACATTATTGCTTACCTCATCATTTAATTATATATGCCTCACCTTATGCTTATGTCATACCTAAATTTCTTATGTACACTTTACTTAAACTACTATATACTTATATCCTTACTATACTTAATATATATACTAGTATACTTATACATATACTCATATACCTATACGGTCATATATGTATTTTTGTACAAATTTCGTATACCAAATTTTCCTCTTAAAAAAACCTTCTTAATTTCATTCTTTAGTGTTTTTAAGTATGTATTTAGTATGGTATAGGTATGTATAGTTAGGATTTGTCTTAGTTTAGGTTATGTACATAATAAATACTTATGTACAAAGATCTCCATACTTGTATTCTTCTAGTATATCCTTATGTACATATACTTAAGGGCATATACACATGTATTTCTTGCCTTTTCATCATGATTCCTATCCTTCTACACTTAAAGGTGGAAACTTTATGCCTTCTTCTACATGATCATACATAACATATATCTACTTATCTAATCTACCTCATCACCTAACTAATAAGTAATATAAAGCAATATATAATAACATGATCATATACCTTAATTTATGTTTGAATTATGGAGACAAAGTGGAAAATTTTGAAAGTGAAAGGGGAAGGGGATGTCATGGTAATGGAGGTGGGGTTTTGCTTTGTTTCTTTTTGTTTTGTTTTGCTTTTGGAATGAAGAAGATGGTGGGGTCTAGAAGAAAAGAAGTGGACGACAATTAAGGAGGAGAAAAAAAAAAAGAAATCATGAGATAGATTAGATATTTTCTTATGCATTAGTGTCTTTTGTTGACTTTTCTAATTATTGACTTTAGTCAACATGTGTTGACTTGGTCAACTTTCTAGAAGCATATGCCATTTGTACACATAATGTAGTAATTAAGGAAAATAAAGGGAAAATTTAAGGAAATGAGGCATTTGGTGAATTGATTAGTAAAAATAGATGATAAGGTCTTACTTTAGGTATTTAGTATAACTAGTATGAAAAGCACTAATTAGAGTGTTAAGGTTTACTACATTTAACCTAAACTTCAACTATACCCCTAACTCTATATAATACTATCTTAATCATATACTTAGAGGATAAATGTAATCTATAATTCATTATCTTAGTTTTTAAAGGATTACTTAAGGATTCTAAATATATATGCATGATTGAAAGTCATCTCTAATCTTTCACTAATGATTTGGCAAAATATGAAGGTTATATTATCAATTAGGGTTTTAGGGTATATTATGATGAATTAATGCTCGTATGTCTTTAAGGTTATCATTTTAGGGTTTTTATCACTTTTTAATGAAATCTTTAGTATTTACATACATTTAGGGTAGAAGAGTTTCATACGTGATTAATTAGTTTTTTTAGGGTTTTCTTTTTCATTAGCCTTGTCAACTCCTAGATTATCTAACATACTTAAGTCTACTTCAAAAGCTAGATCGAAAATTTTAGGGGTTTACAAGGAGAAGCAAACTTAAAGGAAATTCATTAGCAAAATTTAGAAAAAGTTTAATTATAACAACTTTCTAAATAAGGTATTTATACCCATTGTGTTAGGGTTATAATATCATGACCAAATTACTAAAAAGGGCAAGAAAATTATAAAGGTACAAGTGCAAATGTAGAAAGACAATTATGTAATCCTTCTAAGAAGAGAATTTCCTGTTGTCAAAAAATACTTGTAGGAAGTAAGATACATGTCATCATAGGAGAGGCTGGGGTACATTCCATTAACAGATTCTACTACTTAAAGATTTAGTAAGCACTGGTTAGATATTTGTGTAGCTCGATAAGGGGGGAGCTGGTGATGAGAGGTGATCCTTAAAATAAGTTAAAAGGGTTAACTCTTGAATTAGCTCAATAGATCTTGCGAGTCAATTGGATCCTTTAAGTTGACATGGACAAAACTAGCTGGTAGCTAAGGATCCAATATGCTAAGTTGTTTAGGCCTTTAGTTTTTTCTTGTGTGAGGGGCCTAGGTACTACATTCCCATCATTTCTCCTAGGTTGTTTGGGATTTGAGATCAAATCCTCAAAATGCTCTATTTATTCATCCCCATTTAGAACTTATAGGCTTAGGTCGATAATATTAAAGACATTAGAGATTCCATATCTATTTTAGAGATCTAGTTTGTAGGCTTTGTCATTGATTTTCTAAAGCACTCAAAAAGGTCCTTCAGCTCAAGATGAGGGTTTGTTCTTCATCTTGTTAGGAAACCTTTCCTTGCTAAGATGTATCCATACAAGCTCACTTGGTTCAAACTATTTCCTTCCTTTTTGCCCTTGGCTTCTATGTGCTTGTTTTTCTACAATTTGGGTCAATTGCTCGATAACCCATTGATAAATATGCTATAGGGTTCTATCTCGATGCTTGGCTCCTTAATCATCTTGTTCAATCCTTAGAGTAGGTGTCTAGTCAAGCAATAACTTAGGATTGAGTCTGTACATTACTTTAAAATTCCCTAATTTTTGTAAACAACCAAAAGAAGGAAAAATACCAAAAAATTGAAAAAATGAAAAAAAAAAAACCAAAAAAGTAAAAATTAAAAAAATTGAAAAAATTAAAATATAAAAATAAAAAAAAAAGAGAAAAAACCAAAAAATAAGAAAACCCAAAAATCTAAAAAATTAAAAAATTATAAAAGTGCCACGTAGTGGTCTATTTAGGTCAACTCGTGGTGGAAATCATTTTTCTAGATAAAAAATGGTTTCCAGAGTTAAAATAGACATTTGTGATTTAATCGAATTAGGACTCTTGAATAAAAATGAACATTTTTTGAAAATCAAATTTTTCTATCCTAATTTGGACTGCTCATTTTTAAATAGTTTGAAAGTACACATTTTAAAGAGATCATAGTCTCAAATTGCACCTCAATCAAAGTTAAAATGAATATTTTGTAGCCATATAAAGTTTTTAAATTAAAACACCGAAATCCAAATTTGATCAAATTGAAAAAATTTTTAAAATATTTTAAGCATATATTTATTAGACTCTACATTTTTAGAAATTAGATGATTAGTTAGGTCCTTTTCCGAATGTTCAAAAAAAAAAAAAGAGAGAGAGAAGAAATTAAAAATTGAAAAGATGTTAGTGAAAAATAATATGTGGAAAAGGAAATTAAAGGAAGGGAAAAAAGAAAAAAGAAAAAAAAAGGGAGGAAAAAAAAAAAGAAAATGTGTAGTGATACATTGCATCCATGTGAGGTGCCATGTGTTAGCCATGTAGTGCCTAACTTGGCCTGTTACGTAGCATTGACATGGCACTATGTAATGTGGAGTGGATCAATTGTTGTACACTACGTGGTGCCTGTTTGACTAAAGTCAAACACCCATTTGCCTTTTCTCCTCCTAACTATTCAAATATTCCTTAGATGTTGTGCTTAGAATAACTCCAAATCCAAATCTTTCATAAAAGGAAATTTGCATCAAGAAAAATAAAAAATTTGGGCAATGTAAGATATATGCATATTTTGTACTCAATTTTAATTTGGCAAATTAAGATTATTCTTGCTAACAAACCACAAGATACTAATTGGAAATGGGCAAGAATAAGTCCTAAGATATAACCATACATTCAATTGCTATAAATTCGTGCAAAATCGAAACAAAAGTGGAAAAATTTATATTCACTTCCATGTCCACAAAGATTTAGTCTTTTTCAAAGATGGAAGTTTCTTGAGCACTACTTGAGCTTGAAAACTATAAATAGGGGTCTTAGCTTTTCATTTTAATACACACAAACCATTGACAAGCTCTCAAGTGGAAGAAATTCACACTTTCTCTAGATACTATACCCACACAACCCTACACTCTCTCTTCAATTTCTCTTATTATAGAGCAAATTGAAGATGTTTAAGAAAGGGGAAGATTTCTTATTCATCTTAGAACAAAGCTAAATACTTGATTTTGTCCAACAAAGTTTTTTATTTATTTTAATTTGAGTTGGAATCAAGATGAATGTTCTAGGGTTCATATGCATAGTTCAGCTTTGCTTTTTATCAAATTGGTTTATTTATCACTTGGTTTTTGTGAAATTGACTTAGGATTGTCGAAGATTGAGGAGTCAAAAGTCTAGAACCACATCAAGAACTGGCTCAAATTGACTTCTTTTCAATCTATGCATAAAGTAAGTTTTCTCCCTTTGATTTCTTTATTGTTTGTTGATTAAAAAAAAAAAGAAAAATGAAGAAATTAAAAAAGAAAAACTATGTGTTTTGATCTTATGTTGTCATGCTTTTCATGAGAATAATGTACTTACCATACTCAATTTATTAACATGTTAATATACAATATGTTGATTTGTTATTTTAGTTTCAATAATAATTAGTTAGACTTAGGTAATTAGTATGCTAGTTGTAATTAACTACCGTGTTTAATTTGAATGGCTTGCATGTTAATAAACTTGATTTGATAATTAGTATGATTCAATTTGAATAATAAGAATGGCAACTAGCTTTTTAGTTTGTTTAGTTTGCATGTTGATTAGCTTGTTAGGATAAATTGTATGGTAGCATAATTTATTAGTTAGCTTTAATATTTTGTCAAATTGAAATTAATTAGCATGTTAGCTTAATTTTTGTAATTATCATGTTGATTGATGAATAATTGGTATTTCCATGTTGTTGCTATGTTCTGAATATAGGTTTTGTTTTGAATAAAGTTATTTTCAAATAAAATGGGCCTTCTTTTCTTAAAATTAGTTTTCTTGTAATAAAATGTTTTCCATAACTAAAAATAAATTCACCATTTTCCAAAAGTTAGGGATTTTCCTAAGATTTTTCAATCATGGACTAAAAAACCTATTTTTCTAAATTAATAAAATTTAATGAATTTAAAGTGAAAAGAGTTTTTTTTTTTTCAATAAAACAAACAAACTAACTAAAGTTTTCTTAAATCGAGGACTATGTGAGCTTGATCCCACTCCGTAGATATGTAGGCACTTTAGGCAACCCAAAATAATAAAAAAGTTTGTTTTTCCCCTTTTCTTTTTTTGTAAAAAAAGAAAAGCCCCATTTATTTAAAAAACATATAAAAGGCCCATTAAGTGATCTCAAGGATTTCTTTTATAGAAACGGTTTAAGTTTTAATAAGTTAATCTTCAAACTCAAGTTTTTTCTAATTTCATTTGTTTCTAAAAGTTTTAGTAGAAAACTAGTAGGACAGTAGTTGAAATTAGGGACTAGCTACCTATGGACCTTAATTTCACTTTTTCTTGATTTCATTCGTATAGTGACTCCATTTTTCAGAAAAGGTTTTCTTTTTATATATAAAACTTTTTTCTTAGTCTAGTCGAGATATTTATATTGAGTAAGCTAGGTTTAATATTAATTAAGTTAAGAAAATAGAGAAATCAAATTTTTAGTTTGACATAACTGAAGCATTGTTAGTTTTATTACAGAGCACAAAGTGTACCATCTTGCTAAACTTATCGAGCATAACTATAATAGAATCCTTTCCTTATGCCATCCTTAACAACCTAAGCACAAAGCCTACACTCATGTCTAAGGTTTGGTTAATATAAGTAAAAGCATTACCTTTCCTTGTTCAACTCAACTCTTAGCCTCTTTGCAAGTTATGCATCTTTCAACAACTCAATGCACATCTCTTATCATCTTTGGCCAATAAAGCCCCGATTTCAATAATTCACATGTTCTCTTCTCCTTGAAATAGCTAGATAATCCTCCACTATGTGCTTCTTGAACAAGTAAATCCTACATCAAATAGGTTAGCACATAAAACCTTATAACTAGAAAGAGGTAACCTTCTTCCACAAAGTATTCATTTAGTGTCCTACTGTCCTTGTATTAGTCAAAGCTTGGTTTGAAGTGGAGATTTCAGGAATATTGTTCCTTTAAGCTCATAAAGCCTAATAGTCTTATCTAGAGGTCAGAAAGTAGTACGTACCATCTAGATAAGGCATATATAACTACATTTGTTTTTCCTCGCTTGTATTTGATCACAAATAAGAACCCTTCTAGAAATTCAACCCATCTCAGTTGTCGCGTTGAGAGCTTTAGCTGAGTTCTCAAGTACCTTAAGGTTTGGTGAACACAGTATACAATAAATTCCTTTAGCAACAAGTAATGTTGCCAAGTCTGCATAGTTTAGACCAAGGCATATAGCTCTTTGCAATACATAGAATAATTTAAGTTAGGTCCTTTGAGTTTTTGTTGAAATAGGTAATAAGTTGATAGTCTTGCATGAGAACTACTCTAATTCCTATGCTTTAGGCATCATACTCTCATTAAAAAACTTTACCAAAATCTAGCAATGATAATACAAGCATTGAAGTTAATCTCCTCTTCAATCTAGCAAAACTCTTCTCCTTTTCTACCTATCGAAACTTGAAATTTTTTCTTAATAAGCTTACTAAGTAGTGCAGCAATAGTACTAAAGTTCTAAATAAATCTATGATAGGAAGAAGCTAGTCCATCGAAACTTCTTACGTTTGCATAGGAGGTCGCATAGGCCATATAACAACAACTTATACCTTCTCCTTATTTACCCTAAGGCTTCCTTTATGCACCATGTACCTAAGGAACACAATTTCCTCTTAGTAGAAACAATACTTCTTCATATTACCAAACTATTGCTTTGCTCGAAGCACTTTAAAGACAGATCAGAGATGACTTACATTATTAAGAAGGTTGGGACAATATACAAGAATGTCATCAAAATACATCACAACAAACTTCCCTATCTAATTCCTCAACACATAGTTCATTTGTCTCATGAATGTTCTTGGGGCGTTCGATAGTCTAAATGGCATAATAAGCCACTCATACAATCCATGTCTCATTTGAAGGAAATCTTCCATTGATTACCTTCTCACATTTAAATTTAAGGATATCTTGATTTCAAATATATCTTAAAAAACACGCTTGCTCCATGTAATTCATCTAACATATCATTTAGTCTCCTCTTGGTAGAAACAACATTTCTTTAGATTGACAAACAATGGTATAGCTCAAAGTACTTCAAAGGTAGTTTAGAGATGACTTACATTGCTAGGAAGATCGTGATTATATACAAGAATGCCTGATGATATGAATTTAACATACATTTTCTATGATTAATTTGTGCTAAAATAAACATTATTCTAGTCAATTATATATTATTTTTAGCTTAATTTACTTAATTACTATTTTCAAGGACTTTGGGAACATCTTATGAAGTTTGCAGGGATTTTTTGAAGTTTTAAGCTTGATTAAGTAAAAGCATTGATGAAGGATTGAAGCAAATGAATTTCAAGCAAGGAAAGAAGTTCAATAGAGATCATGTTCAAAGACCACAATCACGATCCTCACTCATGATCCCTTCAACATGAATTTCAAATGGAATTTTGAGATCTTAAACAAAGTGCAAGTACACACCTAAGTTTCACCATCGTGTACTACAACTATGGACTTGCAATGATTTTTAAATCTTTTATTTTTGTTATTATTATTATTTTATAATTATAGATCCACTTCTTATAAATAGATGCCTAAGCCTAAGGTTAAGAGGAGAGCCCTTTCAGCATAGGTTATTAAGATATAGAATTACTAAGGCGACTCCTCTCTTCTGCTCTTTCCTTTTATGGTCATGTTTTTATTTTAATTTCTTAGCAAAAAATTATTGAATATTATGTTCTATAAGTGACTATTATTAGTGAAATTCAATCTATAATTTTGTATATTGTGATCTAATTGTATTCTTTTTATTATCTGCTATAATTCAATGTCACACCTCAAATAGGAGAAGTTGTAACAATCCTACTATATAAACTAACCTAAAATAGAAACTAACCTCACAACTGAAATTGTAGATACAATCTACACAAGGCTTACACAACTTAATCAACTTAAAGCATCTAGTTTAATACCTATTAATAATGAAACCTATGGTATAACTTTTTAAAATACCCGTTTAAGATAACTTGTTTTTTGATAATATAATAGTACGTATATGGGCAATTACACATATAGAGTTATAATTTGCACTAAGAGTTTACAAAAGCGATAAGTCTTAGAGTCTATTTACAATGAGATAGGAAACAAGTGGACATCTCAAGGATTCCTAGTTAGTTTCCTTAGAACAAAAAGAAAAGTCAAAAGTCCAATTTTAGTAGTTTCTTCTTCTTTCCTAGCCGACTGCAAACTAACGTATGAGTGGTTATATCCGTGCATCCTGAACTCTTATTCATCACCTACAAAAGAAAATATAGGGATGTGAGCACAACTAGCTTAATAAGTGAAACAAAGACATAAAAGTACCATACAAACACAAATAAGGCTATTAATTATAATGAGATGCAATACAATCAATCATTTACAACATCGTACAATGTTATTAGGTTCATTATGAGGCTAAAGAAATTATATCCGCTCTCACCCAAATTGATCAGTCTACCATGACTTAAATCAAACCAAACCCAGACTTATATAATAGAGAATACCCTCCTTTTGAGAGCACATTTGAACCATGGCCCCTACCCTTACCACGACCTCTTTGCCTGCTACTTAGCTCAACTAAGGATAGAAGAAGGATAATTTCAACCATCCTTATCAAAGGGAGTTAGTATTTGGTCTAATACATCTAATTGTCTCCTTAATAGGTTGCTATGCATGTCCAATTACATTAGCAGTCAGATTACTATTAGTTCCATTTAGCGGTGGCTAAACAAGAATACATAATACAATACTGTGAAATCACACAAAATAACATGCCAAGAAGTTCAACTCCTGTCACAAAATAGAATACCAATCACCTACATAGTATGTGCATAGATAGCTAATTTATAACTACAAACAAAAGCACTATTAAGCCTTTAGATACATTGATATGGTATCTCAATAAGCGGTAAAACCATGATCCCAACATACTTGTATTGACACTTACTTCGGTAAGTTTATATACTCGATGTTTTGCTCACTAGGAAATCATATATATTTATATATATATATATATATACCAAAATCCAGATTTAGTTTTCGTAAGATTTACGAAAATGTTAGTGTTTTATCTACTCTTTGTATCATCATGAGGTTATATACATAAATGTATATATATTTGAAGTATATTATTCTTATATGATAGAATATATTTATATTTAGATATATGCTTAATTATTATAGTTTTATTATATAAGTTATATTAAATTAGTAAACCTTAATGATATACATAGTTACATCATTATTTATAATATATTATTTAGATTGTATCAAAACATGTATTTAATTAGTTAAGTTACGTTTCAATTATGATAAAATTATCATAGTATGTAATTTTTCATAATACTATAGAAATACTTATTTTATTACCTAGAATTATCCAATTTTATTACCTAGAGGCATCATCGAGTTTGTATAAATTTGACGATATGTAATATGGGTTCTATCTTAAGAGATAACTTTTAAAAGGTATTTGTAATTTCCATTATACATATATGTGCCATATAACAAGTACTATCATGTTATTTTCATATTGTATGAATAGAATATATTCTATATAATTTCCTAGTATAGCTTAGCAAAATACATGGTATATAGCCCTAACACATGTATATCATAGTCGAGGTCATATAATGTTACAAAATATGATGAGAATCCATTCTAACTAGACCTGATCAGCATAGACATGTATAGGATTTAATCATACAATTGTCATATTTTAGCCTAGTACAATTAGAAACATATCTTGATTAGTAATTTAAGCCATTTTATTAAGAAAATTCATATTCAATAGCTAGGATCACTAATTGATTCCATGAAAATTTATATATACTAAAAAAATATGGGTAATTTAGTCAACAAGTAGTTTCATACTATCGAGTTTATCACCTATATATAATATATTATTTAGACTGTATCAAAACATATATTTAACCAGTCAAATTACGTTTCAATTATGATAAATTCATTGTAGTATGTAAATTTTCATAATATTATAGAAATACTTATTTCCTTACCTAGAATTATCTAATTTTATTACCTAGAGGTATCATCGAGTTCATACAAATTTGACAATACATAATACGGGTTTTATCTTAAGAGATAAATTCTAGAGGGTATTTCTAATTTCTATTATACGTATATGCTCATATAATAAGTACTATCATATCATTTTATATCATATAAATAGAATATATTCTATATAATTTCCTGGTATGGCTTAACAAAATATGTAGTATATAGCCCTAACACATGTGTATCATAGCCTAGGTCATATAATGTTACAAAATATGATGAAAATCCATTCTAACTAGACCTGATCAACATAAATATGTATAGGATTTAATCATACAATTATCATATTTTAGCCTAATATAGTTAAAAAAGAATTCCAATTAATAATTTAAGCTATTTTATTAAGAAAATTCATAATAAATGACTAGGATCACCAATTAATTCCATGAAAATTTATATATACTAAAAAAATATGGGTAATTTATCCAGTAAGTGGTTTCATGCTATCAAGTTTATCGCTTATATATATAAAATTATTTTTGTTGCCCTTGAATTATGATTAATTAGAAAAATAATACGATTTTTATACAAAATTAATTCCAACCTATCTTGATATCATGAGAAACATGCAGAATTAATTAGATATCAATTTCATTAATCATTTATATAAAAATTAATTTATTTCAAAAATTTCCCTATTTAAGCCATTTTTAGGGTCAAAAATACAATAAATACTAAACATATATGAAATCAAAATCAAGCTATGTAGCATTAAACTAGATATAATAGTTATTGTATAGAAAAATTTTGACCTCAAAACAACATCATTTAATATATTTCTTTTGAATTTGAAAATTCAAATAAATAATGCATTTGCTAAGCAAGTGTATAAAACAATCATAATTTAAAAAAATAAAATAAAATTACTATGTAAAAGCATCCTAAAAATAACCTAGGAATAAATTTTCTTAATTAATTTAATTTTTTTAGAAATTATATGAAAAATAGGTTGAAGTTTAACTCACCTATTCATTGGAGCTCCAGCTATTGTTGGCCGGTAAGGGTATGTTGGTTGACCTTGGGGGGGGGGGGGGGGGGGGG